>JAUCMU010000063.1:6973933-6996145 GCA_032275025.1 Enteromius treurensis
GTTTCCAGAAAAGTGTACCGTATGCATCAGACGTTCAGCCAACGCTCCGTGGGCGTGACGTCTGAGACTGAGACTAGATTTTAATGTGAGCAATTCAATCATACATATGTTTTGTTTGTTTTTTTCTTTTGGTAACTTTTCAAATGATTTTCTTGTGAAATAACAGACCTCTCTCTAGCAAGGTATGCTGGACTTTTCTGGTAAACACCATCACTTTATTTTAGTTAACAGCAAATTGTTTACTGTAAGTGGAATTAACACAATCAACATCCAGTAGCATAATCCAGCAAGTAATAATAATGTGACATCAGGGGTTCAACCGTGATTTTACGAAGCTACAAGAATACTTTTTATTTGCAAAGAAAGCTGTGTGGATACTCCCCAAAATAGTGCCAAGGTGACGCAAGCCGTTATTTTAGTTTTCTTTGCATACAAAAAATATTTTAGTAGCATCATAAATTTGATGTCACATGGATTATTTTACTGATTTCTTTGCTACGTTTCGGGACGTTGATCGTGTCGGAATGCAACAACTAACTTTAATAATGTGTTACATAATTGAGTTTGATTGGTAATGATGTGTCCATGTAATGCAGTGATTGGTCAATTGCAAGTGCGTAAAGTGTTGGGATTTATCCTTTTTTTTTGTTTTGATAACCTGTTTACACTCAAATGAATTTTGCTACTCCAACGTTCTAAACATTCCAAAGTAAATATTTGTGATCTCATCTTGCACTGTTCTTCCTCTTCATGCGTTTTCTAATTCTAGCTTCTTCTTCTTTTTTTATCAACTCATAGTTGACACGTCTTGGGAGTGATGCACTGGCTTCCCCTGGTTGCCATGGTGATCGCCTCGGCCCTGCCTTTCCCTCAAAGTCCTGTGCCCAGGCTTGTTGCCGCAATGATAGAGCCTGGCAGAAACGACAGCAACAGCAGCAGCGTCCCAACAGCTAACATCAGCATACCGACCAACACCTCAGTGGACCACGACTCTTCTCACAACAACTACAGCACACAAGACAAAGCTCCTCACAGGACAGACGACAAGCAGAGCACGTTTGAGGAGGACCATATATCCAAAGGTAGAGAGAATCTTCTAACAGAAGACATTTTTGTCAATAGCCCACAGCAGGACCACACAGGTGGAGGTAGGACTGCCAGAGCGGATGCCTCCAGGCCACATATTCCTAGGACATACAAATCACAAAAAAAAGCCAGTTCCCAAAGCAACGATATTCTCGAGGACTATCAGCTCGAGCGTAGCCAGTTTCATGAAGAAAGCAGTATTGAGGCAGAGACTTCTCTTAAAAATGAAAGGAGTGCAAGAAGTGAACTGAAAGACGGGCCTCTTGAAAGTCCGAGCTCTCCAGTGCAGGAACATCTGGACGAAGCTCAGACAAATGCTAAAGAGTTGCTGCAGCAATCTGGAGGCTTTGGGTTTGATGAAATAGGCCTTCGAGAGGAAGATCAGCTGCTTTTGCTGGACGCCCATCCACGGGTACTCTTCTCCCCGGCCCTTTCCCCACCCAAACACCCGCCTCTGCTCTTAATGCTGGAGTTGGGCCTATTGGCCGATGACGTTGAGGACGAGGAAAGCCACATGATGGATGCTACCACACCCGGTCACGGAGGAGACAAAGAAACATACAGGAACTTACTCTTGGGTCTTTCTGATTCTGACGGCCCTGTTGCAGGGGTCCGGCGCAAGCGTCAGGCCACCCACAGCGCACAAGGCATCGAACGTTCCGTCTGCGAAGCCGAAAGCATGTGGGTGACCAACAAGAAGACGGCGATGGACTTCCGGACCAAACCTGTCACTATACTGGAAGAGATCCAGACCCAGACGGGACCGCTCAAGCAGTATTTCTATGAAACAAAGTGCCGTAAGCCAGATCCAAATAGGAAAGGTGAAGTGCAGGCGGTGGAGGGGGCCGGCTGTTTGGGGGTGGACAAGAAACACTGGACGAGCAGGTGTGAAACCAAGCAGTCGTACGTACGTGCGCTCACTTCGGATAAATTCAAGAGGATAGGGTGGAGGTGGATCCGTATTGACTCCTCCTGCGTTTGCGTGCTGCTCACTAGAGGAACGTACAACACTGAGAAGAAGTTGGAGAGGGGAAAAGAGCAAGAAAGCAGAAGGTACGGATAGCTCGGACTGTCTAATCAAAGGATGGACTTGGAGTTGAAAGATCATATGAATTAAAGAGCGTTTAAGGGAGTGTATCTGTTCTGGTCCACTATGTGGGGGGATACTTCTTTTCCAGATGTTCCTGCATCTCACTTGACAAAACCGTATCGCTGTACCCCAGTGTCTCGTTGAGGGAGAGTCATAAAATCACCCTCTTGTTGCTCAAAACCTGTATGATTTATTTTCTCCTGTGGAACACAAATTAATACAGTGGTGATTTTTTTGGACACTAAGTCACTCTTAAAGAATTCCAGTGCATTGAATATATTGAATATAATGCCCGAGCTTTTTACTTCTCTGAGCCCGAAGTCAGTTTTCCTAGTTTGTGGAAGTTTTATAGCAGAATAACTGCTGGCGGAGTTAATTTTTATAACGTACTTGAGTTACTCAGAGTTTACTTCCAAAAGGACTTTGTGTCTTGATTTTGAACAAGATCAAGACCAGTGATGATAACAAGTGTGCATGTGGGATTTAAAAAGATATACCTTGTTTTGATATTTCCACATGTAATGTAAAAAAAAACACTTTTTAAAAAAAAAAGATGGCTTTATGGCTTAAGTGTCCAATATTTACTGTATATTTAGGGTATTTCGTACAACAAAGCCTGCTGAAGCTCCAAAAAAGTACTATTAAAATGGCTCATGGTTGTATGGACTGTATCAAAGTCCCCTGTAAGTAAAAATAACTGCCAAATTAACAATTAATGTACTTTAAAACAGCAAACTAATCTGACATGAACTGTCCCTTGAGTGTTTTTTTATACTTTAATAGCATTTATTTAAGGTTGGTCCTACCAATGTGCAGTCCCAAGTGCAAGTCTCATATTCATGTGAAGAATGGGGTTCTAAAAGCTCTGGATTCACTAGAAAACAGTGTTCCAACTGTTCTGAAGTCATGTAAGAATGAGGTTTAAATATAAGTCATCCACTTGTTTTTTCTAGGTGCGTTCACTGTAACTTATTTGGTGTTTCACAAAACAGGGTACGGGTTCCTCCACCCTGCTGTCATTCCTCCGCTCCATGTCCCTGTCTCGCAAGGCCAGTGTGTAAACTCACACAAACAAGAAAACCTCAATACTGAGATTTTTTTTCTTTTTTTTCCCCGTACTTTTCGTATATTGTTGCATTTGTGTTATTGTATCTATAGTATACAGACAATAAGTTATTACTGTTGAATTAGTACGCAAGCGTAAGTACTTGATATTAATATATTTCTGTACAATATGTGAAACCTATACATCATGCAAATATATGTGTATTTATAATAATCAAAACAACTGAGCTGTATAGAGGATTTTGCCGAGTATTTGTAATCGCAGAGGAGCGCTTTCTCTTAAGTGTCCTTCAAAAACCTGTCCCAAAACATGTGCCTCTTCAAATTCAGTGTCAGATGGTTCACCTATGTACTGTTCACTCAGCAAATGTTACAGAAATACAGTCAAAATATGAAATGAACTAGATCCCTGGTTACTGTATTAAGAAAGCTGTGGAAGTCAGTACACAGGCTTTTTTTTTTTACATTGAGTCATTGTAATAAAGTATTATGTAATCTTTGTAAGGTAGATACTTTTGTATACAATTTTTTTTTACCAAGTAGACGGAGGAGCAAGAGGGGCCTTAGTAAAACACAAAGTGAATATATGAATATGTGATTGTAGTTCTATTTGTTTTGTAATAAAAAAAAATAAAAAAACAGGAAGTACTTTGATTTACGGTCTTGTCATTCAAACAAACCTCTTAGCATCTGAAAATCACGAGCACGCTGAACTCCTCGGGACCATTAGCAACACTTTATTTTATTTAGATTTTCATCATTATCATCATTATCATTATTGTTTATTTTGCAGACATCATTTTCAATTTGAATCACTGTCATCCTCATCAACAGTAATGGTTTGTTTTTAAATCATAACACAATTTTGTCAAAATTTACACATACAAGTAGCATATTTTAATGACCATTGTTTTTTGTTTTTTTTTGTTGTAATATTTCATATTTACGCTTTAAACTAGATAAAATTAAATTACAGTCAGAATTATTAAATGAACTTGTACATACAGTTATTCAATACATACATAAAGAAAATAAATATAGTTATCATAAAAATAAAAAATAAAAATGAAAATACACACATTTTACAAATTGTTCCCCAAGCTCTTAACCTCATATGTTAATGTACACATAGTTTTTTATTTTTAACTTCATATTGTCTTATTCCACAAAGGTTTTAGTTCGTTGTCGTCTTGGTTGTTTGACATGCATCGCAACACAGAAGCTAAACGTTTTCTCCCACCCCGTCCCCCCGTTTCTCCTCCTCGGTTCACCTCTTGCCGTCTTTTTTATGGCTTGCATTGTTAGAATGATTCTGTCCATCAGGACTCATGTCTGCTGGTCACTTGCTTTGTCTGCAAGCATCTATCTATCTGCCACCACCAGCTTCCCTTCATTTGCTGACTCTCTCTGCTGACCTTTAGTCTTTAATCTAAATGTTTGAAGAAACCCAAAAAAACAAAACACCTAGTAGTAATTGAGCAAGAATTGTGCCCCTGGCAGCCTCGCGGGTAGCTCTCGCTGCGGTCTTTCTCAGCTTGTGCTGATTGAGAAACACAGCCTGGCCCCCTCGACTGTGCTCTTAAGTACACTTCCTCTGAACCTTGCCGTATGTAAACATGCCTGAAGTCCAGGTTTGAGTTGCCACAAACATCCTTTGCTATCGAGAGACTCAAGAGACCAATTGCAGGTGGTCAACGAAAGCCACTCTGAGGAACTAGGGCTGCGAGCAGCGCCATTGAAACGAAGGATGGAAAGACGAGAGAGTTCATCTACAGCTGTCCCATCAGCACAGACACAGGAAGTGAGAAGAGAGAACGACAGAAAGAAAGATTAAACAGTCATCCGAGTCCTCCAGCCATGCCATTTCTTACCACTCTCTCGTGTCGTACATTCTTCATGTCTTTTGTCCTTTTTTTTGTTTGCTCTTTTTTTCTCTTTCTCCATCCCTCTTGTTATTGCAGAATGGTCAGACCAGTAGAGTTATGTTTATAAATGTATATATTCATTGCTTTTTTTCTGCTTATCCCCCCTCCTCCCCGTGAATGAAATGTAAAGCCGGTTCCAGCTCTCTGACAACGGCGCCTCCTGTGTGCGAGAGACAGAATTACCTCACATTGTCAACATTTCGTGTACTGACATTTATGTACAAAGACTGATTTATGGAAGCCAGTTTCCAACACATAAGACAAAAAATGTTGTAACTGAGATTTTAGATAGTTATTACACTAAGGCATAATTATGAAATAAAGCAGTAAATATTTACTTTTTTTATGTGATTTAATACATTTGTCTCAACTTGTACCTGACAAATTAATCAAATATTAAGTTGAATGAGTTAATAATTTAATAATCATTAATTTTTTCACTTTGTCTCAAACACAATGTAACAATGCATTATAATTTTAACTGTGGTGAAAACGGGCTTCCATTCGGAAGGAATCTGCAGACAGTTTTCTTATGTTTTCTGATCTAAATGTGAGATAAACTGTGGATTTTTAAACAGTAACAAGTGTTAAATGAGCTGAAAGCATTACACTATTGGTAGCTGGAAGTATTTTCATAAATGAACAAATGTTTATGTGTGAAAGACTTAAGAATGCTACCAAGTTTTGTTGTCCACAGACTCCATGATAATGATTTACACACAAACACAACCCCCGAAGCACATGATGAATCGCAATAAAAACATGGAAAGCTTAGTAACACAGATATATAAAGGGCATCCAAAATATGGAGGTGTCTACAGCAACCCAACAGAACGCTCAAAGTCCTTCAGTCAAACTCATAAATGAGCAAATTTTCCTGATTTGGTATTTAAAGGCATCAGCAGAGGGTAATCATTGGTAGTGGTGTACCGCAAATCTTGGGGCCCTGCCCACACACGCTCATTAAATAATTCCAAGATTAACCTGTTCTGTTCAAAAATTGATGTGTTTAGATTTCTAGATTTAGAACGTCTGGTAGGCAAGAGCAAGTGATTTTTTGTATATTTATTTTTATTTAAAAAAATATATATATATATATATATATTTATATAGCGCTTGGTAGTCATGTCTCACCTTTGCAGTCCCTCAACAGGAGTAAGTCCTCACTGAGCCAGACTCTGCCCTTGGAGATGCTGAAGAAACAGAAAAAGTGAGATGTTCTTGTAAAATGTATTTCTAAACAGCATTATACAGCATTCACTTCAGCAGCACTTTCTCATAAGGAAACAATCTTCTTACAACGTTTATCTGAAAACTAACAACATCCCTCTGCCATAAAGTTATTTCAGACTTAATTGCGGGGATTTCCTCCAAGCCTTGCTTATCTTCAAGTCTTTAGGTCCAATCTGTCCATTAGTCTTTCCTCTTATTTATCATTTCTTATCTGAATTACGGCATTTCCTATTCTATTGGTTTGCGTGAAATAAATGTACTTACTGTATGTCTGCTTATCGGTCACGTGTATGTTTAATTGTGCATGTTTGTATATTTCACACAAAAGGCCATCAAAAACTATTTGTTTTGTCAATCTATCTTTGTAACATTCAGAGTGCCATTCAAAAATTCTGTCAAACCCAAAGGGCATGGAAATTTGGCAAAATCCTCCAAAATGAGTTCAAAACAGATGCTAGGCATTTCCTGATCCCACTGTCGTCTTTCCCTCTGACTACTTGTTTCCTAATGTATTCCTAATTTAAAAAACAATTCAATCAAAACAATTACAGTAGATGTAGCTGGTAATCGCATAAAGCCGTCATTCTTGTTTTGTATTGAAATGTAACAAAAGTAAACCTCTGATAATGCTACTTGTTTGTGTTTTTAGGTCATCATTTTGTGACTGACAGTGATTTAGTCGCTTGACAAGTTTTGCTAGTGTTACAGAATTGTTATTGTTATTAGAAACCACTTGATCGGAGACATCTATGAAGTGCATTTTGGATGTCAAATTTACAGATGTGCAAAGTTGCTTAAAGAGAATTGTTTAAAGAGTTTGAAAAAAACCAAACAAACTGTAATAGGATTATTAAAATGAAAGTGTCTCACCATCGCTCTGGACCTTCCTCAGGGTGACTGAGGGGGTAGAGATGGCTGAGGCACGGAAGTTAGCAGGCAAGGTCTCTGAGGAGTCAGAGGTCACGCCCCTCAGATCTTTCTCCCGGAACATCTTCCTCCATGAAGGGGAGCGGGTGAACGTCTTAGTGCCATCCTAGAGAAGACACCAGAAGTTCAGTCAGGTCACTCAAAAGAAACTAACAGTCATGTCATCAAAACTGCTGCACGTCCAGTAAGAGGAGTGTCATTATACTAGAGCATGTATTAAAGTGGTGGGAGGTAAAGGATGATCAACTTCCAGCTGTGTTCGTGTCCCATGGTGCTCACCTCATCTGGCCTCCTTTCTGTTCCCATGGCGATGAGAGAGTTGTATTCCTTCTCCAGAAGTTGTCGTGCCTGGAAGTGGAATAAACATACTTTACATGTAATCAACCCAGTCCGGTCAGGAGTAATGAGTAGGCGCTGTTTTCATCTTTAAAGGCTCTTATTGTTTGGAGACTTGATGAATCAACAGGGTTTTCATGCTAAAAAATGCATCTACTGTATAAATAGACTGCCTGTATATGTAAATACGACTTGATGTGCATGCAAGAATTTAACACGTTATCAAATAACATTTATTCATCCTAAACAGTTTTTTTTGTGTACACTTTTTCCATCAGACATTTGCATAATGCGGACATTGTGATGCATCCATATGTGACAGGTTGAGAATTTCATCATACACATTTTTTTTAATTATTTTTTATACATGATCTGTGTTAAATTCCCAGTTAAATTTGGTGGCATAATGAATTTAATCATTCTCCCTGACAATAATAAAGAATCGGAAAATTTTGATGAGCACGTATGTGCACCCTGCTTAAAGTAATAAATAAATCTATGTATTCCTCATCTGTAATTCGCTTTAATTAAAACCATCTCCAAAATAACTAAATGTAAATCTGTCTAATATGTTAGAATATATGTTATGTCCAGTGTGAGGAAGGTTACTTTAAAATGTAAAAAGTAGTGTAACTATTTCAATTACTTCATTAATGTAACCGATTACATTTGATTACTTTTTGTCTCTCTAAATGTCTAAATTAACTCAACACTGATTACTGTCAGGCCTCAAAACCCAAACAGGAAGTAAAACATTTGACTAATAAGCATGTGACGTATTGTGTGTCCTAAACCAGGGGTAACCAAGTTCAGTTCAGGAGTCCTGCAGAGTTTAGCTCCAACCCTTAATTAAACACACTTGAAGCATCTAATCAAGGTCTTACTAGGTATACTTGAAAATTTCAGGCAGGTTTTGAGGCAAGTTGGAGGCAAATCGGCCCTTCAGGATATGTCTGATGACCCTACCTTAAACATTGACACCTCATAGTGCAGTCAATGCAATTTATGAAAAAAATCACTTAAATCTGTGTGTGTGTGTGCACCTGGTATTTATCACCTTATGGGGACCAATTGTCCCCACAAAGATAGGAATACCAGTAATTTTGACCTTGAGGAGACATTTCTTATCTCCCCATGAGGAAACAAGCTTATAAATCACACAGAATTAAGTTTTTTGAAAATCTAAAAGTGCACACAGCTTCCTGTAAGGGGTAGGTTTAGGTGTAGGGCAATACCACATACAGTCTGTACAGTATAAACATCATTACGCCTATGTGTGTGTGTGTGTACAAATTCAATTGTAACCCACTTTGTAAATTATTATCATTAAATTTTTTCTACAGATTAAAGTTACGTTTATTTTATAATCAAATTATGTAATGTTGTTTTTATGTAACTAGTACTCCCCAACACTGGGTACAGCACAACTATATTAGTGAGGTGCACTGTCATTGTACCTGTGTATTCTGATTGGGTATCTGCAGGAGCAGGGCGAGGTCAGTGTAATCAAAGGTGTCGTCCAGGGCGAGCAGGGCACCATGCACTCCGCTCTCAGTCAGGTTATCTGCATACTCCTTCAAGCCGATGGACTGCACCCAGCACATTACACGCTCGTTTGACCACACCATCACATCTAGACAGGAAACACAAGGGCTGGACTATGAACAGAATCCCAAGAGGGTGTTAACCGCTGATAATTATCACTGGATAATCATCAATTTCCATCTCGAGTGATGCCTCTGGATATCATTTTTTGTTTCAGTTGCTCCCGATCTTTCATATGGACCTCTTATTGGCCAACTTTTGGACACATGTGTTTTCGTTTCAGACAAAGTCTTTGTCTCTGTTTTGTATTTCTAGGGGATTGCGTGAGCTTTGCATTTGTTTTGTTGATTCAGCTTCTCCAAAATAAAGTTCAAAGGAAGGAACGCAACCATGGCAAACAGTCAAACTAAAACCCAGTCATTTAATATGATGGTGACTATATTAAGACACCCTCACAGCTTCACATAACTGCATACTCAGTAGATTTTTCTGCGTAAAGGTTTGATGACAACATGTCATGAACTAGAGGCCAGGATTGTATCCAGTATTGCTACTGTTAAAACTTCAAATATATGAATAAAAGCTAATTCCAAATATTAATAAATGCTCTTATATCATAAAATAATACCAAAATATCACTTAAATTAACCACAGTTAATCCAGAAATATCCAATGGATCTGGCTATTGACTGTTTTGGTGCATTTCCATGTACTCTAGTGTAAACTGAATTTAAAATAAAATGCCAATAACTGATAAACGTCTAATAATAAAACTCTACTTTATCTTAAAAACTGATTGGAATATAGCATGTAGGCATCAAAACATGACAGTATTGCACAGTATGACAAGTGGAAATCAATTAGATTTCGAGTCAAATTGCATGAAAACGTTTTAAATTCTTCGCGTTTTTAAAGACGTAACAATGCACACAAAGTATCCCTGCACTACAGCGAGCAGAGAGATGTGTGCATGCAAAGCTATTCACTCGTGCTTAATATAGTCTCAAATGGCATGAAGGCATCTGTGTTGCTACGCAATGAATAACTTCTAGATCAGCGAAGGCATCTGTTTCTAATCAAGGTACTGAATGAGGCGGTAACTGCACCTTAAAACAACTCACAACTGAGAGATTAATAATGCGATCTGTGCATTGTGCTTTGATCAGTTGGCTCTTCAAATGTGAAATCTCTATTGTGCCATTGAATCCTGTGCATAATGGAAGGCAGGGCCGCTCAACGCTTTCCAGACGTCATTGCTGGTAATGTATGTTATTATTAACAAATGCATTCTGTGTAAACACCCTTCCTCTCTCTCTCTCTGCCATATTCTCATCCACTGTCTGATGTTTTGATGAACTGTACATTCCACAAGTGACTGTTGTTGCTTTTTCCATTTTGTACATTGTGTTTATCAGATGGTTCTGCTGTTTGAATTGATTGATGATGCAAAGCAAAGATTAACATGATAAAAACCAAAGGGAATTTGGAAAACCACCAGAAAAATGTCATGAAATTCCTGCTCTACGAGCTTAGACCACCTTGTGCTGGTTTAGTACGAGTCTGGCTGGTGGATTAGTACAACTCAGAATGCAAAACTAAGCATGGACAGTGTTCCTGGAGGAACCAGTTAGCGTAAAGGAACAAAGAAAAAAGTACACTAGCAATCAAAAGGTCAGGAAACATTTTATAGTCTCTTATTCTCATTTATCAGATTAGAAATACAGTAAAAATGCTAATGTTGTGAAACATTATTGCAATTTAATATTAATATAAAATAAACATTTAAAATAACATATTTTTAGCTTAATATATTAAAAACAATATATTTTATTACTTTTAATGGAAAAGTGTAATTTTCCACATCATTACTCCAGTCTTCTGAAAACAACTGTGCTCGTTGATATTTTGTTCACGATTATTTGAACAGGAAATTCAAAACAACCCAACAAACCCTCATTAGGTGTTAAAGCTACTGTCAAGTTTTACTAAGTGGTGGAAAAGGCAAAGTTAAAGGTGTTTAAAAGATTCTTCACAGCGATACCATAGAAGAACAATTTTTGGTTCCAAAAAGAACCATTCAGAACCGTTCTTTAAAGAACCACCTCTTTCTTACTTTTTTCATAATCTGAAGAACCTTCTTTCACCACAAAAAACCTTTCGTGAAATAGAAGGGGTTCTTTAGATGTTAAAGGTTCTTTATGGAACCATTTAGACAAAAAAGGTTCTTCTATGGCGCATCTTATGGAGCATCTTAAAAGTGCATTTTTGCGACTCACCTTATTGAAAATGCATTTGTGGGAGTTACCCTTTCGATCGGTAAATATTTGGGAGGAGAGTGTTTAAATGAATCAAGCAATGTGATTTTGCTAACATTTACGCTCGTCAATTCACTGGTATTTGTGAAGCAGAGTGCCTAAAAGCCCCTTCGCTGCTATACATTCACCGTAAACCACTGCTTCACGGGGCTTATGGCTTTTATAACACAGTTATTCCATAAACATAGCAAGCTTTCACAAAATAAAACAAAGCTAATGAAATGTAACGATACTGATAAAAACATCATTCTAAACAATGCAATTTCTGAGCAAGCAACACATAGATGCAGAAACAAACGTGTATGCTTGAGAGTCATTTAAACACGGCTCAACCAATCAGAATCAAAGATCGGAATCAGTTTTATAATTAATAAAACAAGCCTCACATCAAACAAAAAAATAATGTGTATTTTTTTATATAAACAAAGTAAGGCTTCGCCTGTGCTCTTTCCGTTGAAAATGAGAGGCAACCACGATATTTAATCACGATCTAAACAGAGACGCTGCACACACGCACGATGTGTGGTTTTTAATCTAAATTGTAACATTTGAAGCAAAAATGGAATGGTGTGACTTTTGATTTAGACTTCACTTTCCCTAAAGCTATACTACACAAAACATGTGAACAAAAATTCAAAACCCATTCACTCTCTGCAATTCGGTTAACATCTCAACCGATTTGAATCCCATTTGTATCGTTTTTTTTACTGAATCAGGGCGCATTGTTACATCCTTAAACAATGCTGTAGTAGATTACAAAAAAAAAAGTATAAATATTTGCAAGCTATAATAGTGTTAATCGTGAATTATGGACACCAACTTGCCATGCAACAGGCCAGCATCATTATGCAACTTGAACAAGACCCCTACAATGACACCATAGCCTTGTACTCAGTGTTAGGCATCTCTGTTAAAAGCAAATATAAACAAGAAAAAGAGAATAAGTAAAAGATAAAAAAGGAAACCTTTATTCTGGTGCTGGCTCTCATCTCTCCTCCTCTCCAGCTCCTTGCGGTCATAATTGAGGCGCTTCAGGCACATGATGCCATAATGCAGGCTCACCCTGAGGGGTCAAAAAGTCACAAGGGTCAAGACAGAGGTTGTGGGGCTATCTAAATGCATTAGGGCACTCCACCCTGACAAACTGTTAAAAAGAGGTGACCCCAGGCACATTAGAGATTAGAAAAGGCCCTAAGACAAACACCTGCACGATCAGAATAACTGATTGGCATTAGATGGAATGGAAGTGATAAAGACAAGCAATAATGAAGCGTGTGTCAGCATTTAACAGATGAGGAGAGGGAGACAAAAAATACCTGTGGAAACTGTCCACCATTTTTAGCTGCCCACGCAGCTCTTTCTTGGTCAGATGGTCCAACATGCGGGCGTCCACCAGTGACTCCATGAAGTAGCTTCTGTACTGGGGCAAACCCAGACTGGGCAGCCAATCATTGCCCACCCACTCATGGTTCATGTCTCCATAAGCCAGGATCTACCACAAAGAAGGGCCAAAACAATCACAACTGTATTCCAGTTCATTCATTACAGTGTGTAACTATTACAGTGTGTAACTATTACAGTGTGTAATAGTTACAAATTCTTAAAGATAAAGCTCTGGGCCAATCACTCGCCTTATTTGGATCAGCATTACATCTTTTTTTTTTTAATAAAAAAAGCCTAGCATATAACAGTGTTGTTATGGTTAACCTAAGCTAAAAACGAAAAAAAAAAATAATAATACATTTTGCGTAATTGAAATTAAGGCAGCTAAAATAAATTTAAATTATAAAATTTAAAAAATACAAGAAAAAACATTTAAGAAATGTTTTATTTATATGTTAAATTTAAAACAAATCTTAAATTACAAATATATATTCAATTTAAATTAAAACAAGACATTATTTATGTATATATATTTTTATTTATTTTTTAAACAGTTATTGAATATACAATTTTACAATACGCGAAATCAAAACATTTAATCTGAAATATTAATTAATAAAACAGATCCTCACTGTTGAGCTCTGACTTACTGTCTCTTCCATTTTTATCAAAAAAGGAAACAGCAGTTAAGGGATTCTATGTGAGTTTGATACGAATACACACTTCATTTACTCTTAAACATAATTTAGTCTGAACTATCTGATGGCACCATGAGTTTCAAAGTGTTTAATGGACGTATTGACATTACTCACCTGATCCCAGCTAATCTCTTTCAGCTCCTTGTGTGCGAAGGTGATAGCATGATAGGAGAGAGGTGAGGAAGAGGAGATAATGAACGCAGCAGAGGGGCAGCAGGAAAGACACATCGATGGACAGGAAGAGGAAAGAAGAATGAAGAGGGAAAGCAGGAAGAGATGTACAAAGGGAGGAACAGTTTGTTAGTGACCGGGTCATTAGTTGGAAGCAGTTCACACTGAAACAGAAAAAAGAGGGAAAGTTGAGGATGTATAACGCTACAGCCTAGCCAGACACACAGAGGGGGAGAGAGAAAGAGAGAGACGCATCAACACATGTCCGATCACTTCACTCTCTCCTCGTGCCGCCTCTCATACTGTCCACTAGGGGGCAGAGCGCTGTACGATACAGCACTCCTGCTCTTTCTTTTTAAAGAGATGAAATTTACTTTTAAAAAACTAGGGGGGGAAATGCAGGACAGTCTGATTAATACAGAAATATTAGCGAAATGAATATCGGTTCCAATACAGCATCACATCAAAAACCGTCAGAGGTGCAGTCATTGGTGGATAAGAGTTTTTGTGTCAATATCAATTCAAATGTATATCCATTATTTGGATCTGTTACACGTTCTTTCCCAAAATAGTGGTCTAGTCAGGCAACAATGAGTACTAACAGAACGGAAAAAGTGTGGCTACTAACTGGTTTGGTTGCTGCGGTCAGGGACTCCATCTCAGCATGGGTCATCCACACGTTACTGGTCGACTGTGGTAAGGAAAAAAAACAACAACATGTACGATCAGGATATATTAATATCATGTTGGGTAGGGTGCAAATGTCTATGATCACACTGAAAATCAAGGATTCAGACTGTTTATTGCTTAATTAGTACAAAAACGACATTTTGACATTTACACGACTCTTCAAAAGTCTGAGATTAGTAGTATTTTTTTAAAGAAATTAATACTTTCATTCAGCAAAGGACATATAAGAGGAAAGACAGCTAAGACTAATGTTTCAAAAATGCAATAGTAAATGTATAAATGTTACTATTTTTTACTCTCTAATATAATGAAAACAGCTATTCTAAAATAATATTTCATATTATTTCATAATATTGGCCCGCCCATACTTCCTTTGACGCTACATTCATTTTGCGAGCAAAGTTAGTCTGGCAAAGCTGCCGTTTTAGAGCATTTCCGTTCCCAAAAAAGTGGGAACCAATGAGAAACGAGCATTTTTGGGTGAACTTTCTTTTATAAGTACAGTAGCTAAGCTAAGTACACCTCTTCTCTAGTATCCAGTCAAAAACTAGATCTACTGTTTGCTTCAGTCGGTTTGGAAACCTTGCTTTGAATGTTACATTCAAATCTTTCATCTTTTTGTCTCTCCCTTCCAGCCGTCATCCCACTGACCGACTCTGAGCACAAGCTGCTAGCTTTGCACTTCGCCGTGGACCCTGGGAGGGACTGGGAGTGGGGGAGGGATGACAACGACAATGCTAAGCTAGCAAAGTAAGACCCCTCTTTTTCTCTGTCATCCTTTATCCACCCCTGCAGCGAGCTTAGAAAAATGTAATAACTTGTGAACAGGTTCTAGCCTAAATGAGGGGTAATTAAGACAAAAGTCAACTGAGGCCAAACAAAGGCCTCTGTCTATCTGTTATCTCCACCATATGAGGGATTAAGTTGGACTAAATCTGTCCAGAAGGTCCCAGCACATGGCAAAAAGTGCATATTATCCTCACAGAGGTTGATCGGCTCTTGACTGACATATTTTAAAGATTCATTCAGTCATTAAAGTCTGTACATGTTCCAGAATTTTTAGCGCTTGCATATCCTTGCATTTAGTCTTATGGTTAAGATGACTTGTACAGGCTGTTTTCAAATTTAAGTAACTTTGCAGAGGTCAGCCAGTTAAAGCATATAAATAAATTTCAGCAGCACGCCTCAGCCATGACTTACAGAAGGAAGAACAGAAACCAAAAGAAACATCTGTGCTGAAGTAACTGTAATCATTTGGCCCCCAGTCCACTCGCTCCATAATGGGCTGATAAATACAAACTGTCATTCCCTGGTGACTAGATTTATGTACTGATTGAGTTCCTAGTTGCATGCCTCAAATGGTTTGTAATTTCTTTCATTCCCTCATTGGCACGTAAGAGATGACAAGAATATTCAATGCCTCATTTGAACTGACCTTTTGAGCTACAAATTAGGTTTCAGAAGAGATGTGTAACTATGTTCTCCTTTCTCTCTAGTCTTATTCTATCACTGGAAGCTAAACTAAACCTTCTGCACAACTACATGAATGTAACATGGATTCGAATTCCTTCTGAAACAAGGGTAAGTCATTCATTTATTGGTTGACAGGGGTTGCAAACGCTGTTCCTGAAGGACTCTGTACTGCACACATAAGTTCCAGCTCTGCTGGTTATGTTTTCAATTTATCCTAAAATCCTACATTAAAAAAAACTTTGGTGGCCCTCCATGAGCATGGTTGTTTCCCTCTTTTTTTAACCTTTTGACTTGCTGCTGAATGCAACTACAGTTTTGAGTCCTAATGGCTGATCTATCTGATTACAGGCTCCCTTGGCTCAGCCCGAGTCGCCCACTGCCTCTGCAGGTGAGGATGTACAGTCTCTGGCAGAATCCATGGATTCGGACCGGGAGTCAGTTTGCAGTAACTCCAACATCAATAACGGCAAGTCGAGTAAGGAGAAGGACAAGGACAAGCAGCGAAAGGACAAAGACAAAACAAGGGCAGACTCAGTGGCCAACAAACTGGGCAGCTTCAGCAAGACTCTAGGTATCAAACTTAAGAAGAATATGGGTGGCCTTGGAGGACTTGTTCATGGCAAGATCAGCAAGTCCACTTCAACAAATGGTAGAACGGTAGAGAACGGAGAGCAGAAATCCAAGAAAAAGGACTCTAAAACACGCAAAGGGAGCAAAGAGGAGTCAGGTCAGTCGGCCAGCACATCCTCCTCAGAAAAGGCAACCAGCCCCTCTCCTACAGACCGTGCCTCTGGTAGCTCACCTGTTGAGAGACCACCAGGATCAGGCAAAAACTCGGGTGATAGGACAATGGACAACTGGAAGTACAGCACAGATGTCAAACTCAGCCTGAACATACTTCGGGCAGCCATGCAGGGTGAGCGCAAATTCATCTTCGCTGGATTGCTGCTCACCAGCCACCGACACCAGTTCCATGAAGAGATGATCAGCTTCTACCTAAGCAGTGCCCAAGAACGCTTCAGTGCCGAGCAGGAACAGAAGAGAAAGACTGAGGCTGAGAAGAAGCCCCAGACCAATGGGGTGGCACTAAAGAAGCCAGAACAGGAGAGTGTTTTCCAAAGGGAGCGCTCAGATAGCTCTCCACCTGAAAGTTGCTCACCGGTGTTGCAACCTAGCCATAATCCTTCCCAGGCTGTGAAGGTCCAAGAAAGGGGAAGCCCAAAGCTTGCTGCTTCCCCTATCCCAATACCCATCCCAGCTTCCATGTCCCCTGTCCCTTTCTCCTCCCCTAGTAACGGTGCTAAGAGACCTGGACCAGTCCCTGTTTCAGCTCACTATAGCCATACGCCACCTATCCAGAGGCACAGTGTCATCCATCTGAGGGATGTCAATGTGCAGTCATCCAGCTACCAAGATGAGTCTTACAAGCCAATGGTCGGCACTCTTAAAACCTGTGCTACCTACCCTCAGCAAAACCGCTCACTGTCCTCTCAGAGCTATAGCCCAGCCCGCATGTCTGGTATCCGTACAATTAATGCCGTAGACACCCTCCCGTACAACATGCCTGGGGAACATAAGTCCCACACTTATACCAACGGCTTCAATACTGGCGACATCCGGGACTGTCTGGAGTTTGCAGATGAGGACCCGGCGCCCCATGCCTGGTTGGGGCAGGACAAAACCAAAGGGCAGAGTGGTGTTTGTCCAATGTACTGTTTTCAGCAGAAGCGTTGCAGGAGGGAGAATTGCACCTTCTATGGCCGACCCGAGACAGAGAACTTTTGCTCATACTGTTATAGAGAGGAGCTGAAACGCAGGGAACGAGAAGTGAAGGTGCACCGACCTGGATAGCCCTGCAAATGCGCACACATATATAGCCACCCCCAATGTGTGTGAAAAAGATCAGCGACACCACCACCTTTTTGCACTTTGCAAGCGATACAAAGAACTGGCATAACATTTTCCTACTATATTTAAGATCGGCCTCCTTGTATTCTTGTTACTTTACTCTCAATAGCGAACAGACACTGCTTTACAATGACAGGAAGTGCAACCAGAATCAGTTTACAGCTTTGGCCAGAGATTGTGTTATTGTTTGTCCTATGTCCAATTTAATTCTATCTTTTACTTGTTCTAGAGTAAAAGCTCTCGTCTGTGCATTTTGCTCAGTCTGTGTTGTAAAACTCCTTGTACCTGCAGAAAGTGATGTAAAAGCATACGTCAGTCTCTAATGGAGCCTCCCAAAAAATGGAAGGGCAAACTCTGTTTAGAGGTCATTATAATGCAATACTTCACAGCATAGCTCTTTGGAATCTTAATATTAAATAACATTGTTTTGCTGTGCATCGCAAATAATTACAAAGGGAGGGAGATGCACTGTTCAGCACTCTGATTTTTTTGAAAGCAATAAGTTCGGTAACAACTGTCACCCCTCCCCCTTTTATCTATGCATTCATGACGTCAGCCATATTCTACTTTTCCCCATATGATTCTACGGGATATAGATAAGATTATAATAGGTCTGCTGTACAGGGATTATTGTGGTGGAAAATATTTATTATGCGGCATATCACAGTGTGCTTTTGGATTGATCTTGTGGTGAATGTATGTGTATATATATATATATATATATATATATATATATATAATATACTGCGGTATATTGTAATATAAAGCCTCTACATAGGCGGGTTTGCATTCCATCATAATATCAAATGAAACCTCACTATTGTGTGCTACTTGAACTTCTTAACATCTGATACAGTAAGCATTTGACTTCCATTTATTGCTTTCTGTATTTGCAATATTTAACACAGTCATGCTAGCGAATGCTAAATTACAAGAACCACCTTACCTGAGGATATATATATGAAATGCAAACCCTTATATGCTTCAGCAGTGGACTAAAGGTGGAAAGCATATGAAACTGTGTTTTTGTTAACTGTTTTATACCGTTACTGATGGCACAGCTTGGCTACAAGCAATTGGCAACTGCTCATCAACGTTCTGTAGCACTCATGCTAACACTGCCATGCTAGCCTCTCATGTGCCAAAATGGTCCTTCACCTCCATTTCATTTGTCCTCAGGAATTTTAGTCTTAACCACACAATTGTGATTATAATATACATAGAAATATCTAAATCTATAAATGTAAAATTGGATATTTAAAGGTACAAATCTACCTCTTGAAAGCGTTTTAGGTTTTTGACTCTCATAGATTAGCAGTGTAAAATCATGTCCTAGGTGAAATGTTAGTAGCTGAAATTTTCATGTGTAAAATAAAAATGAAAATTCGGTGACACAATAAATTCACAGCCAATTAGATCAGAATATGTTTTATGTTAATTAGATCTATGAGGTTGCACTGTAAAAACCCAGTGAAACCAAGCGATACTAAGCGATAGACAAAATTTTAAAATGTTGCTTGACATTTTTTGTCAGCTTGTATCATGACATATTGACAGACCAAATCTCTAAATGTGAAATTAGATATTTTATTGTACAAGACGAAATTGATCATAGCGGTGCAAAAACCATCACAGCACACAACATGCTAAGCTACTAACTGGATAACAAACATACACGCTCGAAGCGCTAGTTCTCATTGTGTGCTAGAATATCATAACGTTACAGATAACTGCACCAATCAAGTCAACTAGCATGACTAGCATGTTAGCCACTTTGTGTGCCTCTGCTAAGCAAAGGCCCAACCAAGTGCTTTTCTACTACATGGACAAGATTACCATAAGAGCAGCGCTTGTTGTGTTTTGCTGTGTAGCGGTGTCCAGGTAACCAACGCCGTGTCTCTGTAAGTGTTTTGTCTATCCTGGCCAAGGATGTCCACTGCTTCGTTCTCTTCCCACGTTTCTACACCTCCACAACCATGTGTGTCTTTCGCTTCCCATCTTCCTGCTTTCCTCTCCCTCCTTTATATTCGACAAGCTCATGGACTCTCACCGTCTTAGAATTGTAAAATATTATTTTGTATTCATTTTAGAGTTTTACACTACTTTAAATTATTAATTTGCACATTAGGTACCGATGTAAATAGCAGAAAAAAAAGAGACAAAATAAGATTAGTTTATTGTTAAATACGGTGTCTGTGTGGTTCTTTTAATTGTTCCTGCGGAAGAAAGGTGTGTGCTTTTGTGCTAGCATACTTGTGTGTCTGTGTGTGTGTTTTTCCTCAACATTCTGTAATTTCAGCAGCGCCCTCGGCTGCTGTTTCAGGCTACAGTATACAACACCCACATTAGACTGTCTGACTTCTTATATGATTGAGTCCACAAAACTGGAATAGAATGTAGTATAAAACTGCACATCTAGCTGCCCCGGCTTTTATATCCCTGCAGTAGTTGCTCTCAGTCGTGGACCATGGCATTAGCATGAAACAAAGCACCAAACAGCTGCCCCACCGGTCACCTGTTTAACATCTGCCAGAAAAGTCTCGCCCTGACAATGAACTCTCTGTTGTGTTGCATGATCACTTAAGGCGGACATTCTTCGCATACTATACACAAAAGGTTTTGGAGGCCTGAGACTTAAAACGCAAATCAGGTTCCTTTAAAAAATGGGAGGTAAATAACTGGATGATTTGGGTCACCCTTAAAATTTTAGTCATGCATATTTTAAGCCCCTCTCCCTTCGAGACTGCGAAATATCTTGAATTGTAAAACGCGATGGTGGCTTATCTGTTATCGACAAATGTCATTTGCCTCATCTGTGAGATTTTTTTTACGACTGTCGTGAAAGAGGATACTCTGAAGTTTTGCAAAACGATCACAGACACATTTTACTGAGGGCACATGGAATGGAAGATATAATCCTGCTGATGAAACTAGGGCACTTTCCCAAGAATTGAACCAATGTTCCAGCTGCCATAAAGATGTAAAATGACTTTGCAACCTGTTCACCATTGTTTTATCAAGATATTGGGTGAGGGGGGCTTTCTAACAGTATCCAGTAGTATAACGATTTAATAATGGTTATCTAATTTATGTTTTATTTAGGCATGGTGGTCTTAGGGTGGGCAGGTACTATGGGAGTTTCAATAATGTGATTGTCTGTCCATATTTTACCTTATAATCATACAGAAGCACTAATATACAACACAAACATGAACTGCTATTACACACCCTAAAGCCCCATCTCCAACATTCACTTCTGATTGTCTTATTTCACCCCTAATTTCACAGAAGTTTTTATTGGAATCAGAGCTGGTCTAGTTGACATATCAGTCTAACCACAAAAAGTAAAACAATGCATCCAAATTCTAAAGGCCTGACACACCAGGACACGCTTTAAAAAAATGCCTCAGTCTCGTATTTTTGGTCTGACCCGCTGTGTTAAAAACTGGCAGACCAATGAGATTGCCGCTTTTGTCCATGTGTCTGGAGCTGCTGAAGGCTTGGTGGCGCTCAAACACAAAACAGTGCAGCGCCACCTTGTGTACAGGGGTATTTCTGTTTTTCATTAAGCGCCTTAGGGTCATCGTCAATGAAATGTATGAACAGTGAAAAAACGCTGAAGATATTTGCGTGTGATATTCGTCCCCGTGTGTACAGGCCTTAAAGCAGATCTGAAATTTACACTTACGTATTTTAGGAACTCTATGTACTTCCATTGTTAATGGAAAACTTCAGGGGCCTCATTCATAAAATGTTGCACAGAAACCATCCTCGATTTGATCTTATGATTAACTCTCGAATATGTGTATATGTGATTCATAGAATTAACGTACGAACAGAAAACGCACATAAGCCTCTTTTTCAGACGTGAAATTTGCCACAATTTAATCACTTAAGCTATCTGACTTTAAAATGACTCGTAATTAATGTCATTAACATAAAATATCACCAATCATCATAATTTAGAACAGGGAGCCGCAAGAACAGCTTAACTTGTACAAACAATTGCAGAACTTGAACAATAAAAAGTGCGTACAGTACGTCTGCTCAGACCCTGCCGTGACGCTAAGCACTTTTCCACGTCAAAGAACATTTTTATAAATATGAGCGCTGGTGTGGATTAAAGCGCATGTACACTCTACAATCAAATCAGTGCATACGCATGTTTTTAAATGAGGCCATAAGTCTGTCATTAGTTGAAGATGAAAACTTTTGATGCATTGTTCAGCAGTGTTGGGGAAAGTTACTTTTAAAAGTAATACATTACAATATTGCCTTACTTCCTAAAATAAGTAACTAATTACGTTACTTAGTTACTTTTTATGGAAAGTAATGCGTTATATTACTTTTGCGTTACTTTTTAAATA
>JAUCMU010000063.1:6996245-7015298 GCA_032275025.1 Enteromius treurensis
GTATACAGAGGCATCTGATGGACGCAGGTTAAGCCGTAGTAAGGTAGCTTGGCCAGACTAAGCTCCTATGAGCTTTATAGTCGCGGAAGCCAGTCTAATTTTTTTACTGCATTTTTAATTCAAATAAGTAAATGCAGCCTTGGAACTTTTCACTTAAATTGTTTTGCTGATAATATAGTGTGTAATAAAACTAAATTAAATACCATGATAAGTATTTTAATTGTGATCTCAGATATTTGGACCCAACTTTATAATTATTAAAGAACCCTCTTCTTTTATGGTGTATTTAGCAAATATGTAAGTGTATGTGAGCATACGGAGCGTGTGCTGGCCGGGGCCGAGGGGCTGGTCAGGGACACCATCTCCTGAATGGCCAGTCTCAGTTTGAGGCGGTGCAGGGGGTTACTGATGCCGATCTCTCTCTGGATCTCTGTATCTGACAGGTTAGCCATGATGGCTCCACTCTTCACGTTAGCACGACAGGCGGCCACGTACCATGCCGGCATGCCCACCCACAGCTGAAACAGAGAGAGAGAGAGATATGTGACCTTTAGGAAAAGAACACAGGGGGCGCCTTTTCTTAGAACATCTAAGTAACAGTATATATAAGTAGACAGTCAAAAACAGCACATATCAATGTAAAACTAATCAAGGCCTTTTCTATCCACTGCAAAGCTCATATTTGGAGTCATACTTCCAGCCAGGAGACAACAGTGGGTCCATCCCAAGATGCAAAGGGTAGCCCCTGTCGGCATGCCTCCTCCAGCAGCTCATGTCTAAAAGAAAGGGAGAGTGGTAAAGTCAGTACAAACAATGAGATATACAGTGAGGAGAAAGTCTAAACTAGACTGGTTAGTGTGACATTACTTCTTCTTGCTGCGACGGTCCTTGTCCACCGGACCGGCCATCTTTGTGAGTCCAAGGGGATCCACAGAGCCCAGGTCATCTGAAGGGGTCGAGGCTACAAGAGGCACAGAGAGGTTAAGGGCAGTTAAATGAACAGAGGATATTTAAAGCTTTACTGCCCAAAAAAACTGTTTTCCCTCATGCAGTTCAATACCACATACTGTAAATTATCATTTTTACTTTGGTAATAAATGGCATAATACAGTACATATATAGTTTTTATAGGGATTGTTCAGAAAGTAGATCTGTTTTTTTCTGCTTTACCATCACAGGAAAAAATTGCACCTTAATACAATACAATACGTATTAATATTTCACAATATTAGTGTGCTACTGAATTTTTGTATCAAATAAATGTAGCCTTGGTAAGCATAAGAAACTTGTTTCAAAAACATGAAAACATCTTACCAAGCTTTTTAATGCTAGTGTGCATATACAAAACATACAGTTTTTCTGTACTAATAGTAATTAATAACTTTAGCTTTTGGGTGTACTTTCCCTTAAATTTTTTTTTTTTTTTGAGTTAAGTTAGACTCACCCAGAGATGCTGACTCGCGTCCAGGCTGACCCATCCGGACCTTATCCTTCTTCCCAAAGAGCCGGCCGATGGAAGACTTGATGCTTTTCTTTTTGCTGGCCTTGTGGAGGGAGTCCTGACTGCTGTTTGAGCTGCTGCCGTCAGCGGACAGGCTGGAAACCCACAGAGAGAGACAGGGAAAGGTCACTAAAAAAAGGCCAAAGTGTGAAGGGGAAAGACATTGTGCACAGTGCCATCTCAGTCCTGTGTAAAGATGGATTTCGGGCGGGGCCGCTCAACGCACCTGCGGAACTCGCGACTGTCATCCAACAATGCACCGGGGTGAGTGTGCGTCATCCTGTCCAGTCGCAGCGCACGAGGGGTGGGAGGAGGGGTGGAGTCCAGAAGGGCCAGGGACCTGTCATCATCTTTGTTGTTCTAATGGGAGGAATGGAGTCAGCTCTTTGCACGTTTATCTAGAGTGTGATAGCAATGCTTGTGAATAAACACACACACGCTCCTACCTGTCTGTCTGTCTCGCGCGCCGGGGAGTGAGGCAGGCGGGGGGTGGAGTGCCCGGAGCTAGGTGGAGAGGGCGATGCCAGGGTGGAGGATGTGAGGGATGGGGGGATGAAGCCACGGCCTGTGCTGTCCCGTCCCAGAGAGGTCGGGGGGACTGGAGGGCCATCCAGAGCCACGCTGCTGACTCTGCTCTCGATTTCTTCAGCACGAAGCTCTGTGCTCTCCTTCTCTTCCTGAATCAGCCTGAAGAAAAAATGAAGGGAGGGTAAGACAACGGCGTCTGTAGGTTTCATGTTATGAATAAATATTACAAATATGAAAAACACACATTTGGCTCCAATTTTAGGCATTGATTTAAAAAAAATTAAACTTCTTAAATAAAATACTTTTTTTTTATATTTGCAAACCCCTAATGACATAGAGAATAAAACAAAAAGAAGGTGACCAGGTTGGTAAATGTCCATAAATATACTAGTTAGTTATTCTGAGCTAACTAGTCTGTTCTAAAAATTTTTTTACAGATTTGAGGTAATTTTTTGTTGTTCTTTGAAAGATATTAATATTAAATATTAATAAATATTTATAATATTTCTATTTGTTGTTCTTTTGATTGTTTAATTTATTAAATTTTAATTTACATTAACATAATATTACATTAATAAAATGTATAGTGTGTAAAACATCTGATCAGGGTCACATAAGCGCAAAACTACTGTAGCTGTGATTTCTCAAGCAACCCACCAACTACTCGATTTGAAAATACATTTATGCGCTGAGGTTCCCTGCCATATATTCTCCTGATCAAGTGTCCTGCTCTTTCCCATTAGCCTCCCTTTCTGAGCACTCTCCATTTTAACTATCTTTCCCATTAAGTAAAAGTTTATTTTTTCAAGCGGTCTCAAGGTCCCTCTGTCTAGAGTAAACTCACTTAATCTCTTTGTTGATGGCCTCCAGCTGCTCCTGCAGCATGATAGCGAGAGTCTGCACATCTGTCTGGCCGCTCGGTGAGAGCAGCTCAGATCCGAAGAGTGTCTCGCGATCCTCTTCATCATCAGAACACCTGTCCTCCACGCTTCCCTCGAACCCGGTGCCCAGCAGAGCTCCGCTGTCCCAGTCGCCATACTGCACATGAAAAAGATAAGAAGAGACTAGTTTCATTTCATGTTCAACTATATTTAGTCATTTATTACCAGGTTCATACAAAGATGTTCTCACTTTGCTAGCGTCCTCCCTTGCCCCGCCCCAGCGTCCACGATGAGCCCGTCTGACCACGCCTCCTGTGCCTGTGTTTCCATAATGATCTAGGTGAGTGGTGGAGCCAGCAGGAAGTGACCCTCCTCCCTGAGAGTACCTCAGCTCCAGAGCACTTCCTGGCAAAGACCTAGCAGAGACACACAGGAGGACACAAAATTAAAACTGAGCCTATTTATCATCACTGTTTGCCCACTTTTCACAATGCAAATGATTCCTGGTAGATAAAATCATATTTTGTTCTACTCAGAAATAAAAATATGGTGCATCAGTATGATTTTGTAATGTTTTTCATGATTTTAATGATAAAGTAAAAAGAGAAATATTGTGAAATACTATTAGAATATAAAATAACTGTTCTATTCCACAATTTAATTCTAAAATGTTATCCTTTGATGCAAGCTGAATAATCCTTTAGAAATCATTACAATATGCTGATCTGATGAATTTCTGATTATTATCCATGTTAAAAACAATAGAGATACTCACAGATGTTATCATGGCAACGTGAGCAAAGAACGAATGAAGCAGTCGCACACTTCATAAATAGACATAAATGACTTACTAGTCTTTTAAAAGAAGACAGCAGAAATGTTAAGCATCTCACCGTGAGTAAGAGGAACCCGGTCGTCCTCTCAGCTGGTCCAGCTCTAGTTGAAGCCTCTCCAGCTCTGCAATCAGTTGATCCTAGGAGGACAAGACATATTAGTATCAAATAATGTAGCCGTCTGGACACAGGTCAAGTCAACAGAGCTGTATTTTCTTTTCTTTCTTTTTTTTACAGTAGCATTGTAGTTTATAGAGAAACATACCTTGTTTGCTAAGAGATCATCTTGGATCTTCTTCATGTTAGCCAGTTCCTCAGAGAGAGCGTTCTGAAACACATTACACCAGATGTTTACATATAAATGTTTTTTTTCCAAATTAATGCTCCCTGGGAATCAAACTCATGAGAGTGGCACGGTTAGTTTCATGGTAGGATGGGTCACAATGGATAATATTCTCATTTAGGTTTTGATATGGTTTTGCTTAAACTAGCATACTATCTAAGTGTGCCTTGTTTAGCTGCATGCTAATACCAGAGGACCATCAGTGGTTTTCAACTGTAATTTTATGAAGCAACAAGAATGCTTTTTGTGCATGAAGAAAACAAAAAAAGAAAGCGCACGCATGAACATTTGCCAACGTCTGATATAAAACAAAAAATAATTCCTTATATGACGTTCTAGAACTAGAAACTATGCTTTTGAAATTTCTTCATATTTACTCTAGATCCCTGAGCATTGTGTCTTTTTAAAACAGTAAGTTGGGTTAAAAATAGCTTTCCTGATGCATAAAAATGCATCTTGAGACTTACTCTTCTTGTTTTGAACACACCTTTTGTAAATAGCTACTTACAGACATCCTCAGGCTCATCTTAAAGGCTCAGAGGAACCAGAAGCAGCCTAATTATACTTCCTCGAAACTGATTAGTTAACTACCGTGGTTGTTCAGGCATCTTACAACTAGTAGATTTAGAAAATACGCAGGGGTGGCACATTCCTAGACCTCTCCAGGTTCATGTCTTCTGTTTTCAGGAACACGTCTTCTGTTTCTGACATTAAGCACGAATTATGTTTCAGCCATTTATCACGGATTCTCTGATGAGAAATGCATCGAGCATGAAACACCTGCTTTTGTGCCAAAATAATGAGGGAGGACACATAGAGGAAGCCTGGAACTCCTATTAGACACAAACATAATTGAGGCAACATCTGGATTTTTGAGGTAAGCTTCAAAGACGTGGTGACATGTCAAGGCTATTTTTCAGTTTTTTGGTTGTGCCGGCAACGTTGCCAAGGAAATCAAGCAAATCTGAAACCGTAGAGGATCACACCTTCTCCTCCAGGGCAGCCATTCTCTCCTTCAGGTGCAGCTGCAGTCTCTCATTGGACTCTGACAGAAGCTTGTCCACCGTGTCAGAGAGACGCTTGTTGTGTTCGTCATTCATCCGCTCCCTCTGCCTCGCCTGAAGGAAAGGAGCGAAACAGAGAGGGAAAAGTCACGGATGGAGAAAGATGGATGATTCATTTTGAGTATAGACTAACAGTAAATAAAAGATATATGACACTGATGAGAGATCATGCTGTGTGATTTCAGGCATATGCAAGAACAAGACTATTTTGATTTTTTTTTTTATATATTTTGCTCCCACCAGAAGGGGATCCGCTACAAGAAATGTGCTTGTTTCTTAGATCAGTGTCTTAAAAGCTAAAAATCAGCCTTAAATATAAATCAACTGTATAAAACACTTGTTTATACTTTGTGTTTTTTTGTTGTTGTTTTTAGAATATGAAAATGTGAAACTCTAAATGTGTTTTTTATTTCAAAATCTGAATGTATGATACATCCACCTGTATAAAGCTAAATTGGTTTTAGATGCACCATATACGTTTTTATTGTTATTCTACCTGTATTTGAAATATACATAAACATATTTAAATATTTACAACATTTTTAATAACAAACAAATTCTAAAATCAACATATTTTTCATGTGTACTTTTTTTTTTTTTTTTGCACGTTAAAAAATAAATCAAATTCATTCACTTTTACACACTGGATATGAAACATTCATCCATCATAAAAAAATCATATTGGGTTAAATTTGCTGCATTTTTCGCATACGTAGCAAGCATTTTAAGGGGTATTCGTGTGTGACAAGTTTTAGAAAGACGAAAACTAAGAAATGCATTCATAATTTTGGACTCTGTGTGCAGAGAGACTCTAAAAGCCCATTCAATGTAAATAATCCTCTACATTTGAGAGTAGCATGCTGTACAAATGAAAAAACCAGAGGATGAGTCACCCTCTGTAGCTCCTGATTTTTCTCTTCAAGTTGTGCCTCCAACTGTCTCAGTCTCTCCTCAAAGTTGCCATGACGCTCCTCCGCCTAAACAACAGGGTAAGGATAAAATGCATTTTAACATCGTTTAAACCTGTTCTCAATTTAAAAGGAGTTAATAGCACAGCGCCTCAAACAGATCTGAACCTGACAGCACACACCTTGTTGAGTGCCGCCACCCTCTGGGCAAGCTGGGCCTCGATCTCGGGCAGCGTCTCGGCCCTCTGGAGGGTTTGCTGCAGCTTCTGTTTAGCATCGTCTAGACGCTCCTGGAGCTGCCTGTTCTTCTCTTCACTCTGAGTGACAGAACAATGAGGCCAAACAACACAGAACACCATAATGAACACATTCTCTTCTGGAAAAATAGAGCTTTGTTTTTGGTGGAGACCTGGTGAAAACACAGAGGAACTTCTTTTTGTCAGAAATTAACCAAAAGAAAACAAATAAATAAATAAGCTGAACAAAGGTTTAGTCATTACTTTATCTACAGTATAAGCAGTGATCATTCTGATGCGTATGAACAGCAAAGACATACAGTATGTTATGTAAAACCAACACGTCCGGACATATCATCTCAGAGCTTGGAAACAGATTCTAAATTCTTGTAGCCACAATTATTGCCTTTAAAACAACTGAATAAATTCACTTAGATTTAATCGCAAGCAGTAATTTAGGAGCAATAATACTGTCATGTATCATGTACTAAGAATGTCTTAATTTTCAGTGCATCTCTATTTACTGTGAATATAATCTCCTGTTGTGTGTTTTGAATTCATAGCTTTAATCAGATGCAAAAAGAAAGAAAGACAAAAGTTAGAAAATAAATGTGTGATAAAAAATTCTTTGATAATAATATATATATTTTTTTTTTATCAATAAGAATATCGATCATCTTACATGTCCCCATTCATAACCAATACATAAAAATAGTTTATAAAGAATTTAATAAAAATGTAGACTATAGTTTTCTTTTTAAAGAAATTAATCCTTTTAACTTAATTGAAGGTGACAGTAAAGACTTTCACATTAGGTATATATATAGATTAATATGTATTAAATATGTATATGTAACATTTGAATGTTGGAGCAAATGACATTTAATATGGACGTTTAAATTTCATAAAATTCAGCTTTTATCTACACACAAATATGTTTTTACTGGTCAAGCTTTTTTTTTTAAATAGATTTATGGGAAAAATCTATGCCTACTCGTTAAATATTAGAGGGGCTCACCATGGTGATTACAGCCATGATATTTAAGGGTCTTAAAACATGAAGCATTTCTTTGAAAATTCCGTGAAAATAAAGAGAAGTCTTGAAATGTTTTTGAATAAAACACTTCAACAAAACAAAATCTTCAGGTGCAAATGGCGTAATACCCTGCGAATAACCCCCCAGAGACTCCTGTTGATGAACACGCTGTTAAATGTTCCTTCAATAGTTACACCTTTCATGTGTGTCTGTACATGATTTTTCTTTTGTACCTGTCTGTATAAAGACTCTTTGCTGGCAAGCTCGTTCTCCAGCTTGTCTTTGATGTCATGGAGAGAGGTTGCCTCCCTCTGGGCACTGAGGTACCTACAGACAAAAACACACACGGTGAGGATCTGCAGGGTGCTTGAGAAATCAAAACTGCGACTCTATCCGTGTCATTTCCACAGTGCTGCGGTCAAACCATATGACAAAACAGCTGTGAGATCCGGTCTGGGTTACCTGCGCTCTAAGGTGGTGATTCTTTCCTCCATGTCCTCTCTTTGACACAGCGCCTGAGGTTGAAGGGGTGGAAAAAAGTCAGATAAAACCGAGAAAACATCAAGAAGAATAAAAGACAACATCATATGGCAAACCGAGTGCAGAGGAACAAACGCACACTAAACGATCACAATCAGACCATCCAGTAACATTATTACAGTCGGGCATTTGTCTAGACAGCACCCTGACTGTTTACTTCAAATGGAGCTGACTTTAAACAGTTATTGCGAAACTAAAAGAGCTGTACTGAATGTGACATAATTGCTGTGAGGGAGGAAGACGAGGCGATGAAAGACGAGCCTAGCAAAAAAACTAAAAGCAACGCATCTTGGGGAAAATCTTCAGTCGCCATTATTGAGGCCGTACTTTGTGACAGACAGTGGATGCAGAATAAAAGCAAAAATCTGCTCAAAGGTACATAAATAGGACGGCAAGCCAGAGCGGTAGCTGCCGGCAATTCCGGAAAATTCCGCAAGTAGCGAGCCGGTGACATGAAACGGGCGCCGCTGCCAAGTTGGCAAGTCTTTGTGTTACCGCAGGAGAATACAGCGTGCTTCTATTATACAGAAAATTAGACTTCTTCCATGAGGAATGTCAGATAGACAGCTGATTATTTTGTTGGCACTTTGATTGATCTCGCTCTGGCTGACAGGCGCACCCATCAACAACTAGAGCACTTTACCGGCAATTAATCACGCTGCCGTGGCAGGAAACCCTTCTAAATGGGAAGGAGGCGGGACGACAGCAAAACCATGGTTGCGTGACACAGGGCACTTGATTTTGTTTTGAAGCGCTCTCGGTGAGAACTTAACCTCTGACCCACCTCTTTCACGTCCCTCTGAAGCTTCTGATTGGCTTCCTCAGATTTAGCTAATTCCCTCCTGGCGGTAGTGAGCTGCTCCTCGATCTCTCCAACCTGCGCATGGGAGACAAGGCTCAGACGTTAACATGTGCGCACGAACGCATGCAAACACAGAAACGAGCCAATGAAACTTGGATGCGTTCCAGTAGCTGTTTCTCCCTCTGTCTTTTTTTTTTTTTTTTTTCAATTGGTAATGCTATGTACATCCACCAGAGGGCAGCAGAACGTGACACAGTCTTTCGCTCAGCATCTGTCATCCTGCATCTCTATGACAACCATAGGAATGCAAGGCTAACTGGAACCTTCTCATCCAAAATGTGTCAGTGCTTTGAGTGTGTCATACTGTAGGTCTTCTCCCACCCCGTCTGTCCCGTTTTTCCTTTCTGTGTCTCGGAACATTATATATGCATCGCACACATACACTTATAAGCTCTCTTTCTAAACCCAACTAGCTTCTCAGGCAGTATCCTAACCATCAAGCCAGAAACCTAATAAATCATTAACAGAAGTCGAATTTAAATGTTTAGGGTCACTTTTTTCTTTGGTTATTTGTTTCTTAAAGAAATATATATTTCATTCAGCAGTGACTCATTTGACAAAAACCGTTACACTTCAGAATAGGGAACACATGTTAACCGTGAAGGGGATAGTTTATCCAAATATGAAAGTTATTAGGTCGTTATTACCTCTGTATATGTACCCTGTCGCAAAATGCGGCAAAAAGTACACAGCAGTATTACTGTGTATATTTGTCTATATTGTACTTGCATAAAATGCGATTTGTGTTCTTCAATTATGACTTTAACTGGATTAAGGTACTCAACGATCTCTGTTGACATGATAGATTCTTCATCAGATTACTGTCTTAATTATGTTAACATAGGAATATTGCTGTCCATGTAAACGTACTGAATTATTGACCCCGCTCTACAAGCAGCAGTGCAACACTCACCTGTCTGCACATGAGCGCCAGTCTTTCTTTTAACTGCGAAAGCTCTGCTCTCTGTCTCTCTATCTCCCCCTCTCTCTGCCTGTCAATCTCGCCATCATCCAAGATGGAGGAGGGGCCATTCGGGAGCCGCTGTGTGAAAAACAGAGGAACATGAGAAAAAAAAGATTGAAAAGATTCAAAACAATATCCAAATAGTTCTGACTCACCTCCTTTCCATTGTCCAAACCCCGCTCTCTCCTTTTAATCTGATCCCGTAAAGACAGAACCTAAGTATAGCGAACAAATCTAAGCATGCAGGGCAAGCGTGCGACATAAAAGGAGGTACGAAATATATTGCAAAAAGCATGATGTTCACCTCATTTGTGGACGCTTCCAGCTCTTCCTCTAGAACAGCAACTCTCTCTAGAGCCACACGCAATCTCTCACGCACCTGAGGGAGAGAAGAACAATAGGCAATCAATCAACAGGGAGACCCTGTCCAAAAAATTCTCACCTTTATGAAAAGACAAAGTAATTCTGTAGATGTCGTACTGTTTAAACACTGAAATCACCTTTGTAATGGACTCATAAAGTGCAACGTGAGACGGTTTCCTGCTATATCGATAGCTGTGCCTTAAAACAGAATTAATAGGCTATGTTTTTCAGGTCTTGAAGGAACTAAATGAAACTACTTTCACATCAGAGAAATAATGGCTTAGACTTTGTTATTTCCTTGCACACAAAGCTTTTGTATAGCTTTAGAGGAATTTAAATACAGTGCATGAGTCATATGGGCTACTTTTATAGACTTTTTTGGAGTTTTAGGCCACAGCTTTCATTATGAGCAGGCGAACCAGCATAACACAAAATGTAAACAAACGACAGCTATGATTAAAAAACGTAAAGTATTTGAATGTATCATTATCCTGGGGTCGTGTAGGATAGGAGAGAGTAGAGAAGGGCTGCTGACCTTTTCGTCCAGGGCTTTATGGTGTTCGAACAGAGATTTGAGGGCCTTGAGCACCTCCACCTCGCTGGAGACTCCAGCAGGAGACTGAGCCTGCCTCTTCACCACAGTCATCCTCAGGGAGCGCTCGTGACGAGACACCAGACACTCCAGATGCTCCAGCAGCAGCTAGACAATACAGGATAGAAACAGAGAAAGTAAGAATGTAAATTGGGAAACAGGAGCTGGTTATTACTCTTTTTTTATTCCAGTGAACATTTGCTAGAGTAGGATTGACGCAATACTGTAATTCATTACTTTTAAAAGTAACTTTCCCCAACACCAAGAGTCTTATTATATTATTATTACTGTATAAGCATTATTATTATTTTAAAAAGTCTCAAGCTTTAAAAAGGCTACATATTTCCACCATTATTCTGGGGAAAAAACACAAGTTGACCATGCTACCATAATAGTAAGGTAGAGGTAAATCAGAATGAAACAAAGTAAATATTTTAATTTATGTCACTGTACTTCTGACTCTGAGATAAAGCCCTTGTGAAAACTAGTCTATACACACTATATGGTAATGGATATGGTATGGAGTGGGATACTACATCCCAGCCAAAACATTTCATTAAAAACAAACACCCTAAACACATAACCTATAAAACAAACAGGGGATATAAAGCGGATGTAATGTCTGTTTCACATGCACAGATTATGGTTATGGAGTTACTGACCCGTGTATTGTTCCTCTCCGCCTTGAGCTCAGCAATCTCCTCTTCTCTCTCCAGCAGCTGCTCCCGACATACATTCAGCTCTTTGGTCAACACCGCAAACTCCTGCTCACACACACAACAGAAAATCATCTCTTGTCTGCTCCTAACAATCAACACAAATAACCCAATGAGTGTGTATCCAGTGCAGTGGTCAGCCTGAAATATATTTACGGATTCCTCAAACCACACACACATAACGCAGAAACAAACACGTACACCACATACATGTATGCACCGGTTAGTCTGGGCTTCAGACAGCCTGCCTACGAGCCACCCACAGACTCACTGACCGTCTGAGACACGGTGCATACACACAACTGAAACACACACTTTCTCAATCTGGCAAGCTCTAATCTGATTGGCTGACTTCACACCCATTTCACTAGGTGTAAGAGCACACAGGGTTTATTATCAGTCTGTCTGAAAAGTTGTGTTTGCAGGCTGATACAAGAAGTTCAGCTGCTTTGAAGATGAAATAGTCACTGGATTTGTGCAGGATTGATAGATTAGTGATATTAAAACTTTGAAAGATACTATTATATATTTACCTTACATTAACCATATATATTTATATATATGGTTTTGGTTACAGGTTACACTGTTGACACATATCTGTTAACCCACCCTTAAACCCGGTTTGGTTAAGGGTTACACTGTTAACCCACCCTTAAACCCGGTTTGGTTATGAGTTACACTGTTGACACATATCTTAACCCACCTTTAAACCCGGTTTGGTTACGGGTTACACTGTTGACACATATCTTAACCCACCTTTAAACCCGGTTTGGTTACGGGTAACACTGTTGACAAATATCTTAACCCACCCTTAAACCCGGTTTGGTTACGGGTTACACTGTTGACACATCTTTACCCACACTTAAACCCGGTTTGGTTACGGGTTCACTGTTGACACATATCTTAACCCACCTTTAAACCCGGTTTGGTTACGGGTTACACTGTTGACACATCTTAACCCACACTTAAACCCGGTTTGGTTACGGGTAACACTGTTGACACATATCTTAATCCACCCTTAAACCCGGTTTCGTTACGTGTTACCCTGTTGACAAATATCTTAACCCACCTTTAAACCCGGTTTGGTAACTGGTTACACTGTTGAAACATCTTAACCCACACTTAAACCCGGTTAGGTTACGGGTTACACTGTTAACCCACCCTTAAATCTGGTTTAGTTACGGGTTACACTGTTGACACATATCTTAACCCACCCTTAAACACGGTTTGGTTACGGGTTACACTGTTGACACATATCTTAACCCACCCCTAAACCCGGTTTGGTTACGGGTTACACTGTTGACACATATCTTAACCCACACTTAAACCCGGTTTGGTTACGGGTTACACTGCTGACACATATCTTAACCCACCCCTAAACTCGGTTTGGTCACGGGTTACACTGCTGACACATATCTTAACCCACCCTTAAACCTACCCATACCACCAAACCTGTCCTTAAACCTAACCCACCTCAATAGCAGCAATATGAACACAGTAAGTACATTGTATTTGTTTTCTGATGCAAGTACATAGTAGTTTAAAGCCAGTGTGACCCCAAAAAACCTTTTATGACACCAACTTAAAAGTAAATATATATGTCTGTGTAAGTGATGCACAGTATACAGTAATAAAATTGCAATTGCAAACAAAAAGGTACTGCAATATGATACCATTATTTGGTCATTTTGTAACCCTAACAAGAGGACAATGTGCTGCTATTTAGCACATCTCAACAGTTTGGACAGTGAGATCTGAACATCTCAAGGAATAACGTGTGAAGTTTTTGAAATCATGTTACTCTTTTCCCCTCAATAACTATCATTTTTTATTTAAAGGAACATGCCACTATTTTTGAAAATAGGCACATTTTTTGTATCCATTCAGCTGATTTTCGGATCTGGCTGTGGCACTTTTAGCTGCAGCTTAGCATAGATCATTGAATCTGTAGACCGTTAGGAGAGTTGCAATTTATTTCCTATTTAAAACTTGACTCTTCTATAGTTACACACAAGTTGCCATTTTCTAGGCCGATATGGCTAGAAACTACACTCTCATGCCTATGTAATAATGAAGGAGTTTTGCTGCCTTAACTTGAGTGCAGCAGGCACAATGATATTAGGCAGTGTCTGAAAATAGTCCCCAGCTGAGTAACTTCCAACGTGACAGGTAACAAGTTTGTGTAGTAGCAGAGTTGCAAATACATACGGTTCAGGATCTGCAACAAATGATTCAATGATCTATGCTAAGCTGCAGCTTAAAGCGCCACCGCCCAACCTGGAGATCAGCTGAATGCGAAATTCGAAAAAAATTTGGTAAAACTCAACTCTAGGCGAGTTGGAAAATGAGTCTATTTTCAAAAATAGTGACGTGTTCCTTTAAACATACATACTTCAAAAATAAACATAAAATGAATCATGTTTAATAATTTAACACATCAACACTCCCAGTCTATTTAAAAAAAAAGAATTCTCATCATTCCAGCTGAAATACTAGAGGATATAGAAATTACATTTCGTAACCATTTTTAATCTATAAATCTCATTTATTAGTACAAACCAAATCCAGATAAGCTGTGCAAGAAAAGTAGGCATTTACACTCTTAGCACAGAGAATTTAATGATCATCAAAAGTAAAAATGCATTTCTGTACACGTCAATATAACAATTGGATGACAACAGACTAAAAAGTGTAGAGAAAAACTTCTAAATTACTTTCGGACGTTGCGAGTTCGCGCCCTGTATCATAAATTTGCCCAAATGTTGGTAACCGACCCGTGTTTGTGCGCGTGTGAGACTGAATCAGAGTTTGTTACTTTTATTGCTTCTGTGTGAACAGATGACAAAGTCCACATTCTGAACACTCCAATGAGCAACTCTCGGGTGTAAGGTCTTCATAGCACCATGTTGTGTAAGATGACATATGGCCTCACATGGCTGCCACTGCGAGCCTAAAGCCACACCATCTTTTCCAGCCGGCTATATGTGATCGGGCGCCTTCCTCAAGAATCACACACCTTTTCAGTCCTATACACTATCAGAATCGCCATATTGCATGTGAAATTATGTACTTTGTGTGCCTATTTATTTAAACGCACAGCAGATGTTGGCATTTAATTTGATAATTCTGAATATGTTTGCAAGACAATGTTACCAAGCAATCATGTGCCCTCCAAACTCAAACCAAACCTCAATCAAAAGGCCTTTAACAAGCCAAGCACACTTCTCGACCCATCACGTTTTGTGTCCCTTCAGCGCTCAAACCGGCCAATCATGTTTCCTTACCTTCGTGATGAATGCATTTGGTGGGTCACATCTCCATCCTGTCTATATCTAACTGCCTCGCTTTCTGCCAACAAGCAAAAATAGGGGAAAGAAGCTGGAGCAAGGAGGAGGAAATGAAAGAAGGGGAAGGAGGAGTATTGGGGGGCTAAGCTTAGGAGTGATATAGTGGTACACAGATGGTAACTCAGTGGGCCCATAGGACTTTGGCATTCTGGAAATGTACCTTGCTGAGATTGGACTAGAATTATGTTTGGCACAAGTATGCCAAACACAAATGCGTGATAATGTCCCGCCTTATTTCTCTCTCTCATTCAACTCCTACACTGACACAAAGGACCTCAACAATGGCTTTACCTCCTCTTTTTCAGCTTTTGTCTCTTTCTCGATTCGTTTTTCTCTCATACGCCCAGCGCTGATGGGATGCACCGCCTGAACCCTGCTTAATGTATCACTGCTCTGAATATGTGTCAGCTTGTTTCAGAGAGTGTTTGCATATGTTTGTGTGTGTGAAAGTGAGAGAGATATTGATTCTCCCTTTCTCTGTGTTGCTATGCCCCTTAAATATCCAGTCATCCTCCCAGAAAATGAGACTCTCTGATACCTGTTATTTCAAGCCACGTGTTGGTGGCAGTCTGTCCTTAAATGCTACCAGTGATACATTGATTTTTAATTGGTATTTAAATTTGGTATTAGAAATGTATAAAAATGAATATGTTTCAGAGATGCAGAAGCACGAACGTGTAACCTAATTCACACCAACAAAACACCATATTCAAGTGCTTTGATAAATCGTTCAATGTTTTTGCATTTAATGCTTAATTGTTCAGTCTGCATTTGCAAATTGTCACATTTGTGGGTCACCTTGGAATTGTAAATTCATTGTTATCAAATATATTTTTTTTAGACTTTACAAAATTATTTTTGTTAATTGGTATTTTGTCTTATTTCTAAATACATTTACTTGAGATGGAAAACTGCCGAAGATATTGTTTTCAAGGAATGTTACATATTACTTAAAGGGACAGTTTAAGCAAAAATGAAAATTCTGTCATTAATTTCTCTCCCTTATTTCGTTCCAAACCCGTAAGACCTCCGTTCATCTTCAGAAATCAGAGAGCTATCTGACCCTCCATAGACAGCAACACAACTGAAATTATCCAGATCCAAAGACCGGTAAACGGTCTATCTGGCATCAGTGGCTCAAATTCAGTTTTGCAACGCTAAGAGAATATTTGTTTTTTGCGCAAAGAGAAACAGAAAATAACATCATTTGATCAACCATTCTTCTTAGTTACATCTTCCACCATTTTAAAGAGTTCAGCAATCAGTGTTGGGGAAAGTTACTTTAAAAGTAATGCATAACAATATTGTGTTACTTCCTAAAAAAAGTAACTGATTACATTACTTAGTTACTTTCTATGGAAAGTAATGCATATATTACTTTTGCGTTACTTTCGCGCTACTTTTTAAATATGGCCAGAGCTTGAGTGTTTGTTTTCAACAAAAGTGTTTAAGTTTAAGTTTTATTTATAGCAAATGTAAAAGCCCTTTCACACAAGTGTAATGAATAAACCTCAGGCTGAAGAAAAAGTAAATTCACATCTGTAAAGTAGAATACAGGAGAAGAAAGTTCAATACTCTTCAGCAATAAGAAATCAATGAAGCACAATAGTTATTTTTGCTTGTAAGTATGGTTGAACTGGATCATCAAAGATCAGCAGCGAAGACATTGATTAATAAAATGAGATTAGATACATTTGTTTAATTTAATTATTGCAGGTTTGCGTCATATTCTGAGTTTATTTTAATTCGTTTTGATGAATACTAAGTCTGTGTTTTGAGAGTGAGATGAATTAATGCACATTCACATTTAGTCTTGAACTACACTGTATTCACACAGCGCACACAATTCCTTTGTATTTCTGATTTCTTCCAACATGGAGTCAGGAGACTGGCGTTACTTTTTTGAAAAAAAAAAAATATTATTCCAAAATTAAAGAGTAATGCGTTACTTTACTAGTTACTTGGAAAAAGTAACATTATTACGTAAACCCATGTTAGGCTACTTGTAATGCGCTACCCCCAACACTGATTGCAACGTATGCATACTCTTTCCACTAGGTGTAAACAACCACAGATTACGTACATGCGCATCTAGCATTGCAAAAGTGAAGTTGATCCACTGATGTCACATGGACTGACTGGACACGTTTCTGGACCTGTATTGCTGTCTATGGAGGATCTGATGGCTCTCTGATATCATCAAAAATATCTTAATTTGTATAATAATATGAATATGAATCTTCTGGTTTTGAAACATTATGAGGGGGAGTACTTAATGACATCATTTTCATTTGGGGTAAACCAACCCTGTCTTGTTTCTAGCAAAAAGATTCTTGACATATTTTGTTGTATCTATGGTGAAATGGGAAACACGTTTACTAAAGGAGGAGAAATAGCCTACAAGCTAATAATATTTATATATTCTCTTAAAACTGCTAATGAACGAAAAGACTTCTCACAGTACAGTTCATTTCAACACTGTGAGTCCAGTAGTATTCTGTTGTCTCTCTTTTATGGAAAAGGAGTAATGTTACACTGAAATGTCACAATTACACAGGAACACTCAGATGTCACTGCAAACAAATGTACCACCTGAAAATTCAGGTAATCACAACTGAATTTTAATCAAATTCACACATTATGCAAAGAGCATATTTTTCTCTCCATTAGGAACACTGTGGTCCAGAGAGTTTGGGATATTCAAAGTGACTGCTTTTTTTTTTTTTACACACACAACATAACTTCAGGATTCAGTTTACTACAACTACAGACATACTGCAGAGAGGACTCTTGTATATTACTTGTATACTTATACAAATCCAAGGTGACAACCATAACGTGAAGATTTCTCATTTAAAATCTTTTGTGAACTTGTGAGCACATTTTTAGATTTTGTGAATCTGAATAAGATTATGCATTTGTGAATCTATTCATTTTAATACTGTTCTGACCCCATATACAACTGCAGTGCCTGACAGATTTATGTATCGGCCAAGCTCAGTACCTCACCTTAAGCTGCAATGATGTCATTAAAGGATTCAAATTCATTATTAAACTCAATCTACCAATGAAACAACCAGGGCTGTTCAAAAGATTATACTCTTTAACAATCAAAAACATAGCGTCCCGACTTGTAAAACAGGTCACAGAATCATAGATAAATAGATATTCTCAAAAGGATCAAATTAGATCAAAGGAGTCAAAACTGGAATATTAATATTGGCTTAAATTTTAGCCAAATAGACATCCAGACTGCCCAATGCAAACAAAGGACATGATACCAACAAGACAAGCTGAGTTCTGACTCTTTAAAATTCTTTTGATCTGTCTGTAGGCAGCATCGCTTATACTTCGCTGGCAGCTCATCCTCAGACATGGTTCATCTCAATGACCTGTTTTTTCATGCAAACTATTCAGTCCAAGAAATTCTAAAGGGAATATTCTGGGTTCAACAGATTTTCAAACAGCTTTTGTTAAAATGTTGCAACAACAATGTGAACAATGGGTACTCAATCTTTGTGTTACCTGCACCTGATATCAGTGTTTCTTTGATTATCTGTGATTGTTCAGCAAAAGTCAGCTATGTAACCTCCAGGACCTCAACAGCTCCAGAGCATTTGTTAAAGCTACAGACTGAGCTTCTGCATTTTTATATTCCTACCCACAGACAGTCAGATCACAGGGGCGGAATCAAAATCAAAAGTGCATTATGGGTGTTGAAATTTTGGCAAAAGAAAACGTCACAGCCCTTTTTCTCTGTTTTCTTTAGCCATGTGACATACTTAATTTTTTTACTACTAATTTTTTTTCTGCATTTCTACTGCATAGACAGCCACGTTTTCTTAGAAGCCATCTTTCCAGCAGCAATGACAGCATTTGTGTCACAACTGTTTCAACCCTTAACGAGAAAAATAAAATTGTGCCATTTTAATAAGAATCTATGTGAATTTTGCACATGGGCAAAAAACTTTAATGCAAAATGTGCTCACATGTATTCACCGTGCTGACCAAAAAAAAAGCTGCTTGATTAAAAAGTGACTTCTGTGTGAACATAGGCTAATAATACATAGGCTACTGACAACAGACAACAGGATTTTTTTTTGCCCTCAAAATATTGTGATAGAAAAATTACAATGGAAGACAATAGGGCTTATTTGGAGGATTAAATGTGAAGCAATAATTTTGCAAAAGCACTTAAATTTCTTCAGTTAAAATTAGTGCTGTCAAATGATTAATCGCGATTAATCTCATCCAAAATAAACGTTTTTCTTTACATAATATATGTGTTTATGCTGTGTTTATTTATTATGTTTATATTAAAACACACACGAACAGTATA
>JAUCMU010000063.1:7025322-7035735 GCA_032275025.1 Enteromius treurensis
ACAGCCCTATTGGACAACTGTTAAAATTCATATTATGGCAAGAACCAATCAGCTAACTAAAGAAAAACGAGTGGCCAACATTACTTTAAGAAATGAAGGTCAGTCAGTCTGGAAAATTGCAAAAACTTAACTTGTGTCCCCAAGTGGAGTCACAAAAACCATCAAGCAATACAACGGCACACATGAGGACCGACCCAGGAAAGGAAGACCAAGAGTAACCTCTGCATCTGAAGACAAATTTATCCGAGTCACAAGCCTCAGAAATCACAAGTTAACAGGAGCTCAGGTCAGAGACAAGATAAATGCCACACAGATTTCTAGCAGCAGACCCATCTCTAGAACAACTGTTAAGAAGAGACCGTGCGAATCAGGCCTTCATGGTCAAATAGCTGCCAGGAAACCACTGCTAAGGAGAGGCAACAACAAGGAGAGATTTGTTTGGGCCAAGAAACACAAGGAATGGACATTAGACCTGTGGAAATCTGTGCTTTGGTCTGATGAGTCCAAATTTGAGATCTTTGGTTCCAAACGAAGACACTCTGAACCAGCATGGCTACCACAGCATCCTGCAGCAACATGCCACCTCATCCGGTTTGCCTTTAGTTGGACGATCATTTATCTATTTTATTTAACAGGACAATGACCCCAAACACACCTCCAGGCTGTGTAAGGGCTATTTGACCAAGAAGGAGAGTAATAGAGTGCTGCTGCTGCAGATGACCTGGCCTTCACAGTCACCGGACCTGAACCCAATCGGGATGGTTTGGGGTGAGCTGGAGATCAGAGTGAAGGCAAAAGGGTTAAACACAAGTGCTAAACACCTCTGGGAACTCCTTCAAGACTGTTGGAAAACAATTTCAGGTGCCTACCTCTTGAAGCTCATGGAGAGAATGCCAAGAGTGTGCAAAGCAGTAATCAGAGCAAAGGATGGCTATTTTGTGCACACACAAGCGCTTTGAAAAATCGACCTGAGGGTGAGTAAACGATGAGAGGAAAAGGAATGAGGTATGAGGAAATGTATGGTTTCCCATACTAGGAATTTGTGCTCGGTGTTTAACCCATCCAAGTGCACACACAACCAGTGAACAACCACAAACACCATGAACACTCACCTCAGTCGTGGTATTGAAGGTGGAGAGAGCACTGGTTATTCACAAATATTAATACAAATCTAAGAGAAGCATATTTTCTTAAATATCCTTTATTAAATGAAAGAAATAAAATCTGTGGATTTTATATTACATAAAAAATAATGAAAAATAGCTCCATTGCACATTGCTGTATGTGAATGTTTGATTGACAGTTCTGTGCTCATCTGAGTCTATGAAACCTTATATCACAAAGCCTTGTTGATAAGGTTTTACTGACACAGTGTGAACCACAGAGAAGAACCACATCTTTCCAGTCTAGAAACACAACGAAAAGCAAGCAGGGCTGTAAACTTTGAAACCAGGGCATTAAGTAGCAATATTTAAGAAAAGACCCTGACTACCACCGTACAAAGCCACGTTACCAATATTAATTTGTCATTTTTTTAAAGGAAACATGCGAACGGACTATATTGGTGCCACTCTATTAGGGATTTGAGCATATTTGGTTGAGGATGAAGCAGAAAACACTGAGTATGTATGAGGAGTGTATACTGTTAATTACTGTTGTTCTGGTCTGGTTAGGTTATGCTGGGAGAATAAGATAAGAACAGGGTAAGTCAATAGGCTTGTATGTGCACTGTGCAGTTCAAAGGCATGTCGGGACATTTTTTAAATCAGGCAGAAGCGTGTATGTGTTTTTGTGTTAGGAGGTGTGCTGTGGCAGATTCTGTGGTGGCTCAGCTGGCAGGTTATGTTGAACGTCTCCATTCTGATTGACTGGGACTTTCACCACTGGAAAACACAAAACAGGCCATGTTTCCATGCTATAAAAACTCACCATCATAGTCTCAATACAGTCCATCCTTTAAATTGAATTATACCAAGTAAGGTTAACCCAATGTTGAATCACAGATTATTAATTCAAAATTCTCTCACCTTGACTGTCTTCATTGGCTAGTTTCTGGATCTCTTGTTGAAACTGGAGCTCGCCATTAGGACCTGAGGGAGGCTGTCTATTCACTGCCTGTTGCTCCTTTTGTTTTTGTGACATCTCCATTACTGCCTGTTTAGAAGTATAACTAGCTGTCAGCACTATAATGAACCAAATGTATCACTACAATATGCAGTATTATGAATATAAATAAATAAATAAATATATATATATGTGTGTGTGTTAATACATCTAAAATATCTCTAAGTGTCTAATATATATATAAAAACACACACAATGTACACATTTTGGATGGGATTTTTATATGTGTTTGACAGCACTTATTATTATGCAAGCTATTTTAATAATAGCAAGAAATTATACCGCTATTCTAATTGTACAAAGGCAATGTCAAGAAAAGGGCTGCAACCAATTGAAAGCAGTCTTTTACCTGCTGATATTCTCGTTTCTGGGCTTCTAGGGCTTTGCTTCTCTCTTTGAGAAGTTCCTGCTCCTGTCGTAACTTCTCCCCCCTTCTGCCAAGCTCCACCTCCCTATCCTTGAGTTCTGCCTCAAAGCGCTGCAATTCCTCTTCCGTGTACACTGGCTTTGTGTCATCCAGTGTCTTGAAGTATAGAAAGATAATGAGTGGGCACAAAACACTGCCATGTAAAGACAGTATAATAAAGTCAGAATAAATGCATCAAAATCAGCCTCTGACCTCCCATTCCTGTGGGTTGTTAAACTCTTTCTTCTCCGTAGATTTGAGGAACTCTTCCAGGCTGACCAGTCTATCATGATTGAGATCGACCTGCAGGAAAAAAGCCATTTAAAAGTGCATGGTTTAAAGGGAATTAGAAATAAATTCAAATCAAATAAAAGAATGACTATTTCTTCTTCTCATGCATCCTGAAAGAACAGAACAGATGGAGTCACCGCTGCTCCACACATAGTGAAAGTGTTAAAAAGCTGAATGAGAAAGGCAGATAAAGGGAAAGACAGAGAAAGCAAGCATTTACAGACACACTCCTCCAGCACTTTTGCCTGGACATTATAACGGCTTATTGACCAAATTCAAATCAAAGAAAACCTCTAACATATTTCGAAAACAACATTTACATTTTGCATGACATGTTCTCGCATCCTCAGCCTCTCCTCTTCCATCTCCATCATGTCATCCTCTTCATTCTTGGGATCGTACACCTTCTCCAGCTATAAGACAATAAAAAAAAAGAAAAGATGAACACATCAGAAAGGTGCTCGTTTACTGCGTGTCAAGAACAGCTTTTATGAGCTCCATGGATTCCCTTGTTAATGATGCGTTGCTCAGGACAGCCACTTGAGCCCACTACAGTCTTAACAGCTGACTCGGTCACTAAAAAGGCTTCCTTTACAGTGAATAACAGATTGCTATGATTCACCCACCTCCAAGGTGAAACATTACCTCTTTTGTGAAAAGGGCCTCCAGCTCTTGCTCATCCAACACACCGTCACCATTCGTATCTAAGGGAGAAAACACAATTTGGTTCAATGTGGAATGACTGCTTATGTACTAGTTAAAGGACAAAAGCACTCACCGTGGAGTTTAAAGAAAGTCTTGGGATTGAACTCCTGTGGATCCAGCCCATCTGTCTCTTTCCAGACCTCTCGTAACTGATCTACGCTACCCTGAAGAAGAGGTAAAACTTTTACTCAGGAAATACAACTATCCATACATCTCTTGTTCTTCATTCTCTTACCGGAGCATTAACTTTAGGGTGTTGCCGGTGCTTCTCTTTCAGCTCTGCGATTCTCTTCTCCTCCTCCTCTCTTTTCTCCTGGTCCAGACTCTTCAGGTACTCCCTCCTCTCATGCTCTTTCAGCATCTCGTAGCGCTTAAACTCCTCGTGACGCTCCGCATCGTAATTCTCAAGATCTTTAGTTGCCTAAACAAATACGCAAAAAAAAAAAAAACATCACTTCAACTCAATTTATTTCCAGCTTGATTTTATTTGTTTACTGTTGTTTTTATGTAGAAGAGTGGAATGTTCAGTTGTGGTAAATGTTGTCTGTGCACTTTTTATTTTGAGTAGTAAAAACGGATAAAAATAAATTAAATAGGGAAAACAATTAGTATATCATATTATGATAGAAACAGAAACAAAATAAGATTTTATTCACTCGTGTCCCTTTTTTATGTATGTGAATTTGTATTTGTGTTTTCATGCATTATTCTTTTCTGATTTGATTTTATTATCCTATTTTTTATTTAGCTATTTTACTGTACGCAATTGGTTGGGATTTCGTTTAGTGGGGCAATACAATATTGGGCAATTTTCATTTGTGGCGAATGAGTCAGTTACAGTATCTGTGCACTTGTTCTTTTGTGTTCGAGAAAAAAATCGAGAAAAGCATGCTATAATCTGATAGACTCAGATTAACACTGAAACAAGAAAACAATCTGAATTTTATTTACTAGCGTTTGAAAGGTTGAATGTAGTTGCCAAACAAATATGCATTGAATGCTTGTCGATCTATGTTGTTGGTCAATTATTGTATTATTTTGCTACTTCACATTACAGCATGTTAGGAATGGGTGTTACCGTTATGATAAGCAGCTCCAGGTCTTTGGCTTCAAAGGTGTTCTGATTATGAGGGTCCAGATGTTCAAACTGCTTCAACAAGGAGACGTGATCCATCTGAACACCTGCAATCACCACAAGCATTTGCGTGAACATGCGTGTGGGATTCACGCAAACAGATTTTCTTGCTCGTCATCAGTGTGTGACTTGAGTAATACATAAACACACGACTCACTCTGTGTGTTGGTGCTGTCCAGTTTAGCCTTAAGCAACATCCGGAGGCGTGAGACCTCTTGCCTCTTCAACTCATCCAGGCGCGTCCTCACATGGTGGCCCACCAGATCCAACTCCTTACTGAGGCGTCCATTCTGAAACACAGTAGCTTTCCATTTATACCTGAAGTACTGATAAAATGATAGAACTTCAAAGCGTAACAGAGACTGTGCACCTGGTATCGGCATTTTCTCCATTTTTTACCAAATAAACCAGCTCCAGGAATGAGATTAATCACAACATTGGAAACTTTCATTTGAACAAAAAAAACATGAATTTTAGAAAAAGTAAAAAAAATGTACAAGTTCTTTGTACTCATTTATTTATTTATTATGAATTTATTTTATGAAGCGATAACCTACACCTCTCACATTACAATAAAAATAACAATACAATATATAATAATCACTGTGCAAAAGTTAATTATAAATGGAAAATACCTGTTATTAAAATAAATAAAAATTCCTAAATAAAGAGTTAATGATAAATTATAATGATAAATTACACTATAATGGACTACTGTATAAAAGTAAGCTTTATATATATATTTATATATATATATAAATCGTTTAACAGCACTTTTTTTTTATATATAAAATAAGTGCTGTCAATCGATTTATCTCTTCAGAAATAAAAGTTTTTCTTTCCATAATATGTGTTTACGCTGTTTTTTATTTATTATGTTTATATTAAAACACACGCGTACAGTATATATTTTTACGTGTAAATACTTATTTTTATTTAAATATCTTATATTTGATATTATATCTAAATATATTTAATATAAACATAACATATTTTCATTAAATATATACATGCATGTTTTTGTATTTATACAAATATACAAATATATTATGTAAAGAAAAACTTTTATTTTGGATGCAATTAAATCGCGCTTACACGTTTGACAGCACTGTAATACAATACAGATGATTACAATAAATGTGTATATAATTCTTTTTATAATAAATAAATAAAAATACGATAGATCAAATACGTTTTGAGAGTATCACAACCAGCTGGATTAAAAATAAAGCTGAAATCTGACTTGCTTGAGACTTATACAGAAATATAGTAATCTCTGAGCTTTGACCCGTTAGGTCTGTCTTGAAGGATACTTATGCCTTATTTTTCTATATAAAGCAGAGGAATGGGAATTCTTGCGTTTGTAGCCCTACTGTTTTTGTGCTTTACCTTGATGTCGTCTGTGTTGGCAGTCTGGAGTTTTTCTCTGAAGTGAGGGTCAGTTTCCAGCACCTCAATCACCTCCCTGAGGTAACGGTCATAGTACAGACCAGTGTCCTGAGACAAGCCAAAACAAAAGAGCATGTAAATACTGAACAGATGATTAATGAACATGGCATGTTCTAGTCTATGAGCATGATTTAAGACCAGTCTTACCACATTCTCCTCTGCTTTCTCCTCCTGGGGAGGGTCTTGGTTACGATCTATTGGCACTGCCCACCCCACAAGACACAGGGACAAAAGCAGCAGCCCCTTCAAGCTTCCTGTCATCCTCGGTCACCTTGTGATACGAAGATTAGACAGCCTTTACTTTCACCCTTTAGCGAGCGTGCGGTCTCTTTAAAAATTTACAGGTTTATTTATATAAGACTTCTTAAGTACACATCGATCATGACAAGAGAGAGCAGCCGAATAAAGGAAGTCTGAGGAACAGTTTTGCGAAACACACTTTAACGTTACATGTTTCACAACAGAGGCAACTTCACGAGAAAAGCAGTCACAGACATCGTCTGTAGTGTCGTTTGGTCTGAAACGCTTCGGTCTAAATCAGATAAAAAGCAATTTTCTTACCACAGCGTCAGATCCTGTTCGAGTGAAACCTGTGACTACAAATTACTCAGCGTTGCTGCCTCAAAAAAAACAATTGCGGCAATGAATTATGACGCCATCCAAACGCGACGCTTTCCACGAGCACGAGCCAACAGTATTTTGTATCTGTAACGTTTACTAATAACATTATACATTGGGTCATTTAAAAAACAACAACAAAAAAATAAATAAAAAAATAATAATTCCGTTAAGCTACTTTACCCCAAAAAACAACAACAACAAAACAAACAAAAATAAGCCAAAGTAGTGAAATTTTCCCTAAAAAATGAACGTTATTTGTATGCAAGAAAAGGTAGCTATATGTCTGTATACATTATCATTTTATATTATTATATTACTATTTACACAACACTTAAACCTAAGGGAAAGCGCAAGGACCAAGACTAATTTGTTTCGTTTTAGATCTTGTACAATGTTTTTCTTTCTTTTTCATATTTGCTAGATTTAACTCTTTCTTACTTTTTTGGAAGATCTTTCTTTCTTTCTTTCTTTCTTTCTTTCTGTCGTCATGTGTTATTATATAAATGGACTTTGAGAGACGCACATTGTTGCCAAACATAAACTTTATTTAATTACTTCGAAAAATAGATATTCATTTTTTTATCCAACACTCTGATTACAAACAGACAAAAAACACTGACAAACAAAATAAATTAAATAGAAAACAATGTGCACACAATAAATAATATGATAATATAAAAAGTAGAAATGTAATACATAAAGTGAAAAGGATAAACCTGTAATACATAAGTCATCACAATTACAGTTATGGCGACATAAGTTAATAAATATGGCACAAGTAAATCGTAATCCCTCAAACAAATAAATAAAAATGATTATAAATTAGATCACTTCAGAAGTTACATAAGACAAAACATAAATGTCACATTATGTTTAAATCAGTTTTACTGATAAATAAAAGTGAGTCGCGGAATAAATATCACTTATAAGTCAACCCTGCATTAAAAGTCTATTTCTCTTAGGTCTGTGGGTGTGCTGGCTCTTTCCTCTTCTACATCACCATCTTTCTCCTGGTGTGCACCATTTCTCAGTCTCTCTCTGAGAGCTCCCTCTATCAGCTCAGTGCAGCACTGCAACAAAGCCTGTCGACACAAACACTAACAGTTAAACGAATCATAACAGGAACAGCGATAATAACACTTTGTTTTAAGGAGTCTTTGTTACACTGGTTACATGTAGGCTACTTACAATTATAATAAGTACTAATTTGAACCCAAAACCTACCAAAACCATAAAGTAAGTACATGCAATTAATTAATAGGCCTACTACTCAGTACTTCAATGTATGATTCACTGTAGCAGGGACACCTTCATGAAACTGAAGATTCTCATTGTTATGTTAAGCTCTCTCATAGTCAGTCATAGATCAATCTTGGCTCACCACATCAGTCTGACAGAGTGTGGCCAGGGCAGAGGTCATGACACTCAGCTCTCCTGCACTCTTGGCCCTTAAACCCCGCAGGGCAGAGTTCAGAGCCGCCGCAGCCACCAGTGATGGAGGACTTCCCAGAAAGCGCGAGTCACACACACACAAGGCGACGAGTGTGTCGCTGTGGCGCCGCAGCGTCGAGAGAAAGTCTCCTGTGTGAGCATCTCCATCCCTGAGCTCCCAGAGAGTGCGCAGGAAGTGTGGGATGAAGTCCTGAGGAGTCACTGCTGCCACATCCCACCGCAGAGTCGCCAGCACCACTCGCTCCATTTCCTGTTGAGTTGAGCATATATATAATACTTTCTATATGCATATGTCATTTTGATAACTCTTTCCATCCCAAATTTCTGTTTTAATTTTGAATTTCAATTCATCATGGAGTATTAAATTGAAAAAAATTGCAAAACTGTACTGTTTTCTAATGATTTATTTGAATGTTTCAGACTGCGCTGTCCATAATCTTGAGCCTTAAGTGAATTTTGATTGATTTTTTAACACTCACCCGCAGGTTTGATGAGAGAAAGTCGTACTCTGCTGCCGCACAGAGCATATCTGCACTAACTGTGTCACTTTCTGTCAGTTTTGAGGCCACCAGAATGCAGGCGGCAGCCAGACAGGATGGAGAGACAGGCAGGGATAGTGAGGCCGACAGATATCGATCCAACAGCGAGACAGCCAGGGGAAACACAGACTCGTCACAGGCACATTCACTGCACACCTGTGAAAACACAGAAGCGGAAGGTTTAAACATCAAAAACTCCCATATAGTCAAAGCAAATGTATGAAGAACTGTAGAAATCTGGCATTTAGTTAGTATGCTTCATCTTGATCGAAGGTCCTTAAATAAAGCGCTCTTAAAATTATAGTTTGTTTAAAAAATAATCAATTTCGCATACCATTCTAAACCTCAGATTTTAACAGAAAAAAAATGTCATTTTGTGATGAAAGTCAGGTCTAATTGTCTTTTAAAATTATGGCGACAAAAACATTTGAAACAGTAATAAAAATGTGTGCTATCGTTTTAGAAGAACCATTCATTTAATCATAAACCTTTTTCTTTAGGGTAATAAATACAGGTGTTATTGACTTTGTTGTTGTTGTTGAATTTAGAACTTTACCTTCAAATGTAATAAAATTTTTAATTTCTTTTATGACGTTTTTAGACACCTGATTTCTAGTGATTATCGTCGTCTTGACTACAGAGACCGTCTCTGCATTTAATAAATAAATAGTTTAATCTCGTCATTATACATTACCATCACTCTGTTTTTCTATTTGATAATGTTCAGTGCATTGCTACAATCTGTATTGTTAAAAGCGCTATATAAATAAAAGTGACTTGACTTGACTTGACAATAATGGGAGTAGTTAATTTGTTACCTCCACCACTATATAAAACAGTGATTAAACGGACTTGAAACTACCTGTGCTTTAAAAGATTTCAATGCAGTTCTGCTAGACTAAATACTTTTTGTGTTTTCCTTTTGCCTTGTGTCAAGACTTGTCACATGAGTCATGGCGTGACAATAATGGGAGAACAAGAAGAAATGTAAACACTACCAACAAAAACGTTGTAGTAATGAAACTAAATTTTAAAATGAAAGTAATACATAACCCAGATGAAACATAACCATGACAAATGGAACACTGAGCTGAAAGTTTAATCAGATCTAGCTTTATGTTTAATTTATATTATAATAATTGGTGGACTGTAAGGGTTGCTGAGCCTATATTTAAATTTAAGGGCTCACATTATAACCAAATTGCTGTTAAAATTAATTAATAGAAACAGGCACCTGTACATATGCATTTAAACAAAAAAGCTTAGGATTATGCAAATCATTTGTTCTCTCTTTACTAAAGAACAAAAGTCCAGCTTTGAATGGTTATTATAGGGGATATATAAAAAAAACCTTTTTCAAGCTTGAATGTCAACACAGTAGGAATGCTGTTCAGACATGTTAGAATCAGATCAGCTAGAGCTTTATTGCCAAGAATGTTTGCACATACAGAAAATTTGTTTTGATGTCACATCTTCCAGTACACAGAGACAACAGCACAAAAAAAGAATAAAACAGAAACAAAAAACAATAAAATAATTTAAATAAATAAATTTGGCACAATTTGTTATGAAGTATTTGTATCTATTTGATATTATTTAAATGATTGTTTTTAATACATTTCAAGAGTTCACGCTTTCCTCGTAATGAATAATAAGCAAATTTGGCATGCTGTCTGGGGAGCGAGCCGGGA
>JAUCMU010000063.1:7035835-7050078 GCA_032275025.1 Enteromius treurensis
TACATTACCATCACTCTGTTTTTCTATTTGATAATGTTCAGTGCATTGCTACAATCTGTATTGTTAAAAGCGCTATAGAAATAACAGTGACTTGACTTTATGCTAAGTTTTGTGTCATGTTATTAATCACTTGTTGTATAAAGGCGTGTGGGTTTTAAACTTTAAGTTGTCTTATGTAGAGTTTGCGCGCTAGAAACTAGTCTATTATTACGTTTCTGATTTTTGTATTTTTAACTTCATTTTATTACAAAATTTTTTGTACGGCTATAAGTAGTTCACTTTGCAAGCTTCTCTAAGTGTTTTACTGTGTTAAGTTGTATAAGTGTTATAATTAGTTTTATTTAACATTTATTTATTTTATTATTATTATTTTTAGATTTAATTAGTTTAGGAGTTTCAAGCCCTACACTTAGATTTTTTACATTTTTATTGTTAAGCACTAATAATCTTATATATATATAATATATAATCTAATAATCTAATAATAATCTAATAAACTAATAATCTAAAGTTTTACAACTTTTTGTGATGACCTCAAGCATATACCCTACTTACACATTTTAAAAACATGAACAACATGCTTTAAGTCTAGCACTGGATTTTGGTTGCTAGCATGCAAATCTACCTCCATGGTCCACTTGGCCAGTTCCTCTCTGCGCTGTGGGTCTCTCTGGATGAGGGAGATGTAGAGAGGAGAGGGCAGGTATCTCTCCTCTGACTGCAGAAGTCTTTGAATTACTCTCAGTCCGGAGGCGCTGGGGTCCCACGGGGCTCGGACCGAAGACTGAGTCCTGTCCTGGCCCTCTTCCTCCTCACACCACAGAGACACAGACATCACTCCTGCCAGCAGTTGTGATCCAATACTGAAGCTGTCCCAGGTGTATCTCAGAAGTCCAGGTCCTGAGTAGAAGAATTAGTGCAAATGTCCTAGTGTCTCTGTGTGTTTCTTGCGTTGTTCTTAGCCGCCTTCACCCTTCGCTTCGCTTTTATATCCTCTGAGTGAATGGGTGACTGCTGATGAAAAAAGTGAGAAAGTGAAGAATAAAAGAGGGGTGTGTAAAATGAGTGGAGTAAAAAAATAAAGCACCACAATGCTGGCTGAGCAACAATGGCATCAACAGGTGGAGAGAGGGAGAGAGAGAGAGAGGGAGGAGAGAGGAGCGCAGACAAGAGAGGGAGTCGCCCGGAGGGACACAGCAACAGCTTGTCACCGTCACTGAGCCAAGAAAAGAGAGAGAGGTCATCACCATTCTGTGACAATGGGAATGAATAACAATAAGACATGGATGTTTGTTGACAGTGGAGGGCATCAGATAAAGATGCTGCAGTTACATTTACACACCTATGTATAACATAAAGGTTTAAAACTGCATATGCAGTAATTCATGACGTATTTGGCTCTAGAAAAGTCTTGCTAGAGGTCATGGTTTAAAAGCATTCAAGGCACGTTGCACAAATATGGTCTTATAAGTTTAGCACCATATATGTTTAGCAGGTATAGATGGCATTTTGGCTGAGAAATGTTAGGTAGGTTGCTTGGGATAGTTCTTCCAAAACAGGTAATTCTGTCATTAATTACTCACCCATGTATTGTTCTAAATTTAAAAGACCTTTGTTCGTGTTCCGAACACAATTAAGATTTTGTGCTAAATCTGAGAGGTTTCTGACCCTGCATAGAAAGCAACGCATCTGAAACTTTGCTAAAATAGTCTATGACTATTCGTTAAAACAGTCCATGTGACAAAAGTGGTTCTACTGTGATTTTATGAAACTATGAAAATACTTTTTGTGTGCAAAGAAAACAGAACGACACAAAATGACGCCACAAAAAGTGTAGGTTCATTAAATTACGATTGAACCGCTGATGTCACATGGACTATTTTAAAGATTTCTTACTACCTTTCTGGGACTTGAACATGCTCAGAAAGCTTTCAGATTTCATCAGAAATATTAATTAATTCATTTATGGGTTAAATAATGACAAAATGTAAATTTTTAAGGTGAACTAACCCTTTAACATAGTTGATTAAAAAAAAAAACAATTATTGTTGTTTGTGGAAATAGTGATTTTGGCTTAACATAAGACTATGAATTAATGAATTGCTATTCGTATTAACGATTAACTCAAAGCTGAACCATTTAACCTTGTTATGAAAACATACAGGGTGATCAAAGAAATATGTAAGCAGAGAAATATTTATGCAAAACACGGATGTATAATTACTTATAGTAATTATTTTAAAATTACTTAAATAGTGTCTATTTAATTTATTATATTATATTATACATTGGTAACTAGGTTAAAATTACCAAATGAAAGCAAGGGTTGTATTAAAAAATACGTAAAATAGAACTCATATAATATTAATAAAATCAAAACGTTTTGTTAGGCATGTTTTGAGAGCATAAATAATTAATTGAACTACCGTCTAAGATTTTGATTTAATATTTTAATAATTTAACCACACACACACACAGGTTCACACTTCTCAGATGTCAGTTAATGTTCCAAAAGAGATAAATACTTTGTCTTATTGAACATGTTAAGTTTTTAGCTTTGGATTTTGCTATTTATCACTGCAGTGTAAGAGCAGCCTTCAGTGCGTATTCTAAACAAGACAGAGTTTTGTCTTGCCCAGAATACGTAATGAAGACTCAAAAGTCTCTTACTACAAAAACAGCAATAAGAGTGAAACTGAGAACCTGGTTTTCCAGGTCTGAAATGACATCAGGCTCAGAGCAGATGGAAAAGCTTTTTGAAAGCTGATACAGGAGTGTGAGACAGAGAGTGAGACCGATGGAGAGTGTGCGACTTTTGTTTTGGCCGCACTGAAGTCACACTTACTCACGTGCCACCTAATCACCCGTCACCCCCCTGGTTTGTGTGGAATCTCATTGTCAAAGCAACTAGTCTCCCATTATGTCTCTCCATCTCCAAAAGTACACACTCGTCCCGCCCCTCCCTGGGCCTGTGGCAATCTGGTGTCCTGTTTAAAGAGCGCTGGGTCCTCATGGGAGGGCTGGGCGAGGTATGTGCAACAGACAGTGGAGCCGGCAGGTCAATGAGCCGTATTGTCTCTCCTCACAAATCACTGTCAGACACCAGTGCCTGGCCTTCTGCTCCCGCTCCCGCTCACGTCACACACACTTCACACGCTCGTACTCCACTCCTGGATGGCCCTCACAGTCACAGCGGGACACTTTGAGTGGAGACCTCTGGATTTGTCAGTGTGTCTACAGGTGGCTGAACATTTCAGAAGTTGAGAGTTTGTAAAAAAGAAAAGAAAAGTCACACAAAGTTGATGCACGATTCATGTGAATTCTATTTTTCTGTAGCATGACAATTTAGAAAAATCAAGTAATACATACATTCGAATGATTTTTATGGGATCATGTGACACTGAACACTGACTTGTTTCTTTAAATTGTTTTTAAATTGTAGTTATTATATATATGTTAAATAATTATATTACTTTTAACCGCATTTTTATCAAATATTAAGTGTTGTTTAGTCCAATATATATAATAAGTTAAGGATAAGTAGTTTGGTAAGATAATATTAACAGAAGTTTTCATAAATAGAATATGCAAGAAGAAATATAAGAAATAGAAATGGGGTATACTTACTGTATGCAGAATATGCTAACAAATTCTACAGAATATATTTCAGATAATATAGTTTTGAATAAATAGGACAAAAAACAACAATAGGCAGTTGTCACAAAGTGAATGTACATTTACATTTACAAAATACATTTATTTAATACTAAGTATTTTTTTTTAATCTACTTAATGAAATATCATTTGGGATTTACAGTTATAAATATTGTTATTAAACTTAATTTTGGAGTTCTACTTGTCCACAATGCACATTTCTTAATATTAAGCCTGTTTTAATGTCACTACCTATGATGATTGTATGATTTTTTAAATAAAATCTGTCTTTGAATGCAAGATATTTAAAGTGTACTAAAAGCGCACTTGCATTCGTTCCCTCTTTAGGACAATCACATATGTTTCAGTATATCTTTAGTTGGACTTCAGCACTGCTTCCACACAATTAAAGTGCTTTAAGTACACAATTAGTTTGAGCAGACTTTACCAGTTGACTATGCCAAAAACACAACTGCAGGGTATTTTTAAGCACATAAACATGTATATGTAGTATACTTAGTATCAGATAAGTGCATACATTTGAGTATATTTATTTTTCACAAAGGTATAATATTCAAATTTCTAAATATAATAATTTTCTTTGATTTATAAATTACCAAGTGAAAACTGCAAGGTGTTTGTAAAAGTAACAGCAAAAGAGTAACATATTCTTCTCTCTTGCATTTATGTGAAAAGTGAAGAGGCCAGAACAATGTGAAAATGTCACAAGTCCGATATAAGTCTCATCACACAACAATAACCCTCTAAAACCTGATGAAGTTCTCAAATGCACAAAGAGAGACTTCACCCAGACACCATAGAGAAGCTTGAGCTGCTCCAGCCCTTGAAAACTAACTAGAGCTTAACTCGAAGCAGATTGAGTTTGAATGAGACGCTCTTCTTATTTTCCGTTCTCCAGTAAAGAGAGGTCATGCCAGCCGTAAAAAGGGACAAGATGAGTCTCGGGAGTAACAGTGTGTGTTTGTGTGTGAGACAAAGAAGGGTGGCAGATCGCAGGGCTGTTTAAGTGGCATGCTAAATTCATAAGTTGCAGCTGTATTCAAACAAACACAGTGAGAAAGTGAAGGGAGGGCGAGCGAGAGACGGACAGCAGAAAGAGCAGTGAGAAGGAGGCGTGCTTCTCCACCCCTCATTTTCCAGCTCATTTGGTAGGACAGTGGGCAACAGTGACCCCATTTACCCTGATCTTTTAACCCCAGTCAGACACCTGCTGATGGAGTGTGTGAACGTGTTTGTTTGTGTGACGGCGACACTGGTGGTGAGCCATGCCGTTCAGTGCCAGACATAAATTACACGGCTCAACAAAACATATGTCAAATGTAGGAATAAAAGATTTCTGCTTCATTAATTTGTCATTTTACTAAAACGTAAATTTTTGGTTTCTGAATAATAAAAAAACAACTTTAAATTTTAAATAAAAGTGATCTAGTATAATCTCTCTTTTGTAGGATTTGTTTTCTTTAACTGGCTAATCTGTTGTAATCCTCCAACTGATAAAGTGGTTTATCTGACATGTCCACTCATCTGAAGAGAGAGGATGGTAAAAACAATAAAAAAAAATATCTGGGACATTGCTTTCGCATTATTATTTTTTACTTATTAAAACAAAAATGAAAAATCTCAAGACATTGTTTTTCATCAAAGTTATAATAAAGAGTTAGCTTTTCATCACTGTATATTAGAGCATTACGATAATATTAATAATAACAAGACTTTTAATAAAAGTAAACATATTTATAGTATTAATTTTTTTTTTCATTTTTATTTATTACAATAAAAACTAAACTCTGAATGAACATTTACGTATAATTTAATGCTAATATTATTATTTTGAAGTGTTGCAGAACAAGTATTTTATCGTTTTATGGTGATATTACTAAATAAAAATCAACAAAATGTTGGTAGCACTTAATTTTAGACTGTCTTAACTAGTTGCTTATTAATATTTCATATTAATATTTCATGCATATTTCTAGAATATTATACATTTATTAGTTTATCACAATCGCCAGCTGGAGTGCTCATGAACCCCATTAGAGGGCACTCCCCCCTGGACTCAGGAATCCATATCCCATGCGTCCCTTGCCTCTCATTTCACCGTGTCTTGTGCTACCTTTGTAAATGTCTTGTGTTCCCCTATGTCTACCCTTGTTCCTGTGTCTTCCTTGTTTACTTCTGTTTTTGACCTGGATTGTACTGCTTGCTGGTATTTGACTATACGTTTTTGAATAAAGCTTTTGCACTTGGATCCCCATTTGACCCTCAGTCCCTTCGTAACAAGTGCTAATTAAGCACATATGAACACCTTATTCTACATCTCTAATCCAACTCAATACCTAACTACCACACTAACTATCAATAAGCACCAAATTAAAAATGCATTAAGAGAAAAGTCATAGTTAATAGTTAACAAGTGATACCTACTCTGAAGTGTTACGTCTGCTATGTCTGAAGTTTTTTCCCCCCCAAAGCTATCAAGGTTAAAAAACCCTTATGTGGACAAGGAATAAGATTTAAACCACAACAAAAAAGTGGACATTTGGCAAAGAGCAATTTTCAATGTTTTATTCCGTAGCCATATGAAAAAGCTTTACTTTAAAAACGAGAAAAAAAAAAGTCATATGACATAGCTCTTGCTACATTGCATGCAAAACGGTAGTGCACAGCATCATCTTCTCGCTGTCACTGAGTGTAACAGTAAAGAGAGGGACACAGGCAACATAAACAGAAAGGCAGAGAAAACAATATACATTATCATACAATACATACTGAATAACAAGGTTTTGGGTACTGCGAATATAGTGGATCAAACAAACGCTTATAAATGCATAAAGCATTAACTGGTAACATATGAGCTGCGATTATAAAGCTCACGCTATAAACTGTAAGCGCTCTCTCTCTTCAGTGAATTTGTCTGCAATGCCCACACTCTCTCACACAAACCTTTTCAACAGCATGTGGAAAATACTCAGCCCTTCTTAGGAAAGTACAGTTTAAAATAGTCAGCTGATCGCATTTTTATTAGCTCGCTGCATGTCTACATTTTAATCTCCGAATTACATTTACCATATTTTATAAACACGTTAATAATCATGTTTTGTGGAATATTCATTTTCGTGGTTAAATTAAAATCATCTGTTCCCCTTCTGCCAGTCACCGTCTGGAATTAGGGGTATGTGGGAGGCGGGCGCTGTGCTGTCTGTCCATTGAACGGATGGCAGGATGAAGCTCCTCTGGCCTCGGACTGAGCGAGAAGGGTGTCTGTCTCTGTAGGCTCTGAGTCTGGACTCTCTCCCGATGAGCTGGACTGGACACGCAGCCCAAGAACTTCCTGTACTTTCACAGACAGCTCCTGAGAGCAGAGCAATCAGAAAGCATTATGTAGTTTGCATGACAGGGGTTATTTTTCATAGCATATCAGCAGTCATATCTGTCCCGACTCACCTTGCAGTTTGTCAGCTGCAAATAAATAGCCTCTGCTCCACAGAGTACTGTCTGCAGATCCAGCTTCATGGTCAGCTCATTAATGTGCTGGAAACACACACGCTTAGATTCAACTAACTGACTTCTGGTTCTGTTTTATATTTCTATGGGCTTAAACAATTCTTTGCTTACCTTCAGTATAGAGTTAAAATCATGATTTGAACCAATCAGCTCCCCTTTTTGTGACTCAAGAATGGAGGAGGCCATAAGTAAGTGGAAGTTTTCACAAGGCAGACGGGTCCACAGAACCTGCAAAACGTTGGTAGCAGTGTTATAAGTCAATAAAACTACTAAATTAATTTTCTTTAATTTAAATAAAGTTGGAATAAAATAAAATATAAATAGCAGAAGAAAAACTTGCCAGTGGCATCTAACTGAAATAAACTTAGCTGAAGTACTAAAACTATTGAGATTCAAATATATTTTATTTTATAAAAAAAAATAAAATCTAAAACTAAATCAAAATTTAAATCTTAACAGAAATATAAAACGTTTTTTACTACCGAAAATAAAAATAAATACATTTGAGTATAAATATTTAAAGAAACTTAAATAATAATAATAATAAAAGGTAAATTTAACTCTAAATATAAAAAAAAAAAAACTTAACTACTGAAACTTAAAAAAAAAAAAAAAATCTAAAAAGAAATACTAAAAAAAAACCGACAAGCACAAAATGGCTTACATCAGAATCAAAACAAATGAAAGCTAAAAAGAAAATATAAAAATACTTCATACCCATAGCTTATATACATTATACACACACACGTTTATTTATTTTACCTTATACTAAAATAACACTGATATGAAGAGTTTTTAAGATTTAATAAATTAATAACATTAAAAATCTAAACTTTTGTTAAAGTTTGCATAATCTTTTACATTTTTGTGACAGCAGAATACGTCAGAAAACTACTTACTGTAACTTCACACGCTGTGTGTGCTTAACATATTTGAGTCAGTATATTTCGCAAAAAAATTTATTAAATCAAATGAATTATAAACACATTATATTTTAGATACAATTAATGAAGATGAAAGTCCTAGAAATGAATACAATTAACCTCCCTCTTACCTCCCAAAGACTCAAGATGTCTTCAAAAGAAAATTCTCTCTTAAACCAAATCAGCAACCAACGGAAACAGAAACAAAGCGAACCACTGTCCTGAGAGTCTAAAACAGAAGAAAAAAAATAATAAAAATTTAAACCAACTGTGCCACTGTGCATTAGCCATTCTAGAAAGAAAGCCATACAGAGGGAAGAGGTTTTTAGAGAATGTGTGTTTGTGTTTACCCAGGTAGTCACACAGCTCTGGATCAAGCGCTCTCAGTAGGAGGCTGAGCTGAAGCAGCTGCTGTTTCATGGCCTCTTGAGACTCTTCAAAGTTTTGGTGCTAAAGACAGATAAAGGCTTTAACGCATCGATTAAATAACACAACCAGAAAACAAGTGTGTTTACTGACCACTAAATCCATAAAGCCTGTCAAACACCAGAAGGACTCCACCTCATTCTGGGTAACAAAGAGGAGAGGAGACAGAAGATCACTCATCCCCTGGACATAACCTACAGAGCAAAGAGAGAGCAATAAGAGACATAACAGCATCCTCTAGTGGTCGGTGACTGAATGAAAACAGCACGAGGGAAACGCACGTACCCAGATCAAAGTTATACATGCAGTAGGTCATCAGTACGTCATGGAGCAGCGCAAGTCCTGGGTTCTCATTCCCAGAAAAGAAGGAATTGTGCCTGTCTGTTCGATTCACATCCCGTTCTGTCCAATCAAAGAGCAGGAGCAAATCAGATGTAGAAAGCGAGCGGTTAGACTTGCTGTAGGATCTAAGACAGAGCTGAGCGTACCTATGAGGCTACGGTATCCTCGGAAGAGAGAGTTCCTCATCTCCTGCTCTTCACTAACTGACTTCCACTGAACTTTCATCCTGAAATACTCATCCCTGAAGAGAAACATAATCACAAACGTAGAGAGCACAAAAATTAAAAGAATAATTCATGCTGATGTTCAGGAGATTTAGAAAGGAAAGAGAGTAGACACATTATTGGCCTTAACATGTATTTGAATGAAGCAGTCATATGTGTTAGAAGCTGCATTAAATTAACAGTGTCCACACAGAAATATCATGTAGCACAACACTGATAATGCTAAAAATGTTTCTTGAGCAGCAAATCAACATATTAGAATGATCTCTGAAGGACCGTGTGATACTAAAGACTGGAGTAATGATGCTGAAAATTCAGCTTTCCCATCACCGGAAAGAAATGCATTTTAAATATATAACAATGAAAACATGGTCCAAAATATTTTGCAATATTAATGTTTTTACTGCATTTCTGTTCAAATAAATGTAGCTTCAGGGGGCTTAAGAGAGTTTGATTCAAACATTTTGCAAATCTTACTGACCCCAAACCTTTTGACATTGTTACATATCCTGTGCTAAGCTTGGGTCTAAAGAGAAAAATGACACCGGAAACCACAGCAGCTACAAATAAATTAAGCAGTCTCATGGTAAATTATAACATTGAAATTTAAGTATAATTCCCCTTCCTTAGTTACTGTTACTATTTGTCTCTTTCACACCACACATCATCTTCTCACCCAGTGAAAAATAAGTTTTTGAGCAAAGAGGAAACGGACAACACAACGACAGATGAGACTAAGCAGGTTACTTCTAGTATGAAACAAAGTCTCAGCTATCAAATTTAGTAATTTTTTTTAAAAGAAATTAAAACAATAAACATTTTGTGGCTCTCTAATGTGTCGCGACAGAGCGCTGCACCATCTCTGTTCAAAATAGGGATGCTCATTTCGGTTATTTCTCGTAACCGACAACCGACGCTCGTTCACCGATTATTAACCGTTAACTGACAACATTATTTTAAATGAGAATTGAATTCACTTGAATTATAAGTAAGCGCCTGTGACCCGTTAAAAATAGTAATATTAATATCAACGATGGAAACGTCCACAAAACTAAGTCTTACCACTTTCTGACATGACAGGACAGGAGTTCAATCGAAGCACAAGTTCTTTCATCAAACCTTCATTAACCGACAGCAGCTTTGGACGGAGAGCGGAGAACACAAAACTGACGAGATCTAACAAAACTTTCAGATGACACGCAGCTCATTTCTCCATCACTATAAGTTACCCAAAACCCGGTAGAAGCACGTTTGTGCAGCAGAGCGCGGGTTCCTGTTCCGCTCACACAACGCGTGTGTTCCGCGAACGTGGTTGTGAGTCCTGAACATTTCCCGGTGAGTTCCGTTACAGAACGCGGTTGTCACTCAACAACTGTATTCTGCTGCTGTGTGAATGTGGCCAATAAAATGCGATTTTTTTTTTTCTTTCTTGTCAACACAATTTTATATAGGCTATGAGTAGGTCAAATACTGAAAAAAATAAATAAAATGACCTTTTAACTGATTGTATTAATCGGTCAACCGTCAAATCGGTTGGTTAACGGTTAAACGGTTAAAATTAGCATCCCTAGTATTTATGCAGTGTTTATGCACTTTGATAATGCAGCTTGAATCATATGTATTCTTCAACTCTATTGTATCTCCTTAATAAAATCTGAATATTGCCTGTCTTGTAATCTGATACTGACAGACAAGTACTGACTGTGATGGCTTGTGTAGATGAATGCTTTGCCTGCATGGGTGATGTTACCATGACTCCGTCAAGAATTGCGTTGAGAAAATGTGGTCCAGTTTCTCCTACCTGAAGAGCAGTCCAACCAGAGCACTGGAATAGTGAGGTGTATATTATTAAGCCTGGACATGATGAGTGAAAGGTGGCCTCAGGGTCTGTCTCCTCTGAGCTATTCATTAGAGGAATTATCCTGGACCGATTTTAGGCCCTAGTGTGACATGGTGACATTTTTCCTTGTTATTATTACTATTGATTGGCAGAGTCCTGTGCTTCTAACTGCTTTAGAACAGCTGAAGGTTTCATTGTGTTGTAGTAGAGAGTGACAGGGGTCAACACATATAGCAGCGATGAGACATTGCTGTCTGACTGATCTCTTATAATAATGATTCTTACTTTTTGGGAGATAGCCTACCGTTCTTATAGATATCACATCATCCACGATAGCACAGGAGTAGTGTTATTCTAGTATAATTATAACTATTGATTGTATGTAGGTAATATATAGATTAAATTTTTATATGTTGTTTTCACTATAATATTAATTATAGAATTTTGTAGAATTTTTATTTTTTTATGTCTGTGTCTTTATTTATGAATTTTACTTTACTTTTTTAATAGTAAAAATTAAATAATTGTTGACTGGGCTGTTTTATTTCAGTATGGTTCTATAGTTTAGTTAACAAAAATAACTCTGCACTTTTTTGAGTCCAAACAATCAGTCAATGGGATCAATTTAATACAGATAAAATGTCAAAGTATCTTCTTTTTGTTTTCCACAAAAGAAATAATCTCATACAGGTTTGGAACAACATGGGGGGGGGGTGAATAAAACGATGGCAGAATAATAATTTTTTGTTGAGTGAACTGTTCCCTGAAGTCACAAACTGTAAAGCTGTGTCATCTTGCATTGACTTAAAGTCCTCTTACCCGAATCTGCACCTAAAAACTGGTCTCAGTTCAGCATCTGTCAGTCAGCGAGGCAAGGCAGTGTCTCAGGCTCAGCGTGTGACGGCTGAGAGTAAAGATAAGAGGTTAAGAAACGGGCGAATATGTGCGCTGTAAGCAGAGGGGGGCTTTGAGAAGGGTTTGAACTGATGGATGTCTTTTGTAGATGCTGTCAAGAGGGGTCAATCCTCTCCTCTCTGTCTCTCACTCTTACTCTTCCTTCTCCCCTGTGGGTTACAAGCCCTCCTTCTGCTCTGCCCTGATTCAAACACACAGACAGCTGTCTCTGTTGTGTGTTGTTTTTGATTCCACTTGCGTTCAAGAAAACAGAAAGGATGCAGGATATACATTCTAATTGTTGTTTTTTGACTGATAACCAATAAATGGCTTGATAGATATACAATGTACTAATTTGTGTTGACTATCAGACAATAACTGATTTGGTGTTGATATGTTGTACCTCAGAGATCATATAGATAGATTTTCCAATACAGCTGCCTGTTTGCTTTTATCCTTAATAGCAAATAATGGAAAAGATTTGATTAAGGATGTTAACATTTAGAAAGATATTTTCCAAGCAGATCATTGTGAGTGTAAAGTTTAGCAAATTTTTAAATCTTAGTTTTCCCCTTACTTATTTCCTAGATTTATTCTTTGTATAAAATGCTGTGGGTGTTACAATAACTTGGCACCAGCTTTCCACAACAGCAACTGATGTTCTCAGAAAACTTGTGCAAGATTGTTTGGCTGTTATTCAATAAGCAATAAAGGCGTTGTTGAGAAATTTGGGTGGCATTCTTCTTTAGCTTGCATAATTGTACTTTTAGATTTTAGTTTTTTATTGGAAAATCCAGTTAAAAGCTAATTCTGATGGTAGTTGCATAGTTTCTAGTTGGTCCGAGCTGGTCATTGATTGTCCACCTTAGTTAAATTAGATGGTTGGGATGGCAACAAACCAGCTGATACATACCAAAAACCCATTCAAGATGGTATAAAATGTATTTTCCCTGCACAGCACAAAATGTTTTTGTCTTATGTTTATTTTCTAATATTTTTCTGTCCTGTTGAACACATCGCCATACGTGACTGACAGTTTTTGGAATTGTACGCTCTCTCGGGTTGGTGTGATGAATCAATCAGGAGATTATGTGAAGAAAAACATCGCAGCCTCTTCTCCTGCTCTCACGTTGACAAATACTTGTCAGTCTTACTGTCAGGCCTGGAGCTACAGCACAGCCTATCACAATAGACGAATGCTCGCTGCTTGTGCTCATTTGTGACAATTTAGCGATCTTCTCTAAACCCGATGAAGGATGGCTCCAGTGTTTGTGTCTTTTCTTCACAATTACTGTCTGTTCTTCATGTTTTTTTTTTTCAGTTGTGCTATGTGAGGTTTAGGTAGATCGCCAGTTTGATAGCCGCCTGTGTTTATGAGGAGATCTCACTGGCGTTAACTCTAAAACTGAACATAGTCCATAGAGGGAAACTTACATGTAGTAGCTGGAAGAGAAAAATAATCCACACTTTGTGGTTTTGTAGAATACCGCAATGACCTTTGAATTAAATGCAGTCTTATTTAAAGTCTGGCCAGCCTTTGTTTATTCACCTTTTCAGTGGCATGCAGTGTTAGATTCTAATGCTTCAGCTAGCTGAAATCCACTGCCTTCCAATTAGAGCATATTCAGCATCTAAAAGATTATCCAGTGTACCCTGTTTCATAAGACAGACTTTTCAGCAGTTCTGATTGTTGCTCTGCCTCTGGTTGACCTGCTGATAGAGTCTGAGTAAGCATAGGGCTCAGGAATGACCTCATTCTGAGCTTTTTGCATAGCACTGTCCTTTCTGTGTGCATTCGTTTTATGATGTTGATCTCTGGATATAATTCTATTCTGTTGTGTTCTGCGCTATTCTGTTCTACACTATTGGACAGAATAGTATTCTATTTTATTCCAGGCACAAATGTTTTTCATGTATATTAATTAGCTTGTCTGGTCAATTCCAGATACAAAATTAATTAGTTTAGTTTTAAGTTCTTGACCCATTCACAATGTTCTGTTCTATTCTATTCTAAGCAATAACATTTTGAGTTCGGTTTATGTTAAAGTGCCCCTATTATGGGTTATGAAAGGTTCATATTTTGGTTTTGGGAGTCCCAAACAGCAGGTTGACATGCATGCAAGGTCAAAAACACTTTCAGTTTCTTATTCCATGCATTTATTTTTACTTTATTTGTTCAACGACTTCCAAGTGATTAACGTTTTTTTTGTGTTTTTTTTCTAAAGCAGTGTTTGTGCGATTGAATCACTCTGAAAGCGGCACCTAGTGGCATAGAATGAATTAGCATTTTCATTTAGACCAAAGTTAAAATTATGCTTTCCCACGTCTGCGCGCAACAGTAGAGGTGAGAGACAATAACTTTATAAACGTGCAGGATGTTTTCATTCACTTAAAGCTGTGTTGATGGAGCTGCGC
>JAUCMU010000063.1:7056022-7067580 GCA_032275025.1 Enteromius treurensis
AAATCTGTATGTGTATAGCAGACAAAGTCAGCTACCCAATGAGAATTTTTATTCAACCCGAGCACAGATATTGACTCTTATTACTCGTATGATACTCGTACTTGGCAAAACTGCTTTATCCGTACCGGATACTCGTTTCAGCCGAGTATCCGGCTCAACTCTACACTAATACTACTAATGTTTTATAATTAATTTCTTGGTAATACACATTTGACAGTAAAGCGCTGAGCTTGAGTTAGGAAGCATACAAAATGTACTTTTATTAACATAAGTAACATGTGCAATATAGAAAATTACTAAATTCTACTCTTCCTAAATGTGCCATTACGGTTTAATAATATTATAAAGAACTGACCGAAAACTTCAGTGGTTATAATTGATGTCTGACTCAGGTCACAAAGTAAAGAAATGTAAGGTTTTGTGACTTTTCTTACTACATACACAGAAAAGTGCAAAACTTAAACAAAATTATATTTCTTGATGATCGATGTTTTATATCAGATGATCCGATTCCAAAACAATTATTACCAACATCTTAACCAACATTGAGGTTCCTCTTCAGGAACTTGAGCCACGTCCAGCAGACGCAATGGGGAATGCCTCCAGCGTGACGGCTCTGAAGGTGTGTGAAATCAGAACAATGAAATGGACAGATGTCATAGGCATTGGCTTTTTGCCATTCAGAAAAGCGTGCTGCGAGTGTGTGTCAACCAGATAAGCGTCTCTGCAAAGCAGAAAATGACTGTTAAAAATGTCCAAAGCAACAAAGAAAAGTGACAAGGGCGACAGCGAGTCACTTTACGGAACATGTGCTTACCCCTGCAAGAGGTTTATTGCACTGGGTGATTTACACGAGCTGTGTGTCTTCCCTGGGAGTGGAGCCACAGCGTCAGGTCTCGAGGGAGATTATTGCCCTTACTGCGAGAAGTTAGCAGTGCACGTGCTGAGATCCGGTGCCGCGGATTGAACAGACGCTCGTGGGCTATCTGTCACCTGCCTCGGCATCGTCCTTAAAGGCTCCGTCCCTTCCCTCCAGACAGCTGCGAACATCTTCAGCGCTGGTTGGGAAGGGGTACTCGGCAGCAGGTCAGAAAGAAGCCCTGAGGTTCATGCCTTAGGGCTTCAGAGGGCAGGCCCCCAGCGGACCTGGGTTATTCCTCATTATGCGGTACCCGTTGGTCCACAATGCACTGATCGCGGCGCCACCTGCGGGTGGTTCGCAACATTACAACCAGACAGTTCCTCTCTCTTAACCAGAGACCAGCCTCGAGCGGCTGGTTACCTTAGTACATTTTCTGGCAGCGTGGAAACTACAGCTGAATGTATCTCGTTGGGTCCTGCGAACTGTAGAAGGAGGTTACAGAATCCAATTCGGCCGACCTCCACCGTGCTTTGTGGGTGTGTTACCGACACTCATGTGTTACCGACAGTCATGAGTAGGCTCTGGTGATGGAGCAAGAAGTAGATACATTACTGAGGAAAGAGGCCATCGAATTGGTCCTTCCTCATGAAAGTCGTTTCTGGTTCTACAGCCGGTATTTCATTGTTCCGATGAAGGATGAAGGGCTGAGGCCTGTTCTAGAACTCAGACCCCTGAACTGACCAGTAATGAAAGTTCAGGATGCTTATGGTCAAGCTGGTTGTGTCACAGATCAAGTCCGAGGACTGGTTTGTCACGATAGAACTTAAAGATGCATACTTTCATGTATCCATCCATCCTTCTCACAGGAGATACCTGAGATACTCGTTTGCTTTCGGGGGCAAAGCATACCAATATTGGGTTCTCCCCTTCGGCTTGTCCCTCTCACCCTCAACGTTCACGAAATGTGTGGATGCAGCTCTGGCGCTGCTAAGACTTCAAGGCATTCACATCCTCAACTATATAGACGACTGGCTCATATTGGCTCTGTCAGCGGAGGGGCTGAGACTGAATGCCAAAAATAGTGCACTGAAACAGTGCAGAGAATTACTTATCTCGACATGATGTGGGACTCAATCGCAATGCACGCTCATATGATCCGTGCCCGCATCGAGTCAATCCGCATTGCAGTCTCAGTTGAGAGAGAGGGCCAGTCACTCACTGTCAAACTGTTTCAGACACTGCTGGGTCTTACGGCAGCTGCATCCAACATTGTACCTCTTGGTCTGCTGTACATGAGACCCCTACAGTGGTGGCTGAGGAACAGGGGCTTTTCCTTGAGGGGAAATCCCCTCCGCATGGCCAAAGTGTCATGCTGAGCGATACGTGCCTTAGACATGTGGAGGGAACCCAGGTTACTGTATCAGGGCCTGGTGCTGGGAGCTCCATGTCGCCGCATAACGCTCGCGACGGATGCGTCTCTCACCGGCCCGTGGTCTGTGGAGCGACCACCATCTCACATGGCACATCAACTGCCTGGAGATCCTAGCCGTGTTTCAGGCACTGAAGCATTTTCTCACAGACCTGAGAGACCGCATTGTGTTGGTCCGAACCTGACAACACATTTGTAGTCTCGTATATCAACCACCGGTGGGGGCTGATATCATGCCTCTTGTACAAGCTGGCGCATCATTTCCTGGTGTGGGCCCAGGGAAAGTTGCGATCTCTCAGAGCAATTTATATTCCTGGGCATCAAAATGTGGAAGCAGACTTCCTGTCGAGGCAGGGGCCGAGGCCCGGGGCACTGGACACGTATGTCCACAGGACGGTGCTGTGGCGCAGATCTGAGCAGCTCTTGGTCTGATTTGGTCCACCAAAAAGGGGGCTTGCAGCGATCAAACAGCCTTCATCATGTGGATAGTCGATGCTATTAACAGTCTGAAGTCGGCCGTCACGCCCGCGTGATTTGGGTCTTTTTTTTTCTTAACAGCGTAAAAGACACTAATATAACTCTGTTGATTTCGGTCACACAAGTGTTATATGCCATTTGAATCTGTTAATTGTCTACTTTTTTGAGTTCACTCTCAGTAACAAAAAATTGTGTGCTATTATAAAATACAGAAAAATCGCGCACACTTTTTATTTTCCTTGTTCTCTACACAAACTGTTTTTAAAAAGCCGTCACTAAAATGAACTGAACCGCAAAAACATGACACACGACACACAGACGGCTCTAAATCTGCTGTACCAACAACCAATGAAAGGACGCGACGTCAGGGCTGTGACGTCAGACCAGGAAGCTATATAGAGCACATGTGCCTACCAGCATCAGCTTTCTGCTCTTTCAGAAAGCGCTCTCTGTGCTTGCAATCATATTGTTTGTCTGTGTGAGTGAGATTCGCTAAAAAAGCCTTTTCCTCTACCCTATGTGTATGTGGATTAGTTTAAAAAGATCAAGTGTTTGAGAACCTATCTTTTGATTTATCTCCGCTTTATTTTGAAAGTGTTTGAGTGATTCAGCTGAATAAGATGGTCCTATTTTCCCCTTGGTGTGTGTGAAAATAGTTTAAAGATTTGAGTAGATATCCTTTTAATAAAATATTTAAAAGCATTATCCTCTTCTTTGACCTCTATCTCCTCACATATAATCTGTTGTTGTATATAAAACACAGCATTACAGACAAGGGCAAAAGCAGACAACAGTCTTTCAGGCGGTGTGCGTCTCACTGCTGGAGATTTATATTAGACTCTGACGCACACACGCTCTGTGTTGCCTGCTTGGGGTCGGAGCACGCTGCGGACGCACTGGCTGGGCTGGGCATGATGAAACACGTGGTGAGCCAGCTGCTTGCTCTCTCGGTGTGGGCTCGACCCTCGCTGGCTCGTCTTTCGGGGAAGAGGAGAGCGAGAGTGTCGATGAGCTGCCCCAGTTGGTTAAATATGAGGAACTATTGGAGGTGGTGACAAGGGCTGTTGATAAATTAAAAATCGATTGGCCCGCCGAGACGCAGATTGAACTGAAGAAAAGTATGCTCGATAAGCGGTTTCATGCGAAGGTCCATGGTGGCGATGGTGGGTGGAGAGGCATTTGTGGCTGACCCTGTTGGATATAAGAGACCACGACAGGGTCTGCCTCCTGGATGCCCCGCTATCTTCGCCTGGCCTGTTCGGCGACACTGTCAACGAGGTCGTCGACAGGTTTCAGGAGCTGAAGAAACAAGCCCCGGCGTTCCAGCAGTTCCTCCCCTCGCCGCTCTCTAGGTCCTGAGGCTGCTGGGCGTGGGCCCCCGAGTACTAATTCCTCATACATGCAGGCTCAAAAACAGAGTGTAGCCTCGCACGCTCCCACGAGGCGGAGCCGCAGCTCAAGGAGACATCCTGCTAGTCTGTGTTATCCAGTCTAAGAGGTCGCAGCAGTGGAAGAAGTCCTAGGCTCCTGGGGCCTAGGACTGAGGGCAGATCCCTCTGGGTCAGAGAGCCGACCATCGTGCTCTCCCCAGTGCCCTCAACGTCGTGCTCAGCCCGGCCAAGAGATCGCCATAGGGCTGAGCTGCACGTCACCCCTAAGGGGGTCCACAAGACGATTTGTTCGAGCTCTCCCGGGCGTCGAGTCGTCGGGAGGCATCGAGCGCTCATCATCGATAAAACCAGACACCGGTCTCGACCGACTGGTTCCCTTAGTAGACAAGTTAGCATCATTCATAGTTCATTCTTCCCCGCAGGGATTTGCCGGCGTTACGGTCACCAAGGGAGCCCAGAGCAGGGTCTGGTTATGGAACAAGAAGTAGCAGCCCTTCTGAAGAGAGGTGCAATAGAACCGGTTTCTCTTCAAGAAGTAGAAACAGGGTTTTACAGTCGTTACTTCATAGTTCCGAAGAAGGATGGAGGGCTGAGGCCCATTTTAGATCTCAGGCAACTGAACCGCTTAATCAGTCAGCTGAAGTTCAAGATGCTTACACTGAAGCAAGTGGTGTCACAGATCAGGTCCAGGGACTGCTTTGTGACGATAGATCTAAAAGACGCATACTTCCATGTATAGATTCATCCTTCTCACTGGAAGTTCCTGAGGTTCGCTTTCAGGGGTCAAGCGTATCAATATCGGGGGTCTTCCCTTCGGCCTAGCCCCGTTGCAGCTACAGGGAATTTGTATCTTAAACTATCTAGATGACTGGCTGATACTAGCAGACACTACAGACATGCAAACTCATCAGAGAAAAAGAAGGTGACAGTGTCCGGGGGAAAAAGATCTGCTCTAAACAATACATTGAATTACATTAAATAAAGACAAAATAAATCAAGCTAATGAAACAGTAGTAGTTCGTCTTTGTTCAAATCTGCTTGCAGGACAGTGGATCCCTCAGAGAAGGAGAGACGACTGCTGACATTGGCCAACAACCTCAGGAGACTGACTAGAGATGATGTCCATGCCCTGCTGTGAGTGGAAGTGCACGGGGACTGGGAAAATAGGTTTCTCAGCTTGTCAGTGATAAGGTGAAGAGACAAAAGGGACCCTTTAGGGGAACTGGCGTCATCACTCCACCTTCCGTATGGAGAAGCCGTACCCTTCCTTTTATTAATTTCCTTCTCTTTATTAATTTTAACTTTTACTTTTTTTACTTTATTAATTTTAATTTTATCTGAACATCGCACTGTGAACGAACTAAAAATGAAATGGTCCGATGTAAAAGTGCAGGTTAAGAGGAGAATAGCGTCGCACCGTCAAAGTGTAGGGGGAACAGGGGATGCCGAACTAACACCCTTTGAGGAGAGATTTGCCTCAATTGTGGGCGACACTTTACTGTCTCAAGTTGTATCCGTGTCTGTGGGAGACAGAAAATCACTGTGATCCCTAAAACATGTTCCCTGGAGCGAGCTGCCAGTCTCTGAACTAATGTGCACTTTTATTATAGTGAGGTTTTATGTTAAAGCATTTTATATGCATGAATTAATTTAGTATGTAGGCTACATTGAGTTTATTTTAAGCAAGTCGTGATGATTTGAAAAGACATCAGCTTTTCTGCCGCTGGCTGCTTGGTCGTTGCTTTTAAAAAACAAAAACCTTATAGGTTATTTAACAAACAAAACTGCTCCAAACGTTAAGAAAGACGTAAGAATCGTTGAAGAAACAGTCATGTTGCATCGATTTTTTTGTCCCACCCCTAGTTTCATAATAGTTATTTTAGATATCAAAATATAAAGCAAGTAGAAATGAATGACTAATAAGTAAGGGATAATGTACAGGCTGCCGGTAGTTATCGCAGAAATAAGCCCCGACAGTGTTATCTGGTATCACGTCGAAGGGGCTTATTTCGCCGATAACTACCGGCTGCCTGTACATTATCCCTTCTACATATGAATATATAACAATGGATGTATTTTAGTTAATTATTGCACCTTATGTTGTCCAGTGTTTGTCACAAGATGGCGCCAAACGGTAATCTTTGTTAGCGCGGAGGGATTTTAAACATAAATAGTGCCGGCTATGCGTTATTACTTTGGAGCGATTATTATTCGAAAAGAACGAAACTGCAAATGTCTCAACTGACCAATCAGAATCAAGCATTCCAGAGAGCCGTGTAATAAATAGATACAATGAATGTAAATGTTTGTTTTTTCTAATAACTTGACATACCACAGTAGATTATTAATATTTAGATTAATTATAAATATATTATCTTACAGAAAATTAATTTCAGATGTTAGATTAGCAACATATAATCACAGAGGGAACGGTAATGTCAATCTGGCAGCTAGTTTTCTATAATCTATAGCCTAATACTTCATTACGGTATGACCAAAGCTCTCCGGTTAACTGGTTTGACCAGTGACGCCGTTCAATAAAACCCTCCTTGCTAAAGGTGTTAACCAACGGGTGACAGTGGTTTTTGAAATGTCAGTCTATCATAAAGACATGACAGTGACTAAACCACCAGGCTCGAACAACATGTCACTCATCTGCCTTGGGCTATCGCTAACTAGCTCCAGCTGTGGAAAACGGTATTTTCCCGAGACATAAAACTCGTTAAAAGGTAAAAATGTATAACGTTATATAGTTTTGTGTGATGTCATGTCAAATATGACCTCGTCGATCTAAACTTAAGGTTACTAGCAAACACTATCCCTACTCACCTTGTGACTCTCTGGCTTCGCCTCCATTCCTCCTCCTGTGCTCACGTAGTTTGACCAAAACAATCACACTTCCGTTTTTTTCCTGTTTGACACGCCCACCTCCACCGCAGCCAATCAGAAACCAAGAAAACATGACGTTATTTTTATAATGTTATTTTGAAGATGGTGATGAGTATGATGTCCTTAACATACATCTTATTTACTTTTTACACAATATAATATCATAATAGAAATAAAATTAATTATTCTTTGTTTAGTCCTCCCGCCGTCACCACAAATTCTGTCGCAATGAACCCTTTTATGTAGATTCAAACCCACAAAGTTAAGACTTTTTTACTTTCAGTGAAGCAAAAATAAATAAATAATTATCACATTAATAATAATAAAAATAATATTGCCAGAATGACAGACACCATACCGAGGCTGTCCATCTCAGTCCCGAAAGACAGTCATTTAAAACACCAAGGTGGTAAGTAAAATTTAAATCTTTAAATTCTCTTACAAAACTGTTTATTGTGTAAAAGTACAAATCACTATGGCTCTTGGAAGTACAAGCAAAGTCCCTGGAGAAATGTAACCGTTTAAGTGTGGACCAATCAAAACATTAGCCTGCTGCACATGAAATCCAGTAAATCATTATGTATCATTTATTATCAGCTTTCTTCAATATCACACCTGCTCATATTTGTTCTTTCTGAACGCTAGCTCTGCAAATGTGTTGTGTACGCGCAAGACTCGTGCGTCCGCTCTGCTGTTGCCATGTCCGCTTAATATGCGTATATTGTTTTTGAGATTGGCCTTTATAGATTAATAAAACAAGTCCCTGTGTTCTACCGAATTGTAGATAAGGATTTTAGGTTTTAGGGGTTGTAATGACTACGGCTGTTTCAACAGTAATTATTTCCAGAAAGCACCAACGTTTTGGGGGGGATTGTATGTGCTTTTCCAGCCCCATGTTGTATAAATGTGTTTTCTATTACCAGGTGTGTTTGCACATATTATAATAATATACTTTGGCAGGTTGGATACATTACATGTCTTGTAAGAGTAGACTATTGTTAGTTGCATTGTATTGGGTATTGGTTACTCCAGAGGTTTTTAATATGAGATATAGGGATCCCCTGGGCTGCAAAAGATGGTTGGGGATCTGTAGAAAAGTTTTAGGAGAAACAGTATAAAAAAATCAATCAATAAAAAAAAATAAAAATAAATAAATTATAAGAATACGATTAAATAAATAATATATCAATAAATATACTAATTTAAATGTGCACTGATTGTACAGTAGTGAGTAGAACATTTTAACATTATTCTAATATTTAAAATATATTGTCAATATTCATTTTCACAGTATGAATTGGATCTTTATTCGTGAAATATGAAAAGCATACAGTATTTGGCTTTTTCATCCCTCAAACAAGAATAGTCTTATTTGGGGACCGTGGCATCTAAAACAATAATAATAATTAAAAAAACCTGGTTAAATCTAAGTTTTGTGTGTGGGGGGGGTATGTTCTAATCAACCCACACAAAGAACGCATGAAAAAAAAAAAAATAGGTCACTCGTATAGTGCTTTATTTTTCAGACCTTTTGTGTGTTTCTTTTGCGTAATCTGGCAACCCTGATCTGCTCCTACTGTAAACAGCGCTGTGCGCGTCGCTGCGCTGGAGTCTAGGGGAGAGACAGGCACGGGCAGTAGGCTCCTAACAAAGAAGGTTTAATAAAGTTTAGAAGTAAAGGACGATTGTGACAGAGGCGGGAGGATATAACGAGGGTAAGTCAGCCACTTGCGTTTCTTTTCTCGAATCCTACCGATGCAGTTTTAATTGTGCAAAAAAATGAAATAGATTTTAGCTGCATTGCTAACGCAGGAGCACACTGGCCTGTGTATTTCACTTGGCCACTTACCTATCAACTGATCAACAAGCTCTAAAGCTGTTAATGTCGTAGTGTAAATACCCCCCTGTTTTTGTCAACTGCATATTAAAGCTGACACTGACAAACAAACAAAAGCAGCAGAAATCAAGGCTGGCTGTTCGTCATGTTGTCCCGAAAATGCGAGAAACGGACAGACCCGCTGCATGCAGCTGCACAACAGGCCTCGAAAATGATTGTGTTTTTAAATGGTTGTGCAAAGCCTGGTCCTCATTTAAACGAGAACGTCCCAAACAAACGTGTACGTGTACTACACGTGCGGGGGAATGGAGGCGTACCCTTCAAAGTGAGTGGGGGTTTGTTGCACAGCTGTTGACGAGCTTGTTGATTAGTTTACTCAGTCAAACTAGTTTTTAAGCTGTTATACAGTTCCAAATGTGACCCCGGGCCTGTGTTTTTTTTTTTTTTTTTTTTTTACCAGTCACGAGGGCCATTTTTTAATTGAGCACTATACGTCATTTGATAGCTTTGAATAGTATTTGAAGTTTTCCTTCTATGTATGGTTTGTTAGGATAGGACAATATTTGGCTGAGATAAAACTATTTGAAAATCCAGAATCTCAGGCTGCAAAAAAAGTAAAAAAAATGTATAATAAATGCTGCTGATGACTGGTTTCGTGATTCAGGGTCACAAATCAAACTGCATGTTCAGTTTGCCTAAATAACCTTGATTGTGTGCTCTTGATATATATTTATGCATGTTATTCTTTCTTTTCTAGGTAACATCAGCTAGTGCTGGCATCCTCCCATCTCTCCCCTAGTTCTCTCATGCACGCAGACACCGTCACCCATTTATTTCAGTTGTGCCTCTTCTAACAGTACCATCAGCATTAACTAAACCCAAGTTTTCATTACCAAAGAGTGCTAGCCACAAAACACACTTCATAAACGCAGACAAACGCCTTCTCTCACACGCACCAGCATTTCAACATTCCAAAAAGAACGCATTCCTAAAACAATTTAACAGAGCCATAGGTTGTTGCATAAACACATCATGGCCTCTGTCATCAAATCCTCTAACCCCGAGATCCCCGATAATCACAAGGAGAGCTGGCTGGCGCTGCTTGCTGCCGCTGAGGCTTACAGTCAGACGTCCGGCTGTGATTTGGCCATTCTGACCGCCTATAAGAAGTTCCGTCCTTCCGGAGTTGAGGTGGAAGGAACGAGGAATCATGAAGGGGGTGGAACTCAGGTGCGAAAGTTTGATTATGCGTATCATGTTTGGGGACCGGGGGCCCTAGCTGAGTCGTCACGGCGATACATGGATGACATCGCAGTTCTTCACTCCACCACTGCACTGACGGCTCAGAGACACACGCGTCTGAATGCACAGGAAGGAGGAGCCAAACTGGGCGTGGATGTGCCGTCTGACAGGCTGGTGAGTGCTGATTTTTTTTTTTTTTTTATTATTTTGAGTGCAGCTCTTTGTGATTTACTGTGTCCTCTTTCTAAAGAGCTTGACTGGAGATGGAGTCGGGACTGTTAGTCCCAACATGAGGCTCTATTCTCAGAGCTACCCGTCGATCTACAGCTCGGCCGCTGCTATTGGTCAGCCAGGTGGTCCGCATGGCAACGGGGAGCGGGACCGGGAGAAAGCTGCAATGGAGGAACGTGAGAAGGCAAGGGAAAGGACTGAGATTGTGGATTTGGAAGAAGAGGAGGAGGAGGAAGAGGAGGAGGAAGAGGATTTGGATGGCAGGAGGCGTAACCTGAATGAATCTGCGGGTAAATCTAGGCTTTTTTTTTATGGATAAGAAGAGCTGAAGAATTATGTCATTTCAGATCTCAAATTTAAATCGAATGAGTCCATCTTTTTTCTTAGGTGTCTTTTCAATGGATGAGGATTCCTTGTCCCGGGACTGCGAGCCCTTCTTCGAGTCTGATGGGGAGGAGGAGAGCACTGATGGTAAATTATTGTAATTTATTTATTTTTATTGATATATTTTAAATTGTAATGTACCGTTATTAAAATTCATGATAAATCCCAAGAATTACTGAAATGTTGTTGTCTGCATTGTCGCATTTAGGCATCACAGCATTATAATGTGCAGCATTAAAAAATAGAAAACAAGTGTTATTTATAGATAACATGTTATTCAAGTGTTACTGTAAGTAACCTTGGTTCCCTGAGAAGGGAACGAGATGTTGCGTACAGCTGTGCTGACGCAGTGGGGAAACACCTTTCTCCTTAGAATACTGAAGCCTGATTGGCTTAACGCCATTGCATCGCAATGGCCAATGGCGCTCAAGCGCGTAAAATTTGGGGTGCGTGGCGCCCCTTATAACCAACACAGCTTCTCTTTGCTGCTGGGCTGTCGCTGAGCTTCAGATTCTACCGAGCCACCTAAAAGACCTGAAGGACTGACGGTCCATTGCAATGGCGTTAAGCTAGTCTCGCGTAGCCAGACGGCTGAAGGTCTGGACTTCATAGCCGCTTTTTTTGGCAAGGTCCACCCATAATGCTCTTTGACTGACATGTCAAACAACCAATCACAGTTCGTTTCGTTCAGCGTTTCGTTCTCCACTTTTTTAACACCCGCAAGCAATTCTGGAGAACTGAACACAATAATGAATCGGCCAGCTGCGATGTCAGCGTCTGTTGTTTCATGTTTGCCAGCAAACGCGGATGATATTC
>JAUCMU010000063.1:7088859-7100203 GCA_032275025.1 Enteromius treurensis
GTAATGACGATTTTCTCCGGCCAATCAGTGACCAGCAGAGTTTACACGTCACGTTTTGGTAACGGTTCGGCTCGCTTAGAACCTCGGTTGAGCTGGTACTAAAAAAAGGACCAGGTACTGTTCCCAGTGGAAAACCCCCCAAAAGTGAGCTGTACTGAACCGTACCGTGGAAAAGCGCCAAAAGAGGGACATTAGTACTGGGAGTCATATTCAGGACCAGCAGCTTCAACACGGAGCAGAGCAGCAAATGAAAAAAACGGTTAGCTCAAAATACAACACAACATTTAGTAACGGTCAGCTTAGGCACTGCAGTCCACTAGTTCCAGAAGACAAGTGGAAAAACTCATTAGCAGAAACGGAGGGCATTGAGACAGGACGTAAAAAAAAAGATTTAATTATACAAAATGTTTCACACTTTCTCTACCTAGACAGGTGGGGGAAATGATCACATTAATAATTAGTCAAAGGCAAACATACTTATTTTACTGCCAAAATAGTAATATGACACGTCATACTGCAAATCTAAAAAATACTCACATATTTGGCAAAGAAGGATTTCTGTTCTTGTGGGTTTTTGCTTTTCTTTTCCATTTCTTGTTCCATCCTCTCAATGTAGGGTGCCGTTTCAGGTCTAAATCACAGCCAAAGAGAAAAACTCTTTTCCAGATGAGCTGGACAATACAATTTCTGAGTGTACAGTTTATCTACTCTACCCTATGAATTATTTATCTAAAGCCAAACAAAATTCAGAAGTACAAGTCTGAGTGTGTGAGTGAGTGAGTGAGTGAGTGTGTACTCACGCAGGAGCCGTGACTGGCGCTACAACACTTATTGTTGTATTAAACACTTCCAGGTCAACCTCATCCTCCACCTCTATCCCACAACATGACCCAGGAATTGTTACGATGGAAATGCCAATGATATTTCCGCTGACATCAGTGTGAAGGGTGATGACATCACTAAGGTGGGATTCCACCAGCGAGCACTTGGGGAAAAACCAAGACAAGATTCACAGCTAACATTTATACATGCACTGCAGCTCATCTCTTACGCTCACCAAAGCTGCAAAATACAGTAAAAACATTCATATTGTAAATGATTCCTGTGGTGGAAGTGATTAATGACAATATTTCTGCCGAAACGACACATTTTTCACGTTGCTCTGATGAATAGGTTGTTCAGAAGGACAGTATTTATTTGAAACAGACATTTTTGTAACATTACTGTGTTTATATATGCATGCATACACACAAATATCTGTGATTAGATTTATGAAACGTTGGTATTTGCAGGAGGTCGACTTACGGCTCTGACGAACGTCGTAAGGTAACCTTCAGGCGGTCTCTCTGTCTGTCGGTCCACCTGTAGGGAGACTCTAGGCACCCGAATCCTGTACAGACCGTCAACTGCTGCCACATCCTGGAGCACACAGACAGAGGAAAACTAACCCCAAAGAGAGACAGCTGGTACGCAGCACACATTTCAAACATGAAGTTTGTCCCTCTTTAGCCACAAAGACCCTCACTTTCCTACAAACGGCCCTAATCTCACCTTCAGTGCACTCCTGTCTTTCTCAGAGAGCTGGTTTTGGGAGAGATACACATTGTTTTCTCTTCCACCCCTGAACTGCAGGGCACCACGAAGGCGAAATCTGGGGACATCATCTGAGACCAAGACAAACAGTGACTATGCTGCAAAGAGACACGCTTTTTATTGATCAATTGGCGTTAAGTTACCTTAATACTCACCCACTTCAAATGAGTGCTCTAGTGGCACAGAGAATCCGCTAAAATCGGCGTCCCCCGCATCTCCTGGCTGAAAAAAAACAACAACATTCACATTGAGTCATTGTCATGCATTCATTTCATTCAGACCAGACAGCAGCCTAGCACGCTAACAAGCTCACTACGCAAGCCAGCACATGCACGAGCAATACACATCACGTGAACGCGGGGTTTCACAGATATATCATACTTACCCTTCGACCATTATTGCATTCGCCAGATTGTGTCCGTAACAGTGTTACAGTTGACAGAACGAATAGATGAAGCGACAAGGCTCTTATGGTGGCCATTTTGTCACGAGCCTTCAACAGACTTCCCCTCCGTGTACCGGAAGTACAGCGTTTCAAAACAAAAGTCGCAGACTTTTACGCATTGCAGATTAATTATTATATTAATGCGCAAATTTTAATTATTAGTATGTCATTCTGATAATGGTGCTTTGTTGTCTTTAACCGTTAGAATGAACTAACAGAGAAACTTCACCAGGTCTCGTTACAAAAACAAATCCTCTGTTTTAAAGCAAAACGTGCTTCTCCCTAAAAAATATTTATACTTTTACCACTCGATGGCTATTGTATTTTAACTACTTTAATAAAACAACATTTATATTATATAATTCATATATTGCATTTTTCCTGTCATTTAAAAATGTTTAAATGATGAGTGTCTTTTCAAGCTAAAATTCTTTTTTTGGGTACAACAAATATTTCAGTTTTAAATAAGGTAAAATACTAAGAATCCTTTTGTTGTTGTTGTTCTTCTCCTCTCTGTTACACGGACTTTTATGTGTGCGTTTGTACAATATTGAAGTGCAATAAAAAAATTTAAAAACTGTTTTCGGTAACACTTTATTCTAAGTTGACCTTGCTGCACATGATGCATGTAAGTGTTATTGCAGTGACAATAAATTATGCATAATTACATGCAACCCTAAGTCAACCCTTATCCTAATACTAACCATAGAGTAAAGTACAGGCAGATAATTAATACTACTCAGTGCTTAGATGTATATTACACTGTAACAACGACACTAAAATAATTATAATGTAACCATGCTTTCTGAAAAAATAATAGCTACAACAAACGCACGCGTGTTTCTGTGGAAGCTGAAATACGCGGGTCTGGAGCGGACCTGGCAACAGCGCGCGCAGCTCTGCTGTTGTTTGTGTTGGGGAGCACTAGAGGGCGCTCTGCGCGGTGGAGACAGTCTGGTTTAAGAGCGGCTCACAGACTCAATTCTCTCGCCGGGCGCAGTGGCGTGCGCCTGTAATCCAAGCTGCTGGGAGGCTGAGGCTGGCGGACCGCTTGAGTTCAGGGGTTCTGGGCTGCAGTGGACTATGCCGATCGGGTGTCCGCGCTAAGTTCGGTATCGATATGGTGCTCCTGGGGGAGCTCGGGACCACCAGGTCGTCTAAGGAGGGGTGAACCGGCCCAGGTCGGAAACGGAGCAGGTCAAAGCCCCCGTGCCGATCAGTAGTGGGATCGCGCCTGTGAATAGACACTGCAGTGCAGCCTGAGCAATACAGCGGGACTCAGTCTTTTGGCTTTTTCATCACTTTTTCTTTTTATATTGGATTAAAGATATATTAACTAGCAAATATAGTTTTTTAAAATTTGACTTTTAATGTTATTTATTACTTAAGTCAATGTTGTATGTCTTCTAATCTAAAAATAGGCTGATTTATGAGTTTTATTTGCAATTTTGCTCAAAATTTGGTTCATTTTAATGCCATTTTAGTGGCCAGACAACATGTGATGTACTGCCCCCTCTGTGTACGAAGTTGAAATTACACCTGGATATTGTGCATCATGAGCCACTGAACCAGTAGGAGCCGCTGCTCGCATTGTAATTATAATTTTTTTTTTCAATACAGTTAATGAGGGATTTTTCGTCATCATTGTGATTCAAATTTAGCGGCATTTTTTCCCCATAGATATCATTTTATGATTGCTTTATCACGAGTCTGCAATCTGCAATCAGTCTGATGCATTTCCAAAAAACATTAATTGGCAAAATGGGCGTAAACACATCCTTGAAAAGGATAGAGATCTTGAAGGTAAATGAAGTTAAATAAATATGTGCGACCATTTACAGGGTTCTCTCTGTGTTACAAACTGTGTTTAACCTCATTATACCTGTTATCACAAGGATATGATCAAATGTAATGACTGCAGCTGGACACTAGAGAGTGGTTTAGTTACACAGGAGATTGTTCCCACACTGGTAAAGCACATTTTCACATCAAGTCACATGCATCGATTGATGACAAGACCTATTTCAAATGACTGCAATCATTATTATTCTAGGATCTTGTCACTATTTAGGCCTTGCTGATTTTGCTAGTTAATAATGTCTATGAACTATAACTGATTTTTATTACACAGATTTAAACTATAGGCTATACTATAGACTATGCTTCTATCCCCATTGGAACCTAAAAGTATGGTTGTGACAAAATGAGGCATAATACGTGATGTGTGGAGAAAACAAATATATACATAGATATAAGGTATACAACATGCAACTTGCAAAAAGTGTGAAAACATTACGTGTGCGTTTTGAAAATTTTGTGTGCATTTAGATTAAATTATGAAAAAAAGAACAAGGAAAAAGATGTAATGGATTTAGTTAAAGAATGCCATTTTCATATAACGTTAACACATTAAATATGATGACGTGGTGAAAATAACAGGGTGGTGAAAATGTTTGATTGTTAGGTTTACAGTATATAGGCCAATTTAATAAATCAGTCACAGTGTGGAAAAGAGAGCTAGACTATAATCTACTGTAAAATGTAATTATCTAGTGATATTGTCCATTGTTATCAAATGTTGTTATCACATGGCCGTATTGATGAGTGCATAAAAATTTCCCAACCCTTACTAATTAGCCTGAACATCTATCATGGTAGTGAACCTGTAAGATAATAACTGCATTGACAACAGTTCCAGAATGAACCATCAGGGCCGCAGGTTAATCGCTAGCCTAGATCGATTACAATCAATTAAAGTAGCACACAGTTGTTGTGCTCCACAAACTCATTTTGTTCGGCACTGTTCAGTTCCTATTGTACCGTAAATCAAAGCTAACAATTATCTTACACTCTTTCCCTCAATCAATAGGGTACCTATTTGCGCCAGTCTTTACGGGACCCACGGTTTGCCAAAAGATCCAAGGCAGGAGAAAAACTAACACACGAACGCCCTTGCAATTACATTATTCAGATGACAGAGAGGTAAGTGATACAGCGTGGCGTATTGGCATTTCCATAACTGAACACGTGAGCGCCTGTATGATTAATAGACTGTTTCAGCAGAAGGGCTTGGGTTCTCCATGCACTCATGCCATGTGATTTCCAAGACATTCCTTCTTTGAAATGAATATATACCTCTTCCATCTAGTCATTGCTGTCTGTCAGCACGCCCTCAGACAATGGTACAGCCCCACACTCCTGCAGGACTATAATTAGCCATGTCCTCACTGTAAAGGCATGTGTGTTACTCGTGCCTTGACATTTTGTCATAAAGCGGCGTTACATGTTTTGCTTACATCTCATGATGAGAGTCGTTCTGCCCTTAAGTATTTTGACATATGATTTATATTTTCTTTACCAAGCGCTTATTACGTGTAATTGAATCAAATAAATTAAGTTAGCACTCTATGAAGCATGTAGTATCTTGTTTCCTGCCTGTTGTCTTCAATATATCACTTTCCTTTCCACTGCAGATGTCTTGTGCTTGTACGTGCATGCGTCTCCTCTGTTTCTTCTCCTCTGTAATATTGCTCTTTTTCTCTTTCTCCTTGACACCTTCCTCTCAAGTAGCACTTTTTATAAATAGCACAGTTTGTGCCCAGTCTTCTCTCCCCCAAATTAAAGTTCAAAAGAGCATTTATTGGTGTGTCAAGCTTAATAGAGCGTCACTATACTCTACACTTCAAGCTTTCGCACCAGGGGCATGACTAAACTCTGATCTCCGCAGTTGTGCCTTTTAAGAGATCCGTAGGGCATTTTGTGATATTATGTAATATCATAATTATTTTAGTCAGTTTCTTGTGACATCTCACATCTATGCCATATGCACATATACAAACAACTACTACATATACTGTGAAACATTACTTTGGTGTAAAGCTGCTTTGCAATGATATGTATCATGAAAAGTCCTATACAAATAAATTTGAAGTGAATTGAATTGAATCTTCAGAGAATACATGGCAAAAAATGAATTATATTTTAGCTAATAAAAATATACCTCCGTTTAAAGCTTTGGGATCAGTGTCTGCGTATTAAGGCAGCATTTATTTAATCAAAATTAAAACACTGTAAAACCAATTTAAAATGAATGCTCTCTCTTCTATATTTAAAAAATGTGAATTGTCATACTGTAATACTCTTCAGTGTTAGCCGTTTTAGAGCATTTCTGTTCCCAAAAAAATGGGAACCAATGAGAAACGAGCTCCCTCCCCCCCATCCCAGGTTCAGGTTCCGTCGCTACGCATACATCATCAGAATGAGTGGTCTGATTCGTTGTACATTCGTCCAGTAGTATACAGAGGCATCTAATGGACACAGGTTAAGCCCGCCTCCCAGAAGGCGGGTAGTAAGGCAGCTTGGCCAGAGTAAGCTCCTTATAGTCCTATATACTCCTATAGTTTTTATAGTCGCGGAAGCCAGGCTACTTCAGTGTTACTTGATCCTTTGGAAATCATTTTAATATATAACTTATTATTATAAACCTTCACAGCAGTGTACTGCTTAATATGTTTGTGGAAGCCATGATCCTTTTCCCTCAGAAGTCATGAGTAATAGAAATTTTAAAAGAAAAATGATTAATGTTTGTTGTCACTTATTATTAATTTAATAATCAACGATCCTTTGCTAAATAAAGTATTAAAAAAAGTCTTGGTGGCTTTAGTGTATTAATGTAGACCTATACTACAAGGCTGTTGAATGGTTGAATCTAATTGGTTAATAAATGTTCTAAGGTGTGCATTTATTTTCAGGCAGGTCTTGACCACTGATGTCACATGGAATATTTTACTAGAAACATTTCTGTTGCATTGCTTTCTATGCAGGATCAGAGAGCTCCAAGATTTCATTGAAAATATCTTGTCTTGATTAATTACAATGAGTAATTAATGACATAATTTTTATTTTGGGGTAAACTAACCCTTTAATAACTCCATCAATGCATTAATATCAATGGTCGTGTCGTCATTGTTAAGTCTAAAATGATGTTTAAATGAGATGCATAAGTAATTATCCCTACACTCAAGATCATTTTAAGGACAAAATCCTGACGAGCAATGATTACAATCTTTCTTGGGGTGCGTTAACTGTAGTATCAGCTGGAAAATTGCATTAGACATCGGCATGGTTAGAGAGCTCAAAGGTCAGCCTGTCAAACCTAGTTAACCTCTGACAGCATTTCAGTGGCCTGATTCTGTTCTTGACAAGTCTCTAATGTTCTGAGGTAAGAATCACTTCATAGATAACCACAGGTGTCAAGCAGCTCCACGGGAATGTGCTTCAAACAGGCTGTCAGTTAAAATATCTGCGAGTATATCATGCCATTAGCGAAGAGCGTGTTTCAAAGCACGCCTTAAGATGACCAATTAACACTGAGACACCCTGTTTGTTATAATGTTCAACTTTTTTCACCCTTGTCTCTGTCTTTCGTCTGCTCCTCTTGTCCAAGTTGTATTCCCTTAAGATCTCAAGTAACACTCTTTCTGTCGCTCTCTCTCCCTGTAACGCTCTTTTCTCTCCTCACCCACCCTCCTCTATCTTTCTCAAGGATGGGGACGACATGCTTGCCAAGGGAGGAGGGAATAAAAGGGATGAAAGATGAGTAAAGTGTGGGAGAAAGAAAAGTCAGGGTGACCGACACATGACAAACCACCATGCCTGAACCGAAGAAGCCAGGTAAGCCTCTTTAAGTTAATTTCAACATCGATTTTACATTTAACACTACGCTATATTTTTAGCGCCGCTATTTGTAATTTTATGTGTCACATTAATGTAAATGATGACTGGCAGAATGCTTGAGTGTCTGGCCCGTCCATTTGTTGTTCATTTTATTCATCAAGCTGAATTAGTTCGATCTCAATCACTAGTTCTAACTACCTGCTAAGGCTGAGAACTCTTGCTTTAGAAGCGTTGCTTTTTAAAGTGTAAATCATAGGTCTGAGTGTATAAATTGTTGTAAGGAAATATTTAGATGGTCTCGGATGTGACAGGCGCTGAAAGATGAGTTTTATAGGTTGGGTTGGCAGCAGCAGGAGTGAGAGGGTTTGGGGTTTGGCATATGGGTGACTAGACAGAGGAGATACCCAGTTTGAATTATGATTGAGATGATTACCTTGGGGCTGGGACACAGTACACAAGTTTTAAAATCTCGAGAGGTTTTAAACCACTAGGTGTGCACTTTTTGACTTTGTATATGGTTACAGAGGAAAACAGTGCATTATACACTAAAAGTACAGAGGAGATTTTTTAAACACAAAGCGACACAGAAACATGTGCCTTGTTGCTAGGAGACTCGTGACAAACGAAAACAATATGTGTCCTAAAACTGACTCGAAATCCTCCAACTGTATGGAGTCTATGTCCATGTGATTTTCTGCCAAACTGGTCAAATGTGAGCTCCTGACTTTTGGCAATTAAAGAAAGCTCCTACAAATTGTCACTCAGGCAGTGTTGTGTTGTGTAGTCCAGCCTTTATATCATTATGACTAATTATTAACCAATGGACAATACTTTTCTGTAATGAAACTCAATGATCTGAGGTAACATCATTACATGTGAACACTCAAAGGATATCACATAAAGCTGAGTGAATATGTTGTTTCGCCTGCAGAAAGTCCTTCTTTCAAACACTCAATTCTTGATTGACCCTGCAGGTGACGTTCTGATCATTATGAAAATGAATCTATTGATTGAAGGAGCGCACAATTAAAAATCAATAGCATATCGAGTACGGTCCTCAAAGCATTAATGCTGATATTTGGAGGGGGTTAGTTCTGCATTGTGATTTCATTTTCTGGCACTCATACAGAGGTAAAAGCCTTTCCTGCCACACCTTTTTATAGAGCTTTTAAGAAGAGTGAACTGCAGGCATTGAAGTGTAACCAGCAGATGCAACCATTAGCATTAGATATCAGAAGTTGATGTCAAAGGATACAAATGTTCAGCCATATAATGATGCTGTAATGTCGCGTGTCTGACTGAGGCTCTAAAATATGACCTTCTTCATTCTCATTGTGCGGCACATGTCTTGAGGCGGAAAGAAATGACAGATCTGACAGAGACCGCAAAATCTTCAGGTGAAAGAAGCAGCGCTGTTCGGGGGTAGAGGTTGTGTTTCAAGTCCAAGCCATCCTCATAGAGAGGTCATTATTCCAGCAACAGCAGGTTAATAAGCAAAACCGCCGCTGTAACACTCTCAAAATGCATTTAATGTACAGGGAAGTAATTGTGGCTCTAAGCTGCTTAACGGTGGATGCTGTTAAGGAAAACAGATCAGAATGTTTGTAATTACTGTAAATGGAACTGCAAATTCCAGATATTTAGAACTAGAAAGACGGAATAATAACCATTATCAGTAAACAAAACCAAATATAAAGAATGATTCAAAATAAAATATTATTTTAATTAACATTATTTTATTTTTTAATTATTTGTTAAAATGACAAAAAAAAATTATTTATACAAATAATTTAACAGAAAATACAGATACAGAAAAAACATAGTGAAAACATTATAATTTCCATAGCACGATCATTTTATTATAATTTCATGTTTATATAGCGAATTAAAATGTATAGAAGGTAATGCAGACATGCATACTGGCTAATATGATGGGGGGGGAAAACAAATGTTTAAAAATATTTCACTCTTTTGCTTTACACATGAACTGGTCTATAATGAAAAACGTTTAGTTTTCTGTTAAGTAATCAGTTGGTTGTTGTGGGCACGTCATGGGACCCTTTTAAAAACACACAAGGTCAGTTCAATGTCTTTAGTCTTATGTCACCATCCCCTCTTGAGATCTGCCTTGTCTCTGTTATGATTCAGTTTTTCCTTCAAACTCAGCCCACATGACTCCATGTTAATCCCAGTCGGAGAGCATGACATCAGAGTGTCAAATAACTGGATCATTTCACCGGAGCGTAACCTGTTGCGTCTTCTCTCGCCTATATCCTTCTGTCCCTCTTTCATTTTCTCATTCATCCCACCTCCACACTTCAGACCACACATGAGGCTCCTCTTTTAGCTTATTGCTTTTTAAAGATCACATTTACCACCCTCCACTCAAGTCCCCCGGTCACATACACAGGCCACTTTGCTCAGACTGGGGAACTGTCAAGATAAAGTCTGTCTGGACCTCCTGAAGCCATAGTGACTGGCAAGGAGCACGATTCCTTAATAAACAGCTTCCAGAATAGCCCAGCGGCCTTGAGCAGCTTTTAGGAGGGTATGCGATTTTACAAATGGGCATGTTGACAGTGGAGAAGTGTTTAGAGATGTGTGTCTCTATGATTATGGATACTCTGTAATGATATTACTGTAATAGTGGGTACAAGGCTGTACGCTATAAATTGTGCATTTGCATTAAAATTGGATTGGGGCTGAAATAAAGCCTGTGTGATATGTCACATTAATATAAATTACTTCACAATGAGTCTAATATAATATCTAAGCTTTACCGTAATCATCAAACGTCCGGCCTGTGACTGTTTGAGATGATTGAAGGACTTCTTAAACGTCCTAAAATTATTATTTGCTTTCATCTTGCTTCTGTGACAATATTGAGGCTCTTTTCCCATAAGACTGTATTGCCCTGCCAGGCTGTAATAATGTAATTTCTGTCCTGGCAGGAAAACAAGAGTTCGGTTCCCTGAAACCCTGCTAATGAAACACCCAGAGTATTGAGTTATTAGGGAAGTTTAAGCCTCTTATTTGCCATCTGAAATGTCATTATTATGGTGCTCCCTTTTCCCAAATCTCCATTTTTTTCGCCACAACACAGCACAGAATGACACAGACACTCTCTGTGAACTCTGTGGTCCAATGCAGACCTATTTTCCTGCTCCATCGTCTTGTTTGACCCACACACAAATATTTGGTTCTATATATTGTTTCTTAACCAGGGGGCCAGTACCCACTAGAGGGCCTCAGCATTCCTCCAAGTAAGTTGCAAGATGCCTTAAAGGTGCCATAGAATTGTTCTCTGATATGTACATAGAAGGTATGTGTCTTAGGGAAGGGGAAAAATGCCCAGAAACGGTTTTACAAGTCCATTTACAACCCTAGAATTTGACCCTAGAATGAACAGTCTGTTTTTGCCTTATTTGGAAGGTTCATGAATAGTGAGCGGGGCAGCCGAAGTTCGTGCCAGACGCACAAAGTTCCTTACTCACGCTAGCATTCTCCGGCCCGCTCCCTGGACAGCACGCCAAACCCGCTATCAAATTAATGGGGAAGCGTGAACACGTGAAATATAGGCTACATTATAAATCCACCCGGAATATATATAACGTTAGATGTATCTTACGT
>JAUCMU010000063.1:7134299-7159968 GCA_032275025.1 Enteromius treurensis
CTTGGTTGAACAAAAATAAACAATATTTTGTTGCTTAAGCTTATGTATTCAGTCATTATTCAATGGTATACTAAAAAATCCATATGAAAAAACATTGCAGACTTTCTACATTGGTTTTAAAAAATGATTTTGATTACCTTAGCTGGTCAGTCTGGGAAACCAGCTCGACCAATTTAATCCAACTATGCCCCTCTTAAACAAGCCAGCAAACCAGCATAGGCTTTTCAACAGGGTTGGAACTTTGAATTTTCAGATGTCCACATTCTGCTGTGGCCAGAACAGGAAACAAATTTGACACTAACCATAGAGCCTAAACTATACAAACCATATTTCTTCTCTGACCTGTGCAATCTGCCATATGTTGTAAGCTATGTTGTCGACATCCAGTGGGATAAGTGCACATTTCCCACCTGATGATATTCCTGGCTGTAACACCTGTGGAATCTACAGACATGTGTAGGCATAGCTAGCTCACACATGCTAAAACGTCGCGTGCTCATTTATACCCACAGTCGCATGCACACGCATTCACTGGCTGACTAGACGCTCACAGAGAGAGGAGGGGGGGAGAGGGGGAATGAATGCAGCAGTTTTGAAAGAGCGTTTGGCTCGGTTCAAATAGTTGCCATGGTTTCAAGATGTTGCCATGGAAACACAAGCTGCCAATAAAATGAATCTGAATGCAATCTTTGCAGCGAGAGCGGCGATGAAGGGAGAAGAAAGGTAAAGTGAGAGAGAAAGAAAGCGCCCCTGCGGATTGCGTCCCACAGTAAAGTGAGCAGTATGGCGTGGAGGTTTGGCTGGGGTGTTGATGTGTGCTGGGAGGTAAGAGAAGTAAACAGCACCACAGAGAAAGCAGGGGGTGAGCGCTAACTATTTTAGGCCGCCTGTCGTCATAGTAACGATGGCCTCACCATAGCATGAGGAGGTAGGTTGAGAAATGTGAGGGAGAGATATAAACATTTTTTTCTACACCCCATGACGCTTTGCTCAAACTATGGGAGTAAGTTCTGTTTACACTGTAAACAGTGAGCAAGAGGTTCACTCCAATACAGTTATAAACATTTTAAAAAATTAGGTACATTGAGGTGACATTATTTTAAACCCCCTTCATCTGTCAATCATTAAAAGAAAAATGTAAAAATATCAACAAATTACTTCTCCAGACCATCCTTCTATCCACAGCAATAATTATGGATATGTTAACCCTCGCCAAATTTAACCATGGTTTTACCGTAAAGGCAAGAAAGCATAGTTACTGTAGGTAACCATGGTAACCACAAATGAATCATGTTTTTTATTACATTTACTATAGTTTAATGGTATTTATAGTAAAACCATGGTTATATAAATGTAATAAATATGGCAGAAAAAGTTTGGTAACTCTATTAATAGCGGCTTTTCCAGTATTGGGCCGAACGGTTCTCTTTGTAGAACTGTACAATTGCAGAAGTAATTGTACAATCTAATGATTTGAAATTATTTGTTGCAGTCTTTTCCTCAAACCGGAAGTGCCTCCCATGAATCCAAATGCAACAGGCTAGTTTGGAAAAAGGTGGATGGCAATGCTTTGGGGGCTCAGGAAAAGTGTCCAAGGTGAGTCACACTGATGACTCTCTTCAAAATGTTACGCTTTCTGCGCAACTTCGGCTGCTCCTCGGACTGTTTGTCTTACCACGTTTATTTGCATCTCTCGCGTTCCCTCTTGCTTCCTCTCTCTGAAGGACAGAGGAATTCCCACATTTCTCGGTCGCCATGGCAACGCTGCAGCAAGAAATCAAGAGAGGCCGCGAGAGGAGGAGGGGAGAAAGAGAGATGAGGCCAGGGATGTGTGAACAATGCTAATGCTACCTCACTGATAACCAATTGTGCATTTGCTCCTCCTCCTCCTCCGCTCCTGCTTTCCCTTTTTCCTCTCTCCTCTCCCTCACCAGAGCTGTTGTCTTGCTCTCCTTTCAAAACTCAAAACTCTCTCTTTAAACTGCTGCCATTGTTATCTGTATTATTGTAGGGTCATTTAGCCGTCGCCAGTATCCAGGGTAACCAGAGAGATGTGACATTGGTTCCCCACGTGAATACAAATATAGACAAGTATTCATCAATATCCAAAAGAGCCATTATGAGTGTAATGGCCGAGGCATCTCTGTCAGATCGCTCTATAAATAATGCAGTTTCATTAGAATCCCGCCGCAAGTCCAGCAGACTTCATCTCAGCCTGATTGAGTTTATGCCCTACCTATGGATGCGTGTGTGTTTGAGTAAATTACCCTGCCGGTAAACCAGAACAGGTACTGGATCTGTCGTCAACAGGTGAGTGTGTGTGTGTGTTGGCACAGTCACCTGCATTTACATGCAGAATTCATCTTCTTCCGCCTCACAGCGTGTGTCTCATCCTAAAGGCTTTTCTTGGTTTAATCCATAAATAGATATGCTTTGATATCACTAATTTAATTGAACACAGCTTGCTATCACCTTCTGAAGCCTTTTAAATGGATAGGTTTTCCCGAGAAATTAAAGGCACCATGAAATCAAAATAGACAATTTCAATGTTTTTTTCAATGGAATATTGCAGTATTTAATTAGAAATCTTTTTTTGGTGCTCATCATGTTTTCTTTTTAAGTAACTTCCCCTCCCTCTTCCAATGACTCGTCTTCTGTGATGACGTGTTTACTCGAGCAAGGACAGGACAACCTGTCACTCACATGACATCGCAGCAATAGCAAGAGTTAATGATCCAATCAATTCCCAACGGACAAAAACGTCCTGCACTACTAACAGGGCATTACATAATTCTTACTCGCTGGTCAGACGTTAAGGAATCATTTTTTCACATAGTAGAGTAAGTGATGACAGAATAGTCTTTTTTTGCCTAAATTGAAATGTAAAGACAGCAGTGCATTAAAGCCAAGCATGAAGGTTCCATTTGTAATGCATTTATATTTCATGTGTGAATTAATGCCCAGCCAACCAGCAACGGAGTCAGGTACATGCACTACGCACCGCTATCTTGAGTGTGAATAGCATTGATTTAGAAACAATCCATGTGCATATGAGCGTGTGTAAACGCACTGAGCCTTCGTCATACTGCGACCTGATTAACACACGTACTGTATATAGAGTCAGTAAGAACTGTATGTTTTTGTCGCGCGCCATGCATTTCTGTACGCCTATACCCAGAAAAATGATTTTGAACTCTGAGCACACAGATCCTCAAGCCCCTTAGTGCCATGGAAACAGCATATCTCTGATAGCAACAGTGACCGCGGTGACATTTGTGATGTAACCTGATGTTCTGTCATTTCTGCAGTGGAGTGTTTTTTTTTCTCTATGTTTCTCCACGTCCCTAATTGCAGCCCACTTGGAAGCAAGAACGTGCTGTCACCTTTAAAGATGCATATTAAAATCAAAGCAGTCTGATTCTTCTTGTTGCCTCAAATGATCATTTGTCTGACAGAGGTGTGAACCTGGAGACCTGTAAATTTAGCTGTCTCGCACGTATTTTGCGAGACTTTTCAGTTGAGCCGTAGGCAGCATATGCACAGCCTTCTTGTTATGTCACCATTAGTGCTGAAAGGCACTATTAATAATATTTGGTTTGAGTGTGCGCATGGATTTGTGCAATCTGACATAAGATTGTTGTTATGCTTGTTGATGTGTCATTGTACTCACTCTCCAACTATCATCCTGTCTTCCTTTGCTTCGCTCACTCATGCACCCTGCTTTGCAATCAATAACTCATCTTTCAACGTCGATTTTCCTCTTCCCCACAGGAAAACAAACGTCCTTCTACAGGACAAACAAAGGGGAGAGAGGGGGAAAGAGATGATGACACACCAGAAAGAGAGGACAGGATGAGAGGCTTGATCATTGGAAAATTACTGATAACCCAGTAGATATACTGAAACTGAAACATACTGTCTTTTAACGGGAAAGGAAAAGTGGGCCAGGGGCTGCTGGGGGAAGATTGAAAGGGTAGTTATGGGATGGATGATTAGCCCTTGTCTCCAAGGTTACCCTTTACAACTGTATCAGCGCAGAGCAGATTGGACGAGAAGAGGAGGGGTTGTTTGGGGGACGGCATATAGAAGGGATAGGGAGAAGTCAGCACGGAGATCAAAGACCTGTATTGACCTACGTTACAGCTGCATTAATTTCATAGAACTTGGGCTGCCAAAGATAGACGGGTTTTAAGGCTCATGAAGTGAAAACGATACTCGGCTCAGGATTAAAAGGCAGCTGTAATACTGAGTTTATGACTGGGAATATTCTTAAAGAGAGAGCTCACTAAAAAAAAAATATTTACTCAACCTTAGTGTAGTTCTGATCCTGCATGACTTTTTGTCTTTTGAATAAAAACAGAGAGGTTTAGCATCTGCTTCTTACCCTACAATAAAAGTGAATGGTGACCAGGGGCTTTCAAGCTCCAAAAATGACAAAACAGGCACCATAAAAGTACTATAAGGGGCTGTTGACACAGAATGGGTTTCCATTCCATTGGTTTGTAAAAGTACTAGATGGATGATTTTGACTTCTGTGCTCATGTATTGCGTTGTTGTTGGTTTTTTTGCCGCGTATTGCACGTGCTTTCTGTAGCACTGAAATTGATTCATAGTTCACCCAAAAATACTGTCATTATTTACTCACCCTTGTGTCTTTCCAAACCTGTAAGACCTTCTTCATTCATCTTCTGATCACATATTAAGGTAATTTTGATGAAATCCGAGAGCTTTCTGACCCTCCACAGACAGCAGCACAACTGACACGATCAAGGCCCAGAAAGACCGTAAGGACATGTTAAAAAAGTCCATGTGACATCAGTGGTTTAACAGTCATTTTATGAAGCCGGAAGACTGCAAAGAAAACAAAAATAATGACTTTATGCAACAATTTCTTCTCTTTGTTGTCGGCATTTGATGAACTCTCACAACAGTACAGTGCAAGTGCATTCTTCTGCTTGTAAACAAGCCACAGCTCATCTGTGCCTTACATGTATGTACTGACTCGGAAGAGAAGAAATCGTTGAAATAAAAGTAAATTTTTTTTATGTTCAAGCAGTATTTTGTATGTAGCTTCATAGAATAATGTACTGATGTCACATGGACTGTTGTAAAGATGTCCTTGTTATTTTTCTGGGCCTTGAACATGTCAGTTGTGTTGCTGTCTATGTAGGGTCAGCAAGCTCTCGGATTTCATCAAAATTATTTTTGTTCTGAATATGAACGAAAGCCTTAGGTTTGGACTGACATGAGGGTGAATAATTACAATTTTCATTTTGGGTGAAAAATCATTGACGTCTTGCATTTCCCCCTCCATTCCACTGCTTCTGTCTCAATGTTGTGTCCAGACGACATGTGCCCTGCAAAGTCATGCAATCACACAAACCTATTGTAAGACTTAAAACGACTTTGAATGCATCATTTTGTTACAGTATGTAGAAACAGAGCAGTGGCAAGTGTGTCTTTTGTGGTCTGTGGTAGAAATAAAATCATTTTTTTAAAGAAATTTTTTATTTTTATTTTTTGGCTGAACTGTCACTTTAATCTCAAAACTACAGAGAAAAGCTGGAACATCTATTAATAATAGATCTCAACAGATGTAGTTTGTAGCTTTTAGTGTGAGAGCAGTTCTGTTTATTAAGTTCAAGGGTGGAAACAAGGGGCAATTCAAAACACAAAACCTTCAATAAAACAAAAAAACACACACAATGTGACAAGATGGAATTCACTGGGAAAAGGAAAAATAAAACCGGGCAAAGAGAGGCAGCAGTTTCACAAAGCCATAGATAAAGCGATCATTCAAAGCTCAGCTATTAAAAAAAAACCCAGAGCATCTCTAAACGGTTACATTTGGTTTTGAAAGGAATTGTGTTGGTATGACCAGACCTTGACCCTTTCAGACATAGTTTGGTGGGATATTAACAGTGCTTCAAGATTCAGGGATGCAGTGCAGCCTGGGTTATTTTTATGGGTTCGCAGCAGTGTAAGCATCCTGTGTGTTCGGATGCTCAAAAGAGGTGTGAAACCAGAGCCCAGCCAAGGCTGTGGTAACACTAGTGTACGTATGTATGTGTTCCTTGAGGTGAGAATGAGGATTGTTAAGCTGCTTACATAATTTATTCGGTGCGAGCGTGGATCGGGCACCCTGGGTGAGGTGTGTTCACTATTGTGAAGGGCATGCTTACACACTAGGCTGCCTTTAGCTGATCTTCTCTCTATATACCAAGAACACGAGGAGGAAGTCAGAGCTTTGATTTGAAGTTTCTTACATCAGGTTTGTTTTAAAATTGTAGCTTGTATGGTGAAACTAAAACTTACTTTTTGAAACCACCTTAAACAAAATGTATAGATATACAGATTAATATATACAACGGTGCTAAAATACTACCATATTCAAAGCGTGTTTCAGATTTGATGTTTGAATTTATATGTATGCAAATTTAATAAAGTTGCTTAAATAAAAATAGAAATAGAAGCCTTAGTTTTTAGGCTGTTTCAGATATTTTATTTCAATGTTTTGTTTTGTTAATGTTACACATGTTGAGATGTCCATATATATATATATATATATACATTTATGGTAGAAAAAAAGTATCCTACCATAAATCAAAGTTTAATTTTGATTAATAATTTGCATTAAGAACTTAATTTTGACAACTTGTTTTTGTTTGCACCATCATATTTTTAAATTGTTGTATCTCAACAAAGTATTGTCAATTAAAAAAAAAAAGGTGCATCTCAGCCAAATATTGTAAATTAAAAAAATATTACCCTTATGACTGGTTTTGTGCTCCAGGTTACATTTATTATTCTATTTATTTATTTAAAATTTATTTTAGAATTTATGTTTAGATACATTTCCTGGAAAATAAATAGTGATTAATCTTTTTTTTTTTTTTTGAGCTTTTCATTCATAAATACACACATGTTCATAAACACATGCACATTTGCATGCTTTTATTCATGCAATGAGAAAACGCCTCCACTGGGGTGGAATGAAACGTCACCCGAAACCTTCACACAGAAGCACACAGAGCACAGCCCGCTTCGCAACGTCCCTTGTTTTTGTATCTAATATGCAAAACACAAATGGACGTGTAGAAACCCGATCACAATGTCACCTTCACACACAGACTAACACGCACACCCTTAGGTTAGCCAATAATTGTAACCCTGAGTCAGAAGTATTCAGACGCTGACCCCTTAGCTAACCCCCACCCAGCACAGGAGGCGTGTAGACTGCGGGCTAAACATCAGCCCAAAGAGACACACACACACGTAGGCTCGCACAGCGCAGGCGGAGGTCAGCCATCGGGGTCAACCTAAACACCCCGCAGCTAGCAAGTCACAGCTCTAGTGTCAAAGCAGATACACATTGACATAATGGCTGCTAAACTCACATACATCGATTCAAGGCGCACCCATAAACTCACACCAATCACTGAGTCAGATGTTTAATTGTCAACATGACTTCAAAATGAACCCTTTTAACTGTCTCAATGATCTTAATGTGTGTGATACATCAGTGCATGTTGTTCCATTGGAGAGAGAAAAGCCTTTATAGTCTTTATGGTCAAAATGAGATGACTTGCTCGGTCCCTTATACTGTATAACTTTTTGGCTAATGTCACTTCACTTTCCACAATCCAGCTAAATCCCACTCTACTTTTCACTGAGAAATACAAACGTCTGCTGAGTTAACACTGGCTGCGATCATCATTTCATGGCGACTTTAAAAAGTACGTCTAAATTCATACAAGCAGACATACTAAACACAGACTCATGTTCTCACGTCCCCCATTTTGCATTCGTTGTTTGTTTGATCCTGTTTTTGTCATGAAAAACATCCAAAATAACCACCCACAGTTCAATACTCATTTTGTGAAAAAAAGAACATCTTTTATTCCATAAATTTATCAGTATGGCACATGAACAGAGATTGAATGGTCTGAAAAAGATTTGGCACAGAACCATTACAGCAGAACGAATCTGCCCTCCTCCACACACACATACGCACACACACAAACGCACGCGCACGACACATTTTAGATGTTAATAATACACACATTCCAGAGCCATTCATCCAACAGGTTCAAACAGAGTCAGGAGAAACAATCACATTAACAACTAGTCTCAATATTTCAGAGGGACTCAAACAACCCGAAGTGGCAGATGGGGGAATGTTTAATTGAACAGAGGGAAGGAAATATCTGAGGCATCAGTTTGCTTCTCTGTTGTGTTTCTTTTTTTTTCTTCTTCCTCTCAAGAGAGGATTGTGGTTGCAGCGCGCGTGTTTGTGTGTTAGACACCAGACAGTTGTGAATTTCTGGTCCTTTAGGAAGAAAAGGATAAACAAGAAGGCTGATGGGGCAAAGACTGAGACAGAAAGAAAGAAAAAAAGAGACAGATCCATGAAAATAAGGTACGACAGCAGAGGAATTAAGGGATCATTGTTGAATAAAATTGTCTTCATTTACTCACCCTCGTGTCGTTCCAAACCCATGAATTAATTCTCAAAATAAATTTTTTTTGGTTTTAGGAAGCCGTATTTTTATTTTAATGAAAGTGAACGAGGACTCGAGCAAGCGGACGGTAGGTTTCATCTTCTAAACCCTTATGTGAGAAATGGACTGGAATTTAAAACATTGTTTGATTCATAAACAAGTGATTCATATACTTTTCCACAGCATCATGTGCTCTGAAATCCACTCTGAAAGATCCGGTTCAGACTAATGATTCAGACATCAGTTCATCAATTCAACTCGCTGACTCAATGTTTCGGTTGAAGCGCCAAACAGTCCACCGGAGAAACATTATCAGTGAATGGAAAGTTAAATTTCAGAGCGTTTGGAATAGTGAGCGTGAGTCATATGGACTTTTATGCTGTTTTTGTATCTTTTTTTGAAGCTTTACAGCCCGTTTTACAGACTCAGTTTAATTATATTAAAAAGCCGTTCAAAAATTCAAGAAAGGCTTTTCTTTCTGGCACGGCTTTGAAACAACACGGTGGTAGGTAAATAATGAAGTGTTGTGTGGTCGTCGCTCAAGACAAAATCAACAAGGCGAGTAACTAATTTAGGTTTCTAGGTAAATCATCCCTTTAAAAGGCTGAATGAAGAGAGTAAAGTACAGAAAGAAAGAATGTCCCTCTTTTCTCTCTTAAGCTGGTGACTCAGAACGAAAAGGTCTGATGTGTTATCTGCATGTCGGAAGATATAGATGTAGGGAAGGAGGAAGAGGGTGAGAAAAGGAGAGAGAGGGGTGATGTCAGCTGTGCGCCTCTCATTCCTGCAGGTTACTAACAGTGAGGTCATCACAGCCCACAGCAACGCTTGACATACAAGGATAGCAATGTCCCTGCACGCACACACACGCTTACACACATGACTCAATTTAGCAGACGGACAGACGTCCACACTCTTACGTATGCACACACACACACGCTGGGTGTCAATGAGCAAATGTTCACACAGACACCTACGACACACAGTGTATGCACCTTCACACACGTCACAGTTGTACATGTATACGCCCACACACTCATTGTTTGGTGGATGTACGGACACCTTTCTTACTTAGCTCACAAAGTCATCGGCGCAGACATGCCTACACGCACACACACTCAAATAAGACGTGATGAAAAGTGACAAGACATGTCCGAACGTCCTATGACAGCCAGCCTCATCTCATCTCATTCTATTTTCTCCTCTGATCTTTCTCTTTTGTCATAGATTTATCAGCAGAATTGGCACGCACGTTTCAGTTTATTTGCAGGTGAAAAATGATTCCAGACTTCGTTCTGGCCCTCAGTTAGACTTTGTTGGACTACAGCACAAGAGGTCTAATTTTCAATAAGCCAATTTAAATGTATTCTTTTTATAAGTGAATTAGCAACGGGAGCATTTATTTCAGATGTATTTAGAGACGTCACTGTAATGGAGAGCGTCCCACAGATGGATGGTCTAGTTCATCCCCTGCTGGTAGATTCCCGCCACTATGAGGGTCCATGACAATCCTGAGGGTCCAAGACTTTACAGTGTAAAGGAAATATACCCAAGAACGAGTAACTATAAAAATAACTATATCTGTGTCAAAGCTAGCATGTGTATTGAAGACATGATTGTTTAATGCAATGTTTAATGGCTTTTTTTTTTTTTTTATATTCACACCAACCAAATTTGATGAAACCTTATTTCAACTTTACTTGCATGTGCAAGGCTTCTGGTGCAAGTCACTTCTGGTTATTTCAGCTTATTAAAACAGGTCATTATGTTGCTTGATATTGCAAACTAGTATTTGTTAACATATCATCCAGTATCGTGATCATAAATATTTGTAGCACAAATAGTTTTACCATTTCATACACATACTGTTATTCTTCTAGTTATTAATCTCTAGGAGGTAATGAGTCATGTTTTCACAGGTAATAGATTACCTTTGTATTGAGATATAAGCTGGATAAGCTCCAGTTGTTTAATTTATCAAACAAAAATTTCAGTGTTGCTGTCTCTGTAGTATCCACATTTTTCTCACACAGCACAAATGGGTAAAAATTCAGAGCAGCCTTTTTATTTTAGGAGAGGGATCCTCATATTTTTTATGGTGTCATCCGAATGCTTTGTAACCTCTGGGCTACAACATGAACGTTGTCTAATGTAGAGTCTACAGTGTTTTAGGTTTAGGGAAAACACCACCAGGGAAGGATAGAAAGGAAATTGTTTTACAAAAATGACTGCGCTTCAAACATAAATCAAAAGCTTGAAAGCTGACAGAAGTGGGGGGCGGGGTGAGTTTAAAGTAAAATCAATAATTCTAGTTAAACTTTATTTCATATTGATAAATGTTTACTGTTATGCCGCTCTGTGCCTTTTAAAGTTATTGCACCAAAATCAGTGTGTGAGATTTAATGTGCTGAGATAATGGCACGCTTTTGTTTCGCCTCTTCTGCAAATGCTTGTTCTGCGTTCTGCCACGCTTCGCTGTAACTGGGTCACATTTAGATGCTCTGACCCCGAGAACCCAGATCTCAGGGTCGGCTTTATGCGGTCACAGCATGAGCAGGTTCTACGTAAGGTGATCAGGTCACAGCTCATTGCTCTCTCACTGGCCCCTCCACAGGCTGGCTGGAGACTGTCCACTTCACAAGTTTTTCCACTGGACTGCCTCTCAAACATACAGCACGCCTTTCCAGCTTCACTCAAAAAAAACATCACACAGGGAATTGAGCCAATAAGATGCCCAAAACCCACAACAGTAGCTGCGTTAGAGGGCTGAAGAGCAAAAGGCACGGCCTGACACTCAGAGATCATCCTCAGAGAGGAGCCAAGATGCTGCTTCAGCGGTTTTAACAGAGCCGACTCATTCAGGATGCTGTCACACATTTACACAAGCCTACACTGCAGATAAACATTTTCATAAACAGTATTTTTGTCTTGATTTCCTGAAAAAATATCCGAACGACAACAAGATTTAGCAGCAAAAGCAAGTAAGCTATTAAGATGTTTAAGAGAATGCATCTTAAGTTTATTTTTATGCGACTCCATTGGCAATATCTTTGTTTGTTTATGCCAAAACTACATTTATGTGTTAAAATAGAAATTGCCAATGGGGTAAGAAAAATAAACTTTATACATATATATTATTTGAACACTGCAAGCTTTAGTGTCTAAACCAAACTGCGGTCCATGCACTGGAGATAAGAAATGGAATGAAATATGTTGACCTAAAAAAGATTTTAAAACGTTTCTTTCTTGTGTTGAACATAAAAGAAGATATTTTGAAGAATGCTGGTAATCAAGTAGACAATGGTCACCATTCTGTCGCAGGGTATTTCTTTCCCTTAAAATGCTTGGTTCTTCAAAATTCATCAAAATATCTTTGTTTGTGTTCAACATAAGACAAAGACTCATGAAGGTTTAGAAGTGCATGAAGGATACATGATGCCAAAATTTTTAATTTTGAGTTAAATCTGTTTTACATTCACAGCAGCCAAATTTTGATTTCATTATTATACTGTTTTCTAAAGACTGGTGGAAATGATTGTTTAGAAATAAAATGATATTTTTAACAGTTTGGCATAAAATATTGTAAGAATTTACAACACAGAAGCCAAATATTACCAAAATGCCGTACAGCTGCCTTGTATATTACTCAAACAGTTCCTCACAACAAGACCATCATATTTGAGTGCGATGACGCAAAGAGACATGGTTTGTTGCCATCAGAACTCAATGTCTTAAGCAACATTGTTTCTAAAGTAACAAGACAAAAACGCTAATAAATAAAGTAATTTTGGAGGATATTTGGTATTTCTAAACCAGAAGAGCATTCCATTTTATGGTGTCTCTAAATCCAAAAGCATTGTGGGAGGACACGCAGAATTGAATAAGAATGAAAGCGATATTGCAAGGCATTTGTCCCAGGAAATAATCAAAGCAAACTGAAATGTGGTTATATAATTAATTCCAAGATTATCATCTTCATTGCAAAACCAAATAGTACCCATTTGTTTTCAAGATGTGAAAACCCTAAATGCTGCCTCTAATACACAAAACAGGATGCATAATTTGGATACACAAAACAGGATGCATAATCCACTCAAAGTTTGAAATGGTCCAAAAGGAGCTGAAGCTACGAAATGCTGTTTCTTCGGACTTGTCATAGAGCTCAGGCACATAGTAGGATGGATATCACTGCAGACATGCAGAAGCACCAGTATACAAACATGTACATGTCTGGCCCATGTGCATTTACCAGTCAGTCAAAGTGCCACCCAATCCCACATGGCATTCGAGAAGCTTATACCTTGGAGGATTACATTAGATGACAAGGCACAACCTATTTAAAATCACAAAGAAGACACTGACTCGGTTTGCGAGTCTGAACTGTCACATGTAATTATCAACCTCTGTCCGTAGGCGCATGTGTGCGTTCGAAGGAGGAGGCGGGTAAAAACGCTCTTTATTGACTGAGGTGAGGGTCTAGGATACAATCTTACATTAGTGTGTGTGTGTGTTCAGGGGCAATCAGTGTTTGACAAGCTGCTGCGGGCTCTTGTACAGATCAGTGCGATGACGCAAAGAGACATTGTGAACAACTGATCTCATTCTCTTCATAAAACCCCTCAAACACACACACACATAAATGTCCTGATGGGTATCAGGAAGCCCACACAACTACAATGGCAAACGAGGCACATGTTCAAATAAACCATACACACGCACCCTAACACGATAAATCATTATGTGCGACTTTTGCCGCACACACACAAGCTGCTTTAGTGCTCAATTCCAAATCTGTCACACACACTCAGTCTCAGGGGCTAAATAAGTCTTCAGGATTGAACAAACACTGGTCTTCTCACTCTCCTTCACCCTCAGCATCAGAACAGAGGACAACAGCTTTATGTGCAATTAAGCAGGAAATAACAGTACTATGTCGCCAATCCCAATAATAAAACAGAATCCAATAAGAGTTGAAGCAATTAAAACAATTTAGGCCATACAAGAGAATTAAATAAAAATGCATTATATATATGGTGTTTGCAACATTGACTTGTTTTTAGAGAATACATTTTTGTATAAATTTTTACTGTTTTTGATAGAATTGTTGATGAATTTATTACAATTTAAAATAACTGTTTTCTACTGTAAATTATTTTAAATTGTAATTTATTCTTTTGATGCAATAATGAAAATTTTAATCATTTTTTCACACTCCAGTCTTTAGTGTTACACGATCCTTCAGAAATCAGTCTAAGATGCTGATTTTCTGTACAAGTAACATTTCTTAATATTATCATTATTATATTGAAAACATTGGTGCTGCTATTTTTGTGGAAACGGTAATACATGTTTGATTCTTTCATGAATAGTCCAAAAGAAGAGCACATGTTTGGAATAGAAATCTTTACTGTAATTTTTTAATTACTGTAATTTTCATACATCTGTGTTTTTGGACCAAATACCTTTGAATTTACTGCATATATTCTTGCTTTAAGCTAAAAAAAAATATTTTGCCAGTTGAGTAAGAAAATTAAACTTCAAATGCATGTTCTCTAAACACAAGCAAATGATAAATTACACTATAAATAATGTATAGATATTACATTTACTTCACAAGTTTTTAAAAAATTACATTGCACAATGCACTTTCTTACAATTGGGATCATCGGTGTCAGGCATGTGTGACAGTCTGTGCAACTCTGGTAAAAACTGAGTTTGTTAGGGACACAAGCCACATCCACACCCTGCCATGAAAGATTTGTCTGTTCTGTCCAGCCCTGACAATTACAATGAAGTAGTTTTATATGTGAAGAATGACACCATCGCTAGCAGCGGCTTTAGAAACGGACCATCACCAGCAGTAGGGCTGAAGTATGATTTGGATGTAATTGATATTCTAAGCGACACACTCTCAAGTGAGTTGTTTATACGTTTGACTTGGTTTTGTGACTGTGAGGAACCAATGCTAAAGACCTTCTGCTGATAAATCCAGGACCAAAGTGCAAACGACCAAATACAAATCTTTGAAGTAAATGCTGGAATAAGATATTTACCCCCCCACACCCAAAAGCAAGAGCTGCCCTAGATTTGTCTGTCAAAGCCTGAGCATGTCTGCAACTTTAAACACACACACAATACAGAGACCACTGTCGCACATCTGAATTTCTGAATAATGTATCACGGCTGCTATTAGGGAAGTACCTCCCACCGCTTCAGCTGGTTGGAAATTGGCACGAGTGCCCCCTGACTTCTCGATTGGGGTATTAAGGGAAAAAAATGGAAAATCCCAACTGATGTTTTTTTACTCCATTCTAGCTAAGAGCATCATTCAGAAGATCATACACAAGCCTGAAGCATAGGAAAATATGCTAAAGTGATTTAAACCAGGGATTTAAAATGGATGTCTGACTCTCACGACAGTCTCGAAATGCAGTACAAAAACACAGATGTCGCAAACACACACACACACACACACAAAAAAAAGCTTGCCACGTGCACGCTCAATGACAACAGAGTCTCTTGTTGTAAAACACACAGCCCAAACACACTGTCTCCCACATAAACACACACACACGCACACACATACGAGAGGGCAACAGAAACGCTATCAATTAAAAACATTGGTCGAAATACATGGATGTCTTCAAATAAGCATACAAAAGCTGAAATGGCCATTTCCATAGTTTTCCTACACTCACACACAGACACATGGTTAAGCCAAAACCCGCGACACCACATTCTCTGGTGCTCTTTGCATAAGTCCTAACCAGCTGGTGGGCAGGGTATTTCTCTGCAAAGCGCATTTATGAGAGAGCTGAGATGTGTATGAGTGTGTGTTTTGGGCCCTGTGACTCAGATACCGCAGTGCTACGAGGGAGAGAGAGGGCTCCTGTCTTCCTACCTTTGTCACAGCTTTCACATGCTTCTTAAGACTTCAGGAAGTGAGAGATATCTGAGGTTGCAGGCTAGGTGAAGATCATGAGATGCGGTATGTTATAACAGTCTCTGCCCTGTCCCACTACCAATCTGCTTGGCAATACTTTCTTGTGAGTTGCTTTGGAAAGAAAGCATATGCCTTGAGCACAAATGTAATACGATTACTGTCTGGTACACACATATGCACACACACACAAACAGATGTGTATGTTAATCACTCGAGAAGCAAATGAACATATGCAAATCTCCAGCATGAGAGAGAGAATATTTGATCATTTTAAGTGTAGAGGATGATGTGCCTATGAAAGATCAATGGCGTGTTAACAGAATGCCAGCAGAAACTGAGGTTTATTAATTTGCCCTATTTGACCCTTTCGCAGTTTGATTGACAGGCAATCTGACCAATCATAAGGTCTGACAAACAAACAAGACAGGGGAGTAGGTTAACTTCCGTGGACTTAAATTTGAAAAATGCTGTGTATTGACTTCCTTCTGCTGTTTGAAAATACCTTCTGATGTACGTTCATGCTGTAACTAGTAAAGAGGAAGCAATGATGGGTTCACATGCCACTTTAACATAGGCGCCTCAGCGTATGTTCTGTAAATTTCATTAAAAATGACCAAATTGGAAAGGTGAGACTTTTTAATGCCCACAGTAACCGGCTCTGTCTTGTCTGTTAGCGTGTTGCCAGTTACCTCTTTGCTCCACAATGTTTTTTTTACTGTGTGAGAACATGGTGTGTAGTGTTGGAGTGGCATGGCTTGTCAACCATAGCAGCAAACTAAGGAGGGTGGGGTTTTGCGAATTATCCCATTTAAGAAAACGGACGACACCGGCTACATCCTTGTAAATGGCGTCCTATACTGGCACTGTCCTTGCATTTGCATCTGCGACCTGAACGCTGTGATGAGGACTGTCGCAGCAGCAACAGTTGCCAGGGAAACCTCACCATAAGAACCTGTTGGGACGCTGTGCCAGAGTATGGATGACAATTGACACGGCGGTGCGCTCGCGTGTGGATATTTGTACGTGTTGTAGGCTAACAAGGTTTGACAAACACAGGCACGGGGACCCACAAAGATGGCAACCTGGCTCTGACAGTGTTTGGCACATTAGTGCGAAGGCGTGTTGCCGTGGCAACAGGGTGTTGACATGGCACAGTCGCACTTCTCGGCACTGATAATGGGTGACATTCTGAAAATGAGCGTGTATCAGAAACCCGGTCTCTCTCTTTCCTCTCCATCTCTCTCTCTCTCTCATATCTCTTCCTCTGCAGAGAAGAACACTACCACCAGCCAAATCACATTCTGTCTGCATCTCAGGAGAACTGTCTCCAAGCCTTAAGCTCTAAGGGTTACATACAGTGATACCTCAAATACATGAGAAAAAGATCAGACAAAAACATAGAACAAATCAATGCCACCAATTTTCACAATTTCAGTTGCCAGTTTGTGTGCCATTTATATATATATATATGTTTTTTTTTCAATTTCGAAGTGACTTCTGCTAACAGAACATTTTTCATAATTATAACGAGTGTAATATTAGCTAATTATAATAACAATAACAATATTACAATTAAGATAACACTTGATTTTGAAAAAAAAAACAAAAAAACAAAAAAAAACAAAAAAAAAATAAACTAGATAAAAACAAATAATGAAATACACTTATTATCATAATAGGTTTGTTTTAAAAGAGCTCTATAAGTTTCTATAGTTGTCATTTATTTGTCCATTTTCATTTTTAAAAAAAAAAAAGCTTTCCAAACTCCAATCTTGCTCACTGAGTGGGTTTTCTCTTACCTTTCAAAAGCTGTCATCCATTCGCTTTCTGCTCAAACAGTAGTTCCGTCCACAAGTCTGGACACAGTGTTCGCAATAATCCATTTTACCCCTGCAGTAATCACCAGAGTTTGTGTTCTGTCCTGAATCTTGTTGCTTCACGTTGACAAAAAAAGCAGGGTCCTGGTAAAGTTTTAGTCTTTTACAAAGCAGAGGGGACAGGCCATTGAGGGAGCCATTTTAAGGCCCATCCATTTCCTTGTTTGGAGGAGTTGTTGTTGTGGCTTCATAATGCTTCAAGCTAATCATTGTCATTGTCAGTACGTCCACTGTTATTCCAGCTTTATTTCATTTTACACAATCAAAAACAAGCATCACCTCTAGGTAAAAACAAAGAGAGCGACTAAATCCGCTATGCTTTTGACACTTGATGTTTTCCAATAATGATGATAGTAGAAGTAATGCAATGTCAACTGGAGCCTCTTTTTACTCGGCTTTCAAATCAGATTTTCCTAAAACATCTCACTTAAAAAGTATCTTTTCTCAGTATAGCAGCATGTTGATCAGCGTTTACAGTGTTCTGCTCTCTTTCCATTGCATTGCATACTATCATCGTTATTGTCTTTTATAATTCTGTTGGCAATGGTGATAACTCATATCGACCCAGTTTGGATCTCAAACGCCTGCGGAATCAAACAGTAGTGTGTTTATAATGTTAATTAAAATTACTTCTCCTCAATGACCCTGTTAGTTATAGAACAGGAAAGGGAAACCTTTTGAGACTTAAAAAAACAAAGCCAAAGTATCTGAAATCAAATGCAATTTCCAGAATATCCATCCCTGTCCCTCCATCTCCTCAGGATGCCCTTAAGTCTTGTGAGGGTGTACCAGTCTCAGACACATTTTTGTTTTTATGCAGAGAAAGGAATTATCAGTGACAAAGCGCTACACCAGCAGCTGCTAATTCTTCAAAAGCCGTGGCTTCCAGTCAGAAAAAATGTAAAGATTTTCCATAATTTATTTCTCTGAATGAAAATATATTTATATATCATGTATACTTTCATAGTTTATATATTCTCTTAAAATTTGTTTATCTCTCATTGTCTTTATGCGCTTTAAGTCCTTGTTTGTTTTCCTCTCTTCCCCTCAACTGTGAGAGCCTTCGAGAAAGGGGAGAATCTGAGTCCATCATCATCACGAAATTCAAGCCCTGTGCTGGTCAATCCATCTTTATCCATCTTTTAATCCATCTTTCCTTCATAGGACTGCGAACCTCTACAAAAAAATTTAATGATCCTTTTTGTTATCTGAGCGTTATGGTTCTCTAAACCGTTTTTTCTCACATGATTTTTGTTCTCAGCCACTGTCTATAAATACTTAAGGTTGTTCCTGTATTTCTATATACACTTCCTACCTAATGGTTTGTATGGTTTAGATTTTTGCAGCATCTCTGCTTTATTGATGGAGTTCAGTATTTGATGGTGTACAGTATAAGCGCAGATCTTTTTTGTCTTCTGAAATGTTTCTGTACACAAATGCGCAGTGTGCAAAGGTTTTGCTTTGGCACAGATCGGTGCAAGTTTAGCACATAATTATCAATCTTGCATTACACAAAAACGTATCGATTTATAAGGTACTGGCAAGTGTGGTTTTGTTTGCTGATGTCTGACGATCCCCTTCATATGTGCGGATCAGAGAAATGTAAAGACGGATTTTAAACTGCGCTGTGGTTGCCTTTCTTCCCTCTAGAAATCCCCCCACTCTTTGCCAGTGTATTTACTTGTTAGCGATTTCACAGCTGCATCTTGCATTCTTGTGTATGTAATATTTCATACAATGCTGGGTCTGCCTTTCTCATTACTCCTGAGAACATACCCATAGGGGTTGAACAGCCAATACCCTTCATCTGTTTCTGTCTTCCTGATACCCTTTCTCCATCTTTTATCTGTACATTTACCTTTCTCCCTCTTTCCCTTACTCCCTTTCTCAACTTCAGATCTGGGTTTCTTGGACATTCTCCTTGGAGCCGCTCTTGAAAAGCAACGGCTCAATCTGTGGGTTCTGCCCTTTACCCATCAGGCCTTTCAGTGACCCGTGGATGCCAAGGGTCGGCAGAGGCATCGGAGAAGGCATGGAGCATGATGTACTACCTGCAGAGACTGGCACCTGTGTGCGAGAGATGGTGGTAGTCTGGGCCTGGGAGCACGGCGAAGGGTTGTTGTTATTGTTTAGGCCTCCGCCCGAGCCTCCTCCAAGGCCTAGACCTATCATGTTACTGTTAAAGTGATGGGCCTTGTAGTAATGGTTGAGATGCTCTGCACGTGCAAGGTTTGGGAGGTTGACGATTTCGGGGTGGTGCATCCGTAGGCTCTGTCCGCCTCCGCCGGAGCCACCTTGCGGTACCGTGGATCCTCCTGAGATGCCGCTGCCACGGATGCCCGTTCCCGCTCCAAGCTCATCTTCGACGTTAATGATCTCAATTGCTCGTGCTGGGCCGTGGTGCTTGTGCAACTGATGCTGCTTCCTCAGCTTGTAAAACACCACCAGCATGACAGCAGCCATGAAGGTAATGGCCACGAAGCAACCAATGATGATTTTAGTGGTCTTCATCACGTCATCTAGTCCCGAGGGATAGTTGGGCTCAGAAATTGGGACAGTGAAGGTGGGCTTGGTTGCTCGGGGAGAAGAAGATGAGCCGAGGATCGAGAGAGAAGAGGCAGTAGTTGGGATAACTTCATGCCAGAGGTGCCCAGAAGGTGTAGGCCCGGGAAAATGGATGAAGGTCTCGTTGACGGCTTGCAATGCAGATTCTTCGTCTCCCGTAGACTCCACAGTTTCTACAGTGACAGTGGTGAAGTAGGTGTAGTTGACACTCACGTCTGCTGCGGTCACATTCAGGACAGCGGTTGCTGTTGTGTTTCCAGCTGAGTTGGTCACCATGCAGGTGTACTGGCCGGTGTCACGCAGGGTTACATTGGTGAAATTCAGCGTGCCATCATGCAGAACGGAAATCCTGACTCTATAGGAGCCATGGGTCATTAGAGTGCCATTTGGAGTGATCCAGTTTACGGAAGTCATGGAGGTACCGGTGCGACACTTGAGTTCAGCAGCCATGCCCTCGGTCACATTGAGGTCAGTGGGCGGCTCCACAATGACAGGGGCATAGCAGGTGAAATGGCTCTGGTCTAGCTCTCCTATGTACTTTCCCTTAAGGTAGGGTGGTGCGTGGCACCGTGCACAGCAAGTGGTGTTGCTCGGCACTGTTTCTTTCAGCCACCAGCTTAGCCAGAGCACATCGCAGTTGCACACCCATGGGTTGTGATTGAGGTGCACTCGCTCCAGCTTCTGCAGAGGTGTGAAAAGGTCATGGGGCAAAGAGTGCAGGGAATTGTGGGATAGGTTAAGCTCCTCTAGGTTCTTGAGATCATCGAAAGCATTGCGCTCGATGACCGACATCTGAGAGTGCATGAGCCATAGTTTGCGCAAAGACTCCAGGCCTTGGAAGGATCCAGGTCTGATTATTTCCAGACGGTTCCCAGACAACTCTAGCTCCTCCAGTCGCACCAGGGGAGTCAAGTTGGGGATGTCCTTCAGGCCACACATACCCAAGTTCAGGTAGCGCAGGTTGATGAGTCCAACAAAGGCTGCGTCAGATATATAATCCAGTTTCTTAAGTTCGCCTAGGTCAAGACGCCGCAGCGAGGGGACACGGTGAAAGGCGTAGCCAGGTAAAGTCTCAATGGGGTTATTTCGTAACCACAGTTCCCGCAGCTTGCTGAGGTACTCAAAAGCTTGCGATGGCACCAGCGTGAGGCGGTTGTCGAACAGTTCCAGAGTGTTAAGGTTTGGGAGGCCATTGAAAGCGCCCACCTCTATCTGTCTAATCTGGTTCTTGGAGAGCTGGAGGATCTCCAGGTGCCGCAAATGTTTGAATGTGTCTGATTTTATCACCTAAGGGAGAAAATTACAGGTACAAGTTTAGGATTAAAGTTGTGTGTGATCTGTTTGTTCCTGTGAAGGATGAAAATTTTAGAAAATATAAAGTCATAGACAAAGAAAGTACATTCATTTTCTGTTGTGCAGAAAAGTTGTTCTGCAAGTTGTCAGCAGTCACTCTTGACTTTGAAGAAAAACACATCAAAGGAATAGTTCACCCAAACATAAAAAACTGTGTCATTGTTTACTCAACCTCATGTTGTTCCAAAACCGTATGTTGTTATTTTTAATCAGTGAAACAAAAGGGGAATTTTTGAAGAATCGTCAAGTAGGTTTTTTATCATTTTTTTCCAGGTCATAGTGACAATTTTTTCCCATCTCCAAAAAGAACAAAAAAACAACAACAGAAAATCACTGTAAAATTAATCCATATGACATCTCTGTGCAAGGAACAGAATAAAAGTTGCTGTTCACAGCAAATCTTGCCCCCCGCTGAAGCACTCAAATGTAACACGACACATCTGAACTGGCATTTGAACCATGTTCAGTTCTGACACACAAACGAATGCTGTTTTGTGTCTAAGTTAAACCTGGTACTGTATAGGGCACTGAACCATTTTAAAGAGGAAAAATAAGCGAATAATGAATTATAACATTATGTCTGTTTCATGCACACCATTATCATAGGGCTTCAAAACAACAGATGGAATACTTTTATTGTGTTTCTGTTTGTTTGTTTACTTGCTTTTGTATTTTAACAGAAATTGTTATTATGAGCGGAAGGCAAAAGCACTGCATAAGGTTTCCTCAAAAAGGCATCATTTTCCACAGAACAGCATGCAAGATTTAAGCGACATGAAGGTGAGTAAATAATGATAGAATGTTCATGTTTGGTTGAACTATCCCTTCAAAACCCAATGCAAAAAGACCACATAGACTTGCAACTGTAAATCTCAGTCATGGTGTAAACAGTCGTTTTATTAGAATGTGCTAAAACCTGATGAAAGAATAAATGAAAAGACTAGAGAACATTCACACATCCTAAATGCTATGGGTTCTAAAACAATTTGTTTCTGTGCATCGGATGTAGCCAGAACTGCTTTTCTTGGGCAGCGAGAAGCCTCCTCCTGGCCTACTGCCACAATCCCCTCTGTATATAGAGCAGGGGAGGGGAGGAGGGTGTTAAACACACTGGGTTGGGGGTGTTGAAGAGGAGGGTGGAATCTGTCAGAGCTGCACTCTTGTGGTAAAATGCTATGGGAGAGAAAGAAGCCAAAGAATCTAGGATGCCTTCAGGTATTAAAACATTTTTAGATTTTTAATCATTTCAAGTGGGGCTCGAGGACACAACAAACCAAATCAGAATTTTTATGCTTAAACGGAGGCTTGATGAAAAGCATTATTATTCTTCTTCATTTTTAATAGGCTTGTTTTTGGTTAACACTTTCACTGTCGGGGTAAACAGTGTATTTGCTGTTAGAATAAATATCTAAACCTTCACTCTAAAAGTAGGTCATATCAACACCTGACTTCATTATTTGGGCAAGGCTGTGCTAAAGCAACTCAGTGTTCAAGCAACATTAGTGAAACCGACACTCAAGAAATCTTAGAACCAAACAAACAAACAAAAACAAAAATACTGTAGTCAGTATTTACCTGTATTGAGTTCTCTTGTAAGTTGAGGTATCGTGTGTTGTTTGATATACTGTCGGGCACCTCTTCTAAGTTTCGTTTTGTACAGATCACTCGACTAGCTTGATTAGAACAACTGCACAGCGCAGGACAGGTGGAGGCGGCCCCAACTGCCTCTTGGCCTGGGAGGATGAGCCACAACAGCAGCTGAACCAATAAGAGGAGGAGGGGGGAGGGACTAGGAAGGCTGGTCACCGTGGTGATGCGCATGGCAACTGGGTCATGACCCTTCCTGTATTCCAAAGAGGATGGTAGGCTGATTGCAGTGTCTCCAGTACTGTCTCTTAAACTGTTGTCGATTCCTCCCGCAATGGATGTCACTCCTGCATTTTTCAATGGAAATATTCAGTCTCCTTTGTTGGTAGTGTGTTTGGTCCTTGTTTATTTTTTCATACGGATACAAGTTGTGTCGTCTTTGCCTTAACAGGTCCTCTTATTTGACAGGCCCCTTTGAGATGAATGCATGTTTTACTGCAAAAGAAAAAAACAAAGAAACCCATGTTTTATTACTCTCATAGAGTCAAATATTTCAGGTTCACAGCTAAAACGCCACACAATAATAACTTGCAATCAAGTGAATTTTGAGGAAAATTAATGCATCAAGTGGAAGTTTTTTTTTTTTTTTTGCGAAGCAAAGACTAATGATGTTACATATGCAGTCTGGAAAACTCAACTACTGTACGTTGGTAATGCACTCAATCTCAATATCTTGTCTCTCTGTGCATGTTAATGAACCTCTTGATAGGTATTTGTGTGTTATATAAACAATAGACACTCAAAACAACATCCTAGAATTCAAATGAACTGCTCTATGCAAGGTCCAAAGCTTTCAGCCAAACACTGGCCAATGGCAGGTGAAAAGGTGCTGTTGTGTCCCCAAGTTCGAGTCACAGATCACGGACCTTTCCAGATCCCATTCCCTGTCTCTCCACTTCCTGTCTACAGTATCTTAATAAAAGGCAAAAACCATAAATAATGAATAATAACGGATAAATAATAAACGGATAATTATTATATTATGAGGGGTAATGCCTCATGTTAATTTTAAGGCATTACCCCAACACTAGACATGAGTGTTTTCCCATTAAAACGGCATCTGTCTTAAAACAGTGACACAATGTAATTTTGTTACTCATTTACATTTGGGAAGCACAATGTAAAGAAGACATTTACAAATGCCACATCAGCAGAAAATAAGCTTTATCCTACTGTATGTATCCTTTTTTTGTTGTTGTTTTTTTATTTTTAATTAAATGTCATTTTCGTAAATGCTACAACCACATTTTAGTGAGTGTTTATTCTGGACCCTAGCTTTACGCAATACACAAAGCAGCTCTAGCTACACTCACCTTTACCAGATTCATGCGCTTCACTCCCTTGTGTATTTTCTACAATACCGCACGTGTGAACTATGGTACTAATCTTTATGTCCATATACTCGCCCATAGACTTGAGGCTCATGGGGTCTTAGAGCAGCATTAACTGGTGCAGTGTGCTTCGGCTGATGGATGGCTAATTCAACCTGAACCCCATGCAAAGGGGGCTTAGCTCTCTCAGGTTATTTAGACTTCAGTAACCTTATATAAGGGTATCCAATGAGACACAGGCCATTACTAATGATGATGGCCCTAATTATCGTACTCTGACATGCATGTTCATTTAACACAGGATTTTACACTCGGTGCAGTGAAAAATCAGAGAGGAAGAGAGACAGGAGATGGAGAGAGAGAGAGCAGGGCAGAAGGCAGAAGGATGGAAAGATTATTAAACTGATAGATGACTGTACAGCTGCAGGGATAGAAGAGAATCATCAACACTAATAGATGAATACTGAGACAGAGAGAGAGAGATCCAAGTGAAATGTGAACGAGAGACAGACAGTAAGGAACAGATATAGAGAGAGGGAAATGTTAAGCGGACGAGATAGAGGGTGAAGAAAGAGGGGAGAGGGAGAAACATTAATATTAATAATTTCTCCCAGAGAGAGATGCATGAGAAAGGCTTAATAGAAAGGGATGAATATGAAACAGACAGAGAGATAGGAGGAGAACGACAACATAGGTGCATCAAAAACAACAAGTGCACAAGAAAGATGGGAGAGATGCAGGGAAGACAACACAAGGGAATGAATATAAAAACAGGTAGTGATAGAGAGAAAAGAGATAACTGAACTGATGTGTGTGTGTGTGTGTGTGTGTGTGCAGATAAAATTAGTATGAACAGTCAATGGCGATCCTGTACAAGCAGGTCTGTGAACACACTGGGTCTTGTTAATCACATTTGAGTATATTTATTTATGTGTCCTGGAAAGGTTATCAGAAAAAAATGTCAGTGTAAACATTTGTGTTATTACATGTTAATTTAATAACTAATTTTATAATAATATCTTTTAGAATAATATCCAATTTTATAATAATTAGAAATAAATTAAATCTATTTCAAAGGTCACATTGAACTTTAAAAACAAAAATAGAGATTCCTTCAGACCCTGCAACAAATATCTGCCACAGATGATGGCTTTTCTTTTGAATAATAAAAGTAGAATAATTCAAATTGGGTAACACTTTATAATAACGTCCAGTAGTAAGTGATTAGTTAATGATGAACTAATCATTTACAAAACATGACTATATGTTCACAAATTATTAAGTAATATAGAATGTACAAGTCTGTCATTGGTTATCTTAAAAAATCATATAAAATAATCAAACATATCCTTGGTAAATGGTTAATAAGTTATTGTTTTTTAATGTAATTAATTATATATTAATCTATATTAATTACGAGTTGGCATTTCTGTGGCTAATTCATATGACCGC
>JAUCMU010000063.1:7175186-7194578 GCA_032275025.1 Enteromius treurensis
TATATGCTCAAGAACAAGGCATTTATAGATGCACTTGTAAACTGTTTACTAATGCAAAATAATGTTGGAACAATGGTTTATAAAGGATAAAATAAATGCTTACTAATGCTTAACTAATCATTCATAGTGTGTAGTATAAAGTATTACCCATTATGGTACAAGACAAGATTTTTTGCAAGGCTTGCAAGGTATAAAATGGCTAAACTACATCAACAAATGTGAGATTTTCAGTGGCAAAGCAGCACTAATCCCAAAAGTTCAAAACTCTCTCACAATGGTCCTGAACCATCAAACCATCCTTAGTCAGAGCGCTGTTGTTTTTGCAATGCAGAAATTAAATTAAATTTACTGTTTAATGCGGAAAGTCACAGAATTTGCCAAATTTTGGACGAAGAAATCAAATAGTGACATGAACAAGTGTCTCTGAATATTAAGCAGCAAAAATGCCAAAGAATATGAATGTATTTACACAATCTCTGTGTAGATGATCAATGCAGGTTGACAGTTTCGGTTACTACTTAAATACTGAAGCACGCGTGAGCACATAAACATATAGAACTACCCTGAGAGTCACTTCATAAGCATTTGTTTCTTTTTAGAAAAACTACCATGACATCATATAAAAACTGATCCTCCCAGACTACTGTCCAAATAAAAGCTTGGTTTAACTTGAAGAAACTGTGATAGAAATATATTACTTAATATAATGACAGAACTGATTCTAATAATCTAATAAAATGATTAGTAATTACTAATATTTAGCTACCAGAAACATCATTCACCAGAATTTTTTACCAGAAAAATGTAAGTAATATGTTTTTTTTTTTTAAAAAGGCCATAATTTTACATAATTTTATATATATAAAATTATATATTTTATATATATATTTTATAATTTTTAATAATTTTACATATTTATATTTTTAATAAATTGGCGTTAAATTTCACACAAGTTTCCTGATTTCAATAAATTCGATGTGTTTTGATTAATATTTTTTTTATTTAACTATTAAAACAACGGTCTAGAAAAAAAATCCAGATAAATTAAAATGAAAAAATAAAGAAAGAAAAAAATTCAATGGATTTCATAGGGCCCTACTTACTGTTGAGCCCTGTTACATCTATACCAACAAATCCAGCCCCTTGACAGCTGAGCATTTGAATGAAGAATTTGGACTGCAGCAGCACTCCTTCACCTATTTTATAATAGTAAAAATTATTTTTTTAATATCAAACTTTACTATACTTTTATTTCCTCTTATAATAACTTTAGTTGCCCACACCGCATCTCCAAATGCCCACTTCAGGAAGGCATCTTAGTAACACCAGAGCACCGCTCTTTCCTTCTCTGCTCTCCAGATCCTTACGAAACTCCCTATAGCTCCTGGCAGCTTTCTCTTCAATGTTCTCCCTCCATCATTCTCTCCCACACTGGGTGAAATGGAAGCACGCTCTGAGAGCCTGGGGTTGCTATAGTAACAGGCTCACTCACCATCTTGCGTGTCACCATCACATGAGCTCCTGACGGCCGTAGCCCAACTCCGAGGCTATGTGGCTGGGACGCTCCATCACTCTGCTCTGGGGATTCAGACCCCACCTGGGACTCCCTGTCTCTCTCTCTCAGCGCTGCCACTGCTGCTACATAGGGCCGTATCTACACAGGGAGAGATGACAAGGTCGACCAAATAATTAACGAAGGGGCAACTTAATGAAATAAATAAATCCACACGCCTGAGTCAACTCTCTGTAGACTTCCAACACCCACAACAGGGCTCAATAATAAGCTTTTTTTTTTGGCCCAGGTTGTTCGAGTCAGATTTTCAGTTGCCCTGCCAACATTTGTACTGGCACCCCACAATTAAATAAATAGCTATTCTATATTTAGCCACATATTTTAATAAGTATCAATATATATATATATATATATATATATATATATATTTATTTATTTATTAATTAAATATTTAGCTTTTTGTGACAGAAAAATATGACAGCAGATAAATGTATTTTCAAAATGATAGAGATACAACCAAAATAAAAAGCAAAAATGAAATATACAAAACCAGCAAAACAGACAAAAATGAAAAAAAAAAAAAAGTTTATTCAAAACACTGTAATAACGTATTATAATGTATAATAATGTATCATGAATAGTAAATAACACTGTATCACATTCAACTATGAAGCAAGACCTAAATGTTTAAACAGACAACAACAATAATAATAATAATAATAATAATAAGTATTAATAAGTATTATTACTAACTGGGATTTTTACTTTTGTCCCCACAATTATATGCATCAGAATGTATTTACATTTCTCAGTAAAAATATATATTAAAAAAATTATAACAACAACAAAGAAAAAAAAATTATAACAACAACAAAGAAAACAAACGTTATGACAGCAAATAAAATAAATAAATGACGATATACGTTCATAATAAAAAACCCATAAAAATATATTACATTTTCTACCCATTTCCGAAGGATGCTTCCAAGACCCTCACTTGCTAAATAACATATTTAAATTAGCCTGATTCACACCAGCAATGTATAAAACATGTCAGAAATCCAAATGTTTAAGTTTACAAGGCATAAAAACACATGTAGAAGCTCAACAAGTGTAATGTGCAGTGACAGCGCAGCACTGGCCCGATAGGGAAACTGACAGCTCCGTCAACTGGCTCAAAACTCTCTTACACTTGCCCCGGGCCATTAGGCCATCCTTGCATGTAGAGGGCTGCTCAGGATCACTGAGAAGCCAGAGAGAGTGAGAAAGAGAAGTATATGTCTGGGTGAAAGAATAAAGGCCAGCACATTTGCATGATGGCACTCTGCATAATCACTCTAAACATGGAGCCAAGGCACTGATTTATCACAGTTACAGGGCTGACGTCACAGCACGGACACTTCTGTCTTGCACTACCTTGCTCTACCCTTCACTATCTTTCTACTTTTACCCTTCGTTTTGCCTTTTTCTTTTCACAGCACTCTCACAGGAGAACTCAAATTTTCATCACTTTCATAAACACCTCACTCACTCTTAAATCAGAATAAATGTAAATGAGCAAAGGTGTACATTTTTTATTTGTCTCTTTTACTAATGTACTTATGCATAGCGCATATTTCTATAGCATGGCAAAAATAATTGGGAACGTAGAACCGGTTTTTATTATGTTAACAATTCTTCAACATCTGCATTGTTCTGCTGATGCAGACAGAAAAGCCTTTCTGCTCAAAGTCAGTGTGATTCATTCCCAGTGAAACAAGATACTAAACAAGCGCGGAATTAAGAATGGGACATGAATTTATCCATTGGGAATCGACTGTAAATTTAATTAAATTAAATACCTAATTAACAACTTTTTAAAAGAAAAGTCATGTCAGATGAAGTCCATGTTACCAAATAAATCCTACACCGATTTAGCTTTTTTAAACAAAACATAAAACTAAACAATAAAACAAGGAACACACAATAAAGTAAAGATGTTCTGTTTTAAATGTGATGAGAGAACCAAAAATAATAGTACAAAGAAATGCCTTTGATTGAAATAAACTTGCTGGTTGAACATAACAACAAACATTTGTGAATTAATGCCTCTTCAGTTCTTTTTAATGAACCAAAAAGACAAAAAAATAATAATAATCCCAAACTCATTAGCTATCGGTTTGAATCTGTCTAATGATTCGCGCACTGACTGAATAAGTCAGGGCATCCTACTCAAGTACTAAAAGAATCTTAAATTGAATCTTTAAGGAACCGGGAATCAGCATTAATAAAAGGCATACTTCAAGGCCCTTCCTTTGCGACTACTTCCTCCCACTCCAGAGGCCGGCATTAAGACGTTTCCCGAGCGCACACAAACACACCTCATGGTGACCACCACTTCACAGTAAATAAGCTCTCCTCCAGGGACAGTGTCTGCTTGAAGCCTCACGAAAAGCAGCACAGATGAGGCTCCGAATCCGGGACTCCTAATCAGACACCATCATCATCATCGTGATATACTGTATTCTGGCTGGCCTGCTTTGTTAGACACAGTCGGCGCGCCGCTCGTTCTCGCACAGAAAAGCAGTAAGACGTACATGCGCACACTTACAAGAGGAAAATCCCCTTAGCCTGAGTCTACACTGCTGCACCGAGCCCTCCTCCTGCCCTGGCTCACTTATTCCTCCGGTGACCTGAATCAAACTCCTTCCAGATAGTGTGGCTCAATGCGGCGGCACCGCCATAGTGTTTGCGTTGCGAGGTCACTGAAGCTTGAATGCTCTCATTACCAAACTGCCTCTCCAAACACATGAGCTAACCATAGCCTGACCACTTCCATTACCCCAAGTCAGCTTTACTCACACATGATCGAGCCATTGTCCGACCACCCTTACAAGTCAGGCTCTGTCCGTTTAGCCATGAAGTAAGCGGCTCCTGACAGTCTCCATTAGGGAATATCAATGTGACAATCCACAATCTATATATCTATCTATCTATATATATATATATATATATAGTCATCTTACTGCCAGCTCTAAAAATCAATGACTTAGGAACACACGGCTGAATCCTAGGTGCTTTCGCCAATACGCGTTAGGATCATGGCTAAAACACTTCCAGATGTTCAGTTCTTCATGTTTTGAGTCAAACATGACGGGCTAAACATAGAGCCATCACTTGCAGTTAGCATTAGTCACGCATGGATAAACCTCAGCATGGCTGCAGTCACTACAAACACATTGCGCAGAGTATATGTTCTGAAAGCATCTCGGCCGGCGAGCTTTCTTCAAATAGCCGCGCAGAGGCTAGCATCTGTCATGACTCAACTCATTTTAAGAAGCGAAAGCCCAAAAATACACCATGTGTGACCTTAAAATCCCTCCATGTAATCGGTCTCTCTGAACAAAACAAAGGTAAATGCTCATTTTGCTCACCTGCCAACAACACCAGCAGCGGCGAACGCACTTGCGTGAAGCAAGTCGTGAAAATCTGCTAATGCACAGATAATCTAAACAGAGATAGACTGCTTTATTAACACACGGCTGCCTATTTCGCCTCAGATCCACACAGACTCATTAATAATCCCTCATGGGCAATTTACTTAACTCGGCACTGTCCATTCGTGCCTATTGTCCGTCTTCGCGAACAAGCAATCAAGATGCCCCCCTCCCCCCTCACACATGACAGACCTCTCGCCCGAGTCCCTCCATCCCTAAAGCCTTTTACCTCCACATGAGCGCGGTTCCATCGCTCCAGTGGGTTTCCATACCTCGCCACGGGAGACTCGAATGCCACAAACGCTTCCTGCCTGGGGAGACATTTCCACTGTTTCCATTATGTCACTTCGGGGCTGGATTACGGTATTAATTTTATATCGCTAACCACTGCCATTCCTTACTGACAATTACTCAATAATTAAAGGTCTGACAGTCTTCATTGTTCCCCTGAAGGACCAGCACACAGGTCTGGACTGGGGAACTCAATCAAAGCAATCATGGCTAATTATGCCGTGGCCCTCTTCCTCCACGCCCCCACTCTGCGGGGAGAGCGAAGGAGGCCAGAATCAGCACTATGGGTGGGTCAGCGCTTGCACAGCTCAATCCACTTGGTTTATCGGTTTAGAAAGCGGGCAAGAGCATGCAGGGTGCTCACTGCGTCACTTCAACCCAGCGTCTGCACACGCAAGGTGACACGCGATGATTTATACCAAGCCATCTCCATATCGACGGAAACGCTTGGATCGCTAAGTTCGGCACTGGTCAATTCAGCAGTCCAGCCATCTCTTCAGTGAGGCCTGCAGATGGCCTTCTCACGATCCAGCCAGAGCAGCCACTGAGGCATTCTGCATGAAAACTCTTCTGGCTTCTGGCTCTCGGATTGTTCGAAAGCCGTTCAAGCTAAGAAGGCGTCCAGGAAGGGTCATCCTTCTCCCTCGCTTAAACAAGACGATTTATATTTTATGCGCGGTGCATTAAAATAAGACAGAAGTGTCTTGCACTTGCCATGATGGTGTAACTGTTGTCCCTAGACATCACTTCAGACTTATTCATTACACTTTTATAACTTTGCTCAATGTCATAATTCAGCCAGCCGGTAGACGTAACACATTGCAAGATGCATTAAACGTCCTGCTCTGGCGTAGTGTTATACGGCTTTGAATACTGACTATGAGTACGGCCAGTGCACCGTAAAGAGGCGTCAGTGCCGTTATCTCCAGGGGAAATCGTCCGGCAATGTAATGGCTTAAAGATTATGGGAGATAAAACTAAAATTTGACACAGGCTCTGATTTTTTGGCTTCGAACAATGGTCTGTGCAAGCACTTAGCCCTCCGACAATGCCTGCGTTTGATAAACCCGCTCTGGACTGAGATGGAGCCGTACAATCGACAGTATCATACTGCAAAATTGCTCTGCATGTCATCAGCCAGAATTTATCTCCAGATCCCATGGCACAAGAGCACCAAAGACTAGTGGATGGCTAACATCATCCAACAAACCCTCCCACGCCCCATCTGAATTAGAGAAACAGACCTTTATTGTTATGCAGCGGATATTCCAGAAAAGAAAACTGACTTTGGGTGATGTGTCACCTGGCATGTGCAAGAAGAAGCCTATGAGGCAGTTAAGCCCAGTGGAGTGTGTGTGTGTGTGTGTGTGTGTGCTCGTGCATGCATGTGTGATCATTTCTGTGAGTCATCTAAATTTCTTGCTAAGAGACAGGTGTGCAGGTGTGTTGAACCATGTCCCATGTGTGAGCGTGTGTTTTTGCTTATCATTGTCATCGTCTGAATAAACAAGACAGATTTATGACTCTAATAATTAAAGAGCATTACGGTTTAATTAATGCATTACTGTACACATCCATCATTGATTTTTCCTAATGGAAATAGAGGTGAACAAGGGTGAAATAAAATATATAAATAAAAAAAAGCGTCCCCCCCCCACACTAAAACCATGTAAACAGATCTTGTTATCTGGTGGCTATGCTATTGAGTTATTTTTACAATCTAAAACATGTACAGATGAAACCAATTCACTGTAACCCAGATTTTCACTTTTCGTAAAGAAAAAAGGCAAAGCAGAAATTAATTTCTGTGTTAATGAACATGATGCTGTTGCTTGAGCTTTAACCATAATCAAAATATCCCTTAAATGTAAACAAAGTGGTTATGATCTTTAACAATAACAACAACAAAAAATTTCACATCCAAAAATGCTGGCAGTTTCTAGCTGTTTATCCCTCTAATAGATGATCAAGGCCGTAACATGTGCAAAGTTATCATGCAACACTATGCAACAGCACCTTGCTCTCCACATGCACATAATCTAATCCCACTAAGACGGCTGGTTCTGTTCTGCAGCTGCGTCTTGTTTTTCCTTGATGTCAAACGACTTTCATCGCCTTCGTTTTCTGTGTCTCTAAACCACCTTTTAATCATTATCTAATTATTTAGATCTAGATTTGCCGCAGGCGCTGAGGAGCAACTTGCTGAGTTGCAGCCCAGAAGGGTCTGACTGGAGCAGAAGGGTTGAGGGTGCAATGCTCCCTAAAGCATGTCTGCGTAAAGCCTGCCTCTCTTGACGGCTGATGTCTGTCACCTTTTGACCCACTGAAGTTAAAAGCCGGTTCATACATTTAAAAAAGGCACATGAAACGCTAAAGTAAGGTGAGGCATCAAAGGTCGACTGGCGCATGCACATAAAAGGTATGATTTTAAAGGGCCTTTTAGCAAGAGAAGCTTGAAGCTGATGCAAAAAATAAAAAATAAAGCATTAGATATCAGTTAGAACTTCACATGCAAGATATTGCAGTCACAGAGAGGAATGGAGCATGAACAAAGTCATTTAAATGATTATTCATAAAACTTCATGTCACCTTTAAATTTAACACCTGCATGTTAAGAGAACCCATTGGAAAATCCACAGCAGGTAAATGGCTCACTTCAAACCATTCAAGAGGCATTAGAGAGTTATTAACGTGCGTTAATTCCAACATGGTGGATGGTTTTTATGAATACAGCCCTGGGTGACTCCAGAGTTTAAAGGGATAGTTCACGCAAAAATGAAAACGCCGTCATCATTTACTCACCCTTATATGATGTAAGTCAGTCACTATTCACTTTAACTGCATCTCTTTTTATCATACAGTAAAAGTAACCGCTAACTGAAGTTGTCGTTTCTGCCAAACACAGCTTCTAGAGCTGAAGAATTTAAACGTTTTAGTACTCGACAAGCTGTTTACCAACATACATGTCATGATAGTGATTGCAGCCATTTTGGCCCAGCATTACCTGGCTTGCAATGGGAAATGTCTCCCTCGAAGCTTGTGTTCAAATAAATTTATTTATGTGATGTGTCATGGCTCACGTTGCCAAGGGAACATATATGATAATGAAAGCACATTTCTGCTCTCTTATGTATGCACTCTGGCTGGAGCCTGAGCTCTCTGTATAAAGCCTCAATCATTCTCTTCCAACATGACAGCATGACTCAAACTCTGGATCATCTTTTACGCCATAAACTTTAAATTAACCTACAACCCTTTTACTTCTGAAATGACGTAGCAATAAAATAGCACCAGCAGCATTTTCTATTGCTACCCAACAATACACACAGAGATATAGGAATAGCCTATAGCTTCACTCATCCTTAAATAAGATGCAGCATGAGAAACCTGTGTGAAGAATTGCACCCTGTTCCTTCAGCAACAGATGCCCAAGTCATCACCACTCATGTCACACACACACACACACACACGCAATCAGAGAGCACAGCACATGCCTATGGGCTAATTTTCCCTCAGCTGAACCACCGCGACAACACATCAGCATTTAAACCCTTCGTTTCATGTGTCACAGATAACAGCAGTGGATCTTCATTCATTGCGCTTAATCTGTTTGTTTCTTGTTCGCGAGCGGTGGAGCGCTGTAGTGATTTATCACAGGCCACACAGCGCGTTCGTATTTATACCCAGAAATTTGGACAAAGCTCCTTCCAAAGTGAAAACACACGATCATTTCCCCAAAATACAACTGTAACACAAAGTTTAAAGGCAACAGCTTTAGTGGTTGCCACACTGGTTCTTGGTAAACCAAGAAACAGCGTGACAAGTAAACTAAAGAAATTGCGCATTGGTGAGCATCCCTGGTTTTACACACCGATAGACGGATATTTACGTGTTACGTGGAAAAGTCTAAGATTATTGCACACATAACCAGCACTGACTCAAATAGCGGACGTTACGTTACGTTTTCAGACTAGTTTTGTGTTTAAAGCGAATAAGCCCTCATTCCGCGTCTTGAAGCAGTCCTATATCTTAAGTGATCCATCCATAATTTATGACTCTAGGTCACTACATATTGGTGAAAGGTGTCTCGACAGCACAAATTCATTAGTTTACATCGACGCCCGGACACACGCGTGCGCGCACCCGCGCTTAACTGGACACATACACAGAGACACACACATACTGCCGCATTAATTCATTTGTACTAATATGCATCATAAAACAAGGCTTTCGTTATTATAGTTGTTGAGACTATTGGTAAATAATAGAAAATACAAAATCAGGCTTTTTTATACGCAGCTGTTTACGAGGGCTATTTATGCACACATTTCCTAGACAACATGCGTACAAAATGTTTGCTTTGCAAGTAGTATTACTATATTCCTCCAGCCTTACCTTGTCTACTCTTCCTTTGTTTTTTAATCTAAATATATCCTTCAGAAGCTGTAGTGCGGAGTCGATGTCTCCTCTCGCCTGTCTTTCTCCGTCTACCTCGCTCTCTCTGTTCAACCTCCCCTCTCTCTCTCTCTCTCTCTCTCTTAAATTGATTCACCCTTTCGCAGAGCTGGAAGCACAGCACTGTCTGCCTGTAAGTAGTGGCGGGTCAAATGGAAAAATACACGCAGAAAGAGATAACAGTCAACTTTATCAGAGTATGCTATGGTGTTCCGATAAATAATATGTAGCATATTAATGAGCCTGGAAATCACCCTCACCGTATGACATGTAGTGTGATTAAAGCTCAAGAAGTAAATTAATTATTATTAGCTTGAATCAAATGGTACAACAGTCAAAGATTGTAAAATAACTTTTAAATCGCAAAAAAACGACCACTATTAATCTGAGAAATCAAAATTCCCTTGATTCTTTTGCCATAAGAGGTCATTGTACCATAAAGCATCATGTAAAGCACACGTACATCTGCAAGATGTCTCTTGCACAGGAAAGCATCTGCTGTCTACAAACGTCTGGAAGACATCTTTCAGATGTCAGTTTTACATACACTCTAAATCATCTTAAAGACATCTAATAGATGTCTAAGTGACATCTAAAAGGAGTCGTCCAATAGATGTATTGCAGATGAGCAAACAACCTAAATAATATGTCTTGCAGATGCAAATGCAGATGTCAAGTAGACGTCTCCTAGATGAATGTGTGCCATCAAACCTTATAGTCTGAAAACAGTTTATAATGAAGCCAAACTGCCAAAATAACAGCTTTTGGAATATTCTACTCTATGATGTAATAGTGTAGTATGAATAGGAAAGTACGCTGGACCATACAGAACTGTAAGCCAATCGTAGCAGTAGGCGTTTACTTCTGACCTCTTACATCCACATTTTCACAAACAGCATTCTAATGTAGGGGGGTCAAAAAAGTCTATTACTTCTAAATTATGTTAAAATCTTGATAACATAAGTAGACAAAAGAGAACTGTACATAATAAAAAGAAAGGCAGTTCATTACCCGTTTAAAAGTGTACTCTTGTTTATCAATCAAAACTAAATAAGGAACAATGAACCAAAGAATTTAAAAACTGCATATGATTAAATGTGTTCAAGATCTTCAGACTGTGCCAAACACACCCTCTATTAATAAAGCAATAATATTTACCTGTCAATCACAATTAAAACAAGCTCGACAACAGAGAAGTGTTTGAAGATCTTGATTGTCTTTAGCCAAGTAAAGTTTTAACTCTGGTTTTGCTTCTGTCTGGTCTTCCTATACATACATTTTTTAACTTTTACTGTAAAAGCTGTTGAATATTTGTGAATATTTTGTGCATACAGTTTACAAATGTGTATACTGTACATGTTCACGTGCCATGCTCTCAGCTCCATATACGGACTTCCTGCTAAGAGCGTGCAAAAAAAATAGACTTGTTTGGCATCAGCTGTGGCTTGACAAAAGCATTGCGTTCTGGTTAGAAAATTCGTTTTAATGGTGCTGCAGCCACCACACGATCACATATGCCATGAAAATAAAACAAGACCACTGCCTAAGTCAGGGGTTGTGGCTAGAAGGAAAACAGCAAAAACAGAAGCTAACAATAAATTGAATTTTCTGCCTTTTTATATTGTGTTTTATTAACATCTACACCTACCCCAAGCCTAAACCTACCCCTTACAATAATGCAAAATTTGTAATTATTGTTGTACACTGTGAGAAAAAATACATTATACTAATGTGCACATGCCTACTAGTTTTTGCGGCAGGCCTTCTATACTTAACCTAGGTCAGGTGCTGCAGTTGCTCAAAATCAACTGTGAAAACCTTGATGACAACAATTTATTCTCATTGGTCAGATTCTGTGATGACAAGGTGTTGCATGTTTTTTCATAGACAATTTCCCTTTGGGGCAACCCTGTTATTGTTGCTCTACTCCACTCACAACTGTTCCAGTACATGTGCTGCTTGAGATTGATGCATTGGCCTCTTATAAAACTCTTATATTCATTGGTTTTGCCAAATTTAGTTTAACATGCAAGTTACTTTATTTAACTATTTTTTGATATACAAACACTTTTAAAATTAAAACAAAGTTGTTGTTCTGAGTACCTGCTGCCAAATTACTCGCTCATTTGAATAAGTCATAGTCGCAATATTGTGATTTTATAAAGGTTTGGGCATTAAGAAAGACTACCATGTATGCAAATCTCTCATTTACAGGGACAATTACTTATTTAATGAGCAATGGCGCAGGTGAATGTCAGTTAGGCCATATTTCATGCGCATCACATTAGAATGCACAGGACATGTCAATCAATCGATGCACTCTACGGCCAAGACAGACATCTGTCCTTTTATCGACACGAGGCAGGCCTGGTAATGCATAAGAATTCCCTGCCCAGCTTCGTACTTTGTGTATTTGTGTAGGAGTGATATTTGTGCGCGTATGCGTGAGCGAGGTACAGAACGCATGTGTGAGCGCGCGCTCCGCTTTGGATGTTGTGTTGGCATAGCAACGCCGGGAGCGAGCACCCAGCATCTGGCTTTAAACGCTTCCACAGCGCACCTTTTCTTACCAATTTAGAGCGAGGTTGCGCAGAAGATCGCGATAAATAATTGTGAGGGATATCGCTCGATACATGAGGGCGTGACAACTTGAGTTGGTGCTTGGAGGAATTGGGGGGTAAATGAGGTGTGAGAGGAGGAGGGAGAGGTCAGCGGAGGAGAGACAGACAGAGAGAGAGAGGCATGAGGGATATCAGATGGCTGATTAGCACTGAATTGATAACATTCTAAATTCAGACACGAGGAATCAGTCAGTGCCTCACTCTCTCCCTCTCTCCACTTTTAACTCTTCACATTTGACTCTGCACATAGTGCGCTCGTTGCTCGCAATAAATGTCTGAGAGATGAGATTGCGGCTGACTTTACCTCCCTTTACCCCAATCTCCTTTTTTCTCTCTCTCAGGACTGATATGGAACACAGCTGCTGTATCTTTCAGCATAAAATGATATTCACGTTGGGCTCTACAGCTCCCTCAGAGGGGCTCGTACGGTCCAGTGGCCAATCCTGGCGGCACCCACGAACTCCCTTCACCTCACTTTGGTCTCCCCTCCTCCGTTGCTCTCCGCAGCGCACTCGCTCCACTGACATCACATCTATACCATTAGCTCCCTCGCTCTCTTTGAATACCCCCGCCCCCCTTCTCTCCTCTTCCCTTCCTGCCTTTTGCCCCCGAACTGTGCTCAATGCAGTAGTAGAGGAGGCATTGTTCACAGCCCACAGCTCAACCCTGGAATTGTACACTAGTAGGTTCTCTCTCTCTTTCTTTCTCTCTCTCGTCCAGCTTCAGCATCCTGCTCCTTCTTCCTCTCCCTCCCTCTCTCTCTCTATTAAATTTCCAGTCACACAACAGTGCAGTGGATATCCCTCCCTCCCTCCGGTTCTCTCTCTCGCTCTCTCTCTCTCTCCTCTTTCCAATCTCCTTCTCTCTCCCACAGATACCCTCCTATGTTGAAATCTTCCTGGATCTCTGTATGTCTCCCTGTTGACTGCTCTCTCTCCGAGTCAAAGCCCTCAATCTCCATTGATTAAGACTGCAAGCTGTCCCCCTCCTCATTTACAATCGCCTCATCTCTTCCGCTTTCACCCCAATTAAAACAAAACCTTTCTCTAGTTTAGTTCCCCCCCAAACACACACACTCGCACTTATCCGGCATGGCTGTCGTGCACGTTGCGCAGTGTGTGTGTATTTTGACCATGTGGACTGTGTTTTTCTTGGTAATTCTCCCTCTTTTGGTCTCCCTCGCGGGGCAGCTGAGATGTGACTGATTATGTGGACACCACAGGCCATTAAATGAACAGTGATGCGGGCCGGCTGGAGGAGTAATGCAGTTCGCATGATGAAGACAGAGCGGGCGTGCTGAACACTATAGGCCCTGTGTGTGTGATTACCGCCCTTCACGGGGAGCCAAGGGAAAGCGCGCCCCTTTGAGCGCCACAATGCTATACTAGCTTTAGTGAACACTACGCGTTTCATGCCACGATTCGGAGTTAATGCTTGTCGCCGTGAAATACTCTGGGATGACACGGTGCTCTCAGGATTAGTTTCTGCTCAGTTTTTCTGTGCCTACTAACTGTTTTTGTCATGTGAGTCAATGACGTGATGCTCTTGTTAAAATCTAGTCAAAATGATTTGAGCACACGTCTTTTGTGTTTTTAATTACGTTGATGTTTGCTGTAGCAGCACGCTTCATGAACCCTCCACCCTCCCCAGCTCCACCTCTATAGATCTGCTATGGGGTGATCATGCATGCTTTGGGAGTTATTCATATGTGTTAGAATACAATTTGCCCTTTTTAAGTTCAAGTTATGGTCTGAATCCTCCAAAATGTTTTTCAAGTGTGCACGCTTCCTCATAATTTGGTAAGTTAAGATGTAGATAGCGGGTTTGGCGTGCTGTCCAGGGAGCGGGCCGGGAGAACGGCGGGCTCGAACCCTAGTGATTGGAACCCTAGCGAGGGTAAGGGCTCGGCGTCCGGCTCAAACTTCGGCTGCCCCCCGGAGTGGAGAAAAGTGGATAATGGGAGGCAGGAGGGGAGGAGGAGGGTTTGCAAAAGCGAGATGAGGAATGAAAGGAAAGCTGTGATTTTATAGAGCTTGGAAAGGGTTTGATTGGGTGATCGTGATTAGGGGAAGGATTAGCTGATTGCTAAGAGCTGCAGGCAATCGTACAGCGTTTCACTCGAACTATGTTTTTATCCAAACATTTATTTAGTGTATACAATATAACCTCATTATGTTTTCATTATGTACAGGAAATTCATTATGTATTTTTATATTCAAAATATATAAATGATGTTTGCACCACTGACTTAAATTAAGAAATTAATTTGTTTCCTCAACATGTGCCATGTCCACAGAGGCTGCTTTCTCATTTGTACACTTTTATTTGCATGTCTGAAACAGCGCTTGAGTCACTTCCTCTGCCAAATAGAGTCTCGAGAAACTGGAAGACAGATATTTGAGATCTTGGAAATATCATTTTGCTGCAATTTGTGGTGGCGAAAATGACTGGAAATATAATACTCTATGCAGGAGCATTGATTTTCAATGTAATTCATAATCCTTTGTATCAGTTTAAACTCTGCTAAATATACTTTAAATGCCAATAGTGACTAATGATAATGACATTCTGCTCCAAGTCTACACAATTGCAGCTAATATGATATATTTAGTGCAGTAAGTTACTGTCATTCTCTAAATCCTTCTAGAGTTTGAAGGCTGCTAAGCTGAAGAGAGTTTAATTTACATATAAAGGATGGCTTTGTCCAATGTGTTTATATTGTTATTATATTTAATAAACAAATTTGAACATTAAACAGCAGTGAATATTCATGTGCTTCAGCTTTCCAGCTGCTGTGATGTGTGTACAGAGCATTTGGGTGTCCAAACATGTTTATGAAATTATTTCATTAGCTTACTAAGGTATACAGAGGTCACCATTGACTTCATGGAAAACAATATACTGCTCTGGAGAAGACTTCAAGGAAGTCCATATGGAACAACTCATATGCAAATAAAGTGGCAAAAAGGTTAATCTCAGTTAATCTCTTCTTACCCCTTTATAAAACCAGACAAATAAGTTCTTCTATGGCATTGTGAAGCTTTGTTTATTTTTTTAAGAGTGTATTTTTATACAAAGATCCTGCCATTGCTAAAATTATTAAGTTAATGCTCATGTTGGAAATATGCCATACACAAAATCCAAAAAACCTACTCGACAGTGTAAGCCATTAAAGATGCAGCCATGCCATTTCAACTTCCTTTTACAGATTTGAACTGTTTTGTCGAACTGAAGTTACACAGGATTTGAACCAGAGCTCCTTGCCTCTCAAGTACATCACTGTGCTCTGTAAGCTTCTGAACAAACCCACCTCTACAAAAACCCATATATACTGTATGAAGTTGGATATGTGTGATGCTAGCATCCAAAAGCATCAGTTTTCAAATACCTCAGCATATTGATATTGTTTAAGTCATAACATGATAGTAATTGTGCGAAAATTACACTTTACTAATCAAAACTATAAATTTGAGTGAAAAGGAATGAAAGGTGTCAGAGGTTTATTCCCTCTAGAGTTCATTTCTTTTGGAGACTGGAGTGATATGTACTCGTTGGAACGTATTTTGTGTTTTTGCTAAAAAGTGCACCCAGGTATGTTTATGCCATGAGACCAGGTAGTGTCTCACAAATACATTAACATATATTAAAGTATTTAATGTCTAACACACACTTTTTTTAAGGACAACATAAATGTACCTGTTTATCCAGTGCTTTGAATATTATTTCTAAAGTCCACTTGGCTGTTATAAAAAGCCAAAATTCAACATCCCTGGAAAGCAGTAAAACTCTGTCTGCAAATATTATGTTTAATGCATCTTAAAACCTCAGTGAACAGAATCGTGCCTAAAATATGATTCATTTTCCTTTGATCAGTGACAATGAAAGCACAATGCAAGTAGTTGTATTGATCCTTTCTACTGATCCTCACCCTTCATCAGGAGCCACAACTGAACAGCTTCTGTTTGAATAACTGCCTTTAATCTCCTAAATCTCTACACATGATTGCATCCTTCATTTACCTTGCCTGACCTGGCCTATATAGCAAAAGTGCAATGCTACAAATTGTAAACCGAGTTTTCAGCTTACCAGTTAATCAGAAACAATCTCAGTCTGAGAATCATGCTCATCACGAATCTCTCAAAAAATCATGGCCATCTTGTTCCCAATCAGCAAATGGGCAGACATTAAGAGATGTAAAGTAATACGGATTATTACAGTTAAGATGGGTGAGCTCACCAGTGATATTGTAGCTGTTGCGGGCCTCTTGTCTTTGAGTGTGAATGCACTGCTCTCGAGCCTTCATATGCTCAACCACCAAAGCACATTCTGGATGAATTGTTTCCACCTGATGAAAATTAAAAAAAAAAACGTGTGAGGCAAATTAATGAACAAACTGCAGCACGTATTTAAAAAATGGCATAACCATGCTGAGCCCATTAGAGAAAGATGGCTGAAGAGCAGTTTCACAAATTCAGTCACTTGCCATTAAAGTCAAACTGAAAAGCATGAAAAACATTTTAAATATTTCATTAGCAATCATTTAACTCCATTAGTGCTCCACAGAAGAAACATCACATGGGTTTTTCAAAAATACAAAAGGGTGCGTAATTGTTTTTTCTTGGGGTTAACACATATGAAGTACACTGTATATCTATAAAGGATTTAAATATTGATCAGAATGAGACTTAGAAACAGCTTGTCAATAAACCTCAGCCACACAGCAAAATTAGTCTGAAAATCTCATTATCTCTGAAGCAGCCATTGAACCAATTTGAGCCTCTCTTGCCATCATTTACTATAATTAAATGTATTACAGATAGAAAGAGAAATAAAGAGAATGAACGTATAACAAAATGTGTGGGATGCTGTCTCATCGACAACATAAAAAGGAAAAGTTGCTTCTGTTTCACCTCTTTGCTGCATAAAAAGACCTGTAATGGCCGCCCACTTATTCCTGAGAGGAATGAGAGAGTCAGAGGTGGGTGAATGCTAATGATCCGATTAAGCCTGAGGTTACGGTGGAACGAGCAGTAGCAACAGATACACAAGTTCCTGAAACAGATCTAGGTATCTCCAAAAGAAAACAGAGATGGTGAATCATTTCAATACTAGAAAAAAGGGAATTGTTGTATTTATTCTAGAGGGATGCCTTAGGGGCCTGTGTGTCATATCAATCATCCTCTACGTGTAAATCGTATCAATAGGATGACGTCAGCATGGAAATCAAGGATAAACGTTCCAGCTATGTTGACTATTATTCATCCAGTGGCGAAAGTAGTGTTTATGTTCCCTTGACTAAGCTAATAGACAGAAATGGATGCTGTAAGGACACACGTTGATGCAGTCAGTGAAAACGTGAGTGTGAATGTGTTTAGGTCTGTTTGTGATTAGAAAAGTCTGCATGTTTGCTTGTCTGTTTGCCTGCGAGTGCTTGTTAGTGCTTGCGTTCTCTCCAAATTCAAAACCAGAACAGATGGCTGCACTGTTGGTTTCCGTGACCTCTGTCGTCTGCTGGCAGGTGAGATAAGAGAGGAGGGGATGTGGATGAGTTAGGGAAGTTTTCTCAGGGTTAGATGCAGTGCATTTGTCTCACAAACATGTCTCACGATGCATCTTAAACTGAATCTGAATCATCAGGGTGGACTATTGATCTACTGCATTTTTTTTTTAAGAGTGTTATTGTTTGATAGCCTGGCTTCCACGACTTTAAAGCTCATAGGAGCTTAGTGGAAGGTGGAAGCTTCTGGAAGGCGGACTTAACCTGCGTCCATCAGATGCCTCTGTATACTACTGGACAAATCTACAACCAATCAGACCACTCATTCTGGTGACGTATGCGTAGCGACGGAACCTGAAGCCACCGTAACCAATTGTAGCTAGCTTCATTAAAGCAGTAGGAAAATGTCTTTACTTAATTGTCTTAATGTCTTTACCTGTCATGAAAATTTCTCGAACGATTGTTGCTGCTCGGTACACGCCATGTTTGAAAGCCGGTATCGATTCCGGTCGCAGAACTGCTGCGTCATCGCGTTACACCCGCCTCTGTCGTGCCGGGGGGGGGCTCGTTTCTCATTGGTTCCCATTTTTTGGGGAATCTGAAATGCTCTAAAACGGCAGCTTGGTCAGACTGACTTTGCGTAGCGTCACAGGAAGTATGGGTGGGCCCAGGCTAGATTTATACATGATCTGAAAGCTAAATAAATAAGCTTCCCGTTGATGTAGTATTTGGATGGATAGGGCAATATTTGAACGTGAGGCAACTATATGAAAATCTGGAATCTGAGGGTACAGAAAAGTCATTTTGACCCGTACAATGTATTTTTGGCTATTGCTACAAATACACACCAGCGACCTAAGACTGGTTTTGTGGTCCAGGGTCACATGTCTGTTACTTGCATAGTGGAGAAGAGAAAAGTATCCTCGACTGAATAGAGCTGCTCACACATGCATGTTGTAAAAAGAGGAAAACGCACAATTGTTGAGAAATCAGTTTAAAAAAGTTACAATTTCTTTCCATTTTAATAAAGAAATCATGTACCTGTTGAGAGTGATCATCTGTGTAGTTGAATAGCTGAGAAAATGAGTAACGAGGTGACTTTGACAGTTACATTTTTGAAAAACATAAAGGCGGGAATAAGAAAAATTAAAGTTCTAAATAGAGCTGTTGCTACATGTTAAGAAGTGTCTATTTAAAGCAAGCACATATTTACAGGTATTATATGTTCACACTGGTTGGGAGTTGTAGAGCAGAAACCTCAAGCCTGTAGAGTTTCTGCATGGGATGAATGTCAATGCTGTCCCTCGGCTTGGCCACAGAAGACATTAGGTCTGGGCCTCCGCCAGGCTGTTCTCTCTCAGCCTCTTTTTGTTTCTCTGTGTCTGGCTTACACCCTCTTTCTCCGCCTCTGCCATCTCAGCAGCGACACTGGCCAAAAGGGCCACATAGTCAGCTGAGCTCTGGTTTTGAACTGAGACACAGGGCAGATAGACAAAATAAAAAAGGCAATGGTCAAAAGAACAAAAAAGCATGTCGACT
>JAUCMU010000063.1:7209747-7245335 GCA_032275025.1 Enteromius treurensis
GATCGGAAGAGCGTATCATTCTCTCTGTGCATCTCTACCATATATTCTACATTATGCAAATATGGGCCAAAGGGAGTCACTCACAGATTTTCCCCTTGGCTGACCTGAACCTGGCAGGGTAGGGAGCGCGTAAGTTTTGTGTTGGAGTCCATAGAGGAAGCCTTGGGCTTCTGCGGTGATTGATGGAGACAGAGGGAGAGGTGACAAGGGGAGGGAAAAAAAGGAGAGACAGAATAAGATGAAGAGGTTAACTTATGGAGTAAAAGGACCTTTCTGGCAGAGATGGATGGTAGGACTTAAAGCAGGAGGTCTCTGAGAAATATACAACCTGTGTGTGCAACTTCCAGAACGAGAGAGCGCACTGACAGTAGAAGAACTGAAGCGTTATTACGTCAATCAACTACTGAGCAAACGGACCATCTCAAGAAGCTGTGATGGAACCTAATTTCTTTAAAGCGGCATTTAGACCAACTGTTGACTTGTCGATTGTGCACATCCTTACTACAACCACCTTACAGTATCACTGCAAAAGGACAGTGTGGCTAAAATGCTGGACTCATCTGCAGATCGACAGATTTGTGGCGCAGAATTACTATTGATTTCATTTACACAGTGGAGCTTGGCAGTGTTTGTGTTTGCAAATAGTGTACGCTGAGCTGCGTGAACTCATCATCCAGATGGTGACTCTACGACAAGCCTCAACAAGCGAGCATGCCGCCGTGCTTGATAAGCGCACATTGGTTTGCTGGCATGTTATTGACCAGATGGTGATAATGACCATGGCGTGTGCGTCTGTGTTTTTGTTTCCTGATCATTTGCGCTGACCCAGCGTCAAAACAAAACATTTCAATATTTGATTGCGCGTTTAGGAACATTCGTTGCTGAGATGATCTTGAGGCCATTGTAGAATAGTCAATAGAGTTTCATTAATCTAAAAACAAGCCCTCTCCCATAAATCAAGCAGAAATCAAGAAACATCATTGATCCCATTACAGTCTGTGCAAATGGCACCTCAGGCACAATACCCAGGGGTCACCTAACAATACATCAATGAAACACGGTTAGATAGCTTTACCAGATCGAATCAATCGATCAATTTCAAATGTCTAGAGAAAAAAATAAATTAAAATTAAAAACACATTTCATCTGAGTTATGAGAATCTTTTAAAAAGATTAACGGAGATCTCATTTATGTTTCCTTTCCAGTAGTGAACCACAAAGACACTATCCATTTCACGAATTCGCACTTCTTCATTCTAAGTGAATGAAATTAGGAATAGTTAATAGGCTAGTGGGCGATAATACTAATGAGCATTAACGGGTACCGGCTGTGCTGAAACTCAGCGTGCTTTTCCCGAAACTAAGTTAAAACATCCTACAATTTTCAATTTGGCTTTATTTTTATTTCGGTTTTAGTTTCAGTAATTTTAAAAAGGTTTAATAATTTTATTATATTATTTTTAATAATATAACAATCTTAAATTATTTTACTTAGTTCCCAAAGCAACATTTCTAATTTAATTTTAGTTTTTTTTTTCTTCTTCATTTGTTTCATTTTTTTTTTAATTTGTTTACTTAAAGCCACATAATCTTGCCACATATTGGCAACATATTTGGTTTATTACATAATTACATCCTAATTAGAATTTGTTTTCCAGCAGTTAACCTCAAACCGACCTGAAGAAGACCATTTTTAATATGCAAATATTGCTAAGGCATCACTTGTATAAGTTTCTCACCTCCTGCCATTCTAGAACTCCACTCCATGCTACAATCTTATTGGCGGCACCTTGCTGTGCCCCACCTGGGGGTGCAGGAACAGCTGCCTGAAAAACAAGAGTATATTAAAATTCTATGCACTCTAAAAGAGTCGGTATTCACAGGAATACACTTCCTAAGTCTGACCATGCCGGTCTGTGTTGTTGGCGGCGTCTGCTGATTGTTGGGCTGTGGCTGAGGGGCCTGAGGAGGTTGCTGATTGGGTGCAGGTGGGCCTTGTGGTGGGACTTGTGATTGCTGCGGTGGCTGCTGAGGTGGAACTTGTGGCTGCGTTAACACTGGAGGGGACACTGTGGTAACTGTAGATAGGTTAGGTTTACCTCCTGATGGGAGTGACTGGTTGAAGGGAGTATTTGGCATTTGAGGAACTGCAAACAAACACAAACGACTAAGAAAATGGGGTCTCAAATATGGAAAATATAGTGAAACACAGAACACAAAAACACAGCAACAGATTCAAGAATACAGCGACACAATTTGACTCACATCGGCTCTTCTGCTGAGTGGCTGCATCTAGCACCTTCTGTGCTGCATCATGGGCCGCGTTTAGAGCGGTATTCTTTGGCAAAAGAGAGAGAGAGAGTGTGTATGCAACACAGGGACAACATTCATGAGGTCTCATCATTAGTGTGCACAGCCTTGCTTGAAAACAACGCCAGATCCTTTGCACCAAATACAAATGCATTGGTGCACATCTCATCTATCACTTAGATCTATTCAAATGAGATTATAACAGCAGATAGTCTTAATCTTAAGAATCAAAATGAGGCTCCGTATGCTGAAAATGACCAATAATGTGCCTCCAATTAGGCACAGAAAGGATCAGAATGAGCGGACCAAGATTAGCTCGTTAGCGAGAGAAGTGCTCTGATTACTCTCAGTCTCTGAAGCATTGAGATAGCCTATTTGCATTTATATATTGTTTTAACTACAGCAGACCACATACTAAAATATTTGACCATTTCTGTATAATTTGAATCCTATGAAGCTTTCAAATCTCATCTTTCAAATCTCATCTTTCAAATAAAAATCCCATGAAAAACATAAATTTGAACAACACAGAACACAGGTTTTATCATCTGACACCTAAGAAACTAGTTTTGTGAAATGTTTTGCTTAAAAGGAGTTTTAAGTAGCATTTACACTGCCACTCAAAGTCTGAGGTCAGCAATATTTTTAATAGTTTTTAAAGTCTTATGTGCTCACCATAGCTGTATTTATTTAATAAAAAACGTAAGTAATAATCGTTTTGCCAAAGCTGAATTTCTTCATCTTTTAGAGATCCATCTAATTGACTGATGAGCTGATGAAAACAGCTGTGCTGCTTAATGTTTGTCGAAACCATGATACATTAACATTTAATTTATACTTTTGAACAATTTTATGAAATCTTACAAGTATTCATTTTGGGGAACTATTGAAGAGTAACGTGTGTGTAATTAAGTTATAATTCTATTGATTCCATTATAACACACCTGGTATGAAAGGGGAGGAGGGGGAGTCTGGGTTACTGAGCCCATAGACTGGGACACTGGCAAAGGCTGAGGTGGCAGGACTGGCTTAAGGGTGACTGGTCCAGAACCTCCACCAGGAGCAACTGGACACACACAGATGTAACAGAAAGCATTAAGCAGAGCAAATCTGATCATACAATAAATATACAAAAAAAATGTATACAATAAAAAAATATGTTATTCTCCCTTCTGCTGTTCCTCCGCTGATAAAAGCTGTTGATGTCAAATCACTGCACATTCACACACACATCAGGACAAGTGTCTTTCTTACCAGGAAGTGCAATGCCCCTGACTAACACCATGTGAAAGGGGTCTTGACTGTAGTCTGGGTGTGAGGACTCCGGTGCACCTGCTACCGAGGATGCCCTTTCAAAAAGAGATCGAAGCGCTGGAAGTTTCCGTGGAGCAATTACAGAAAAATGGATTCCTCGCTACAGCCAAACAAATAAACAAAAAAATAACATGTCAAAAAATGTCAACTTTTATGCAGAAATGGCACAGCTCAAAATTTGGCAGGACAAAACAGTGAGAAAAAAAAAATAAAAAAATAAAAATACATCACATAATATTGTAGACAATGCTTCTATCAACCAGGATGATCAGCATAAAGACAGATATATTACCATAACCATGGTGTTTTGCTATTCTTCAATTGCAGAATGTACTGCAAGATTGAGGAGCTTGCATTTTTGTAATACATCCATAAAAAATGTAAACCTGAGATCCATAAAAATATTTAATACTGCTGCTGCATTGCAGTGAATTCTCTTGTAAAAGGAGCAGGGATGGACGGACCATACGGCACACTGGGGACACCTGGTTATGTACAAGTGTATTATGCAAGTAGGATGAAATGAAAGCTTCTAGATGTTGTTAAACATCTAACAAATAACCTGCTATAAGCAATACTGATTATAACGTATATTTGGTATATTTATAACGTTTGATTTCAACAGTAGATTAAAATAAGCACATTATTTTCCAGGAAATGCACATTTTAAAATATTCCTAATGAATGCAGTAATTGATAACAACATCAAAAATTGAAAAAAAGCACAAAAATAATTAACAGCAACAGATAGTTATTGAATTGTACAATACATAGCCTAGTGTATAATCAGTCACTGATTACTGATTTAATAATTACATAACTAAATCAAGATCATTGATGGGTTTTTACTGCAAAATGACAAATATTTTTAATCAAATTTGAGCAAATCCAGTGACTTAAGGTTTCAAATCCATCATTACAACAGAATTCTGGCACCCAGACAAAAGTGATAAAATAGTATATAAGTACAGACTCACATCACGTATGATCTGGACCAGGCTGTCTGCGGTGCAGCCTGTATAGCTGACACTCTCCACAGCCGGTAGTAAGTACGGAGGAGAATTACACAGCAACACGCAAACCTTGTGGGTCTGACCGCTGCATAGAGAAACGATGAGAACACGCACACAACGGCAGGCTTTTGATTCCACAGAGCAAGTTAAAGAACTCACATTTGCTCCCTCATCTTTTTGAAGTCGTCAAAGAGCTGCAGGGCTACGGAAAGACCCTCAGCTATGAGACTGCAGCTCTCTGCTCCGCCTCCCATGAATCTGTGCAGAAAGCATCAGTGCAAGATTTGCAAACTCTCAGCATTTACAACATGAAAATCTTCAAAGCAGACATACACTCAAAACTAGCAGCTCGTCTAAACAAGCGAAAGCACACTTTTATTTCAGACTTTTTTATCATGGAGCAGCCCTTACTGAATGCTGTCGATCCAAGAGACAAACTCAAAAGCGGAGCTGGTGGGAGCGTGGCACTGGACGTAGGACTCTGGAGCACAGTCCACTGTGTTGAAGACCACCAGTCCGTACTGAGTACCACCATACTACAAGAAAAGCAAAATATACTATGCTGAAATTAAAGCACTAATGTAAAAAGCAGGTGCAAATGATTTTATTAAACTCACGTCGCCTCCAAAATCTGTTTCAGCAGGTGGTCCTCCATTAAAATACCTGCGAGTGCACAGGGTAGGTCAGTACAGAAATATCACAAATGTCAGCTCGAATAAACAGGTGATGGCTCTTACTCTATGGTAGGTAGTATGTAGTTCTTCCGAAGTGATTCAAAATATGGACCAAGGTTGGCAGTTCCCTCTATGACAAACACCACATCTGACACCTGATTCAACCCAGACTTGGACGTCGGGTCCATATGGGTCGCTTTGTGTCTGCAACCAAGACAGGCGATAGTTCAATATCATACGAAACGTTTGCTGTACTATAATCTAATAATATGTCACGCTAATAATCTAGTATTCATGTAGCAGTGTACGCCCACTTAACCTTTACTGTGACTGAAGTGTTATTTACGGATATTTAATATCTACTGTCATGTCTAAGCCATGTCGAAAATACCAAAGCAGGAAATAAGCATACTGGCTGTGTCTAAATACCCCTGAAGATATGAATGAATCTGAATGATTCAGGGATTCAGTCCATGCCAAATATGCCTGACAGCCTCGTTTTGGCTGATATATTTTTCTCTTCTCTACTCATTCAGTTAAAGAAAAGCTTCATAGAAATATAACGCGAATACAAATCAAAACATATATTGTGAACACGCTCAAGTTTTACTTTGCACATTCAAGTCGTAGCATGTTAGCCGTTATCCTCAAATGCTAATTTATCTCGTGTGTCTTACCTGTTAGTATTAGTAGAACTGACTTCCGATAAGAATACAACAGACTGATACAGTCATTTATCTTGGTTATATCTAAACCAGCAGTCCTGGGTTTTATTATGAAAGCTTCACATAAACGTTAATGCAGACCGTGATGACAACAAATATCTGAACGTACGCTCGGCAATCGACAACACGGTCTGGTCTTAGATCTAGCAACTGGACTGGTTGGTGAATCGATTAATGAGTGATCGATTTTCATACCGAAAGTACGTCGATTTTAAAACCATTAAAATATAACCATGATCCATCCATTCACCGGTTAATACCGCTTGTTGTATAGTCGTAGGAATGCGGAAATGGCCAGTCCATCATCTCTATAACTAAACATAGGCAGTAGGGTTTGCATAAGGAAATAAAATGTATGCTTATAGTAATCCATTATTGTAACGTTAGGCTACAGCCTATAATTAGTAATAAGGTTAATAATAAAGTTTTTGTTATTATCATCTTTATATTTTTAAATCTTAAATGTTTCATGTGGTGCATGTTTTGTTTCTTTTTAATTTAGTTTTAATGTCCAGTTTTTTTATTTTTATATATAGCAGGCACCATTTTCAATTTTAATGTTAGGCTTCATTGTTGTATTTGATATGTCTTAAGTACTTGGTGCTTTTTGTAGCTTATTATTTATTTATTATTAGGATATTATAATTATTAAAAGAATGCTAAAAGGGTTTTACATATTGTATAAAGTTCATCTTATTGAACAATCCATTATTTAAACATATAATTTTAATATTTATTATTATTATTATTATTGAATGGCTGCTAATACTTAAAGACTTAAATAAAGAATATGCTATATATCAAATCTTATTGAAAAATCCATTCTTCAATGTTATTATTGTAATATTTATTAATAATATTATTAACGTGCTGCTAAAAGGACTTTGCATTATTGTTCTTATATAAAGAATAGGCTATATTTTAAATCCTTCTGGAATTAAACTATATGTTATTTTATTTTATGAATGTAATATTATTTAATATATAATAATATAATAATTTTACTTACAAGGGGTTTTCTAAACTTATGAGTAAACAGCTAAGTTAACAGTAGATGTCACTAAAGTCAAGCAAAAAAAAAAAGATCAAGAAAAAACGGGAACAACTTCACTATTTTCTTGAGCAATCACACTGAACATTGACTGTCTCAAATTACTGTCCTATTTATACTTTATGTTTCCTGCAAAGAATCATTCCAGTCTCTGCTCTGTGCCTCACTGAACATCAGAAAGGTGGAGACAGGTAAGTCATTTAAGAAAGAATCATGTTTTTAGGTCGGCGTGCAACCTGTTTCCTGTCCTCGTTGCTCCTTACAGCAAGAAAGTGCATAATTACTCAGACAGCCCCGAGCGACCCAACCTGCTGTCAAATAAGAACAGTGTGCCGCGAGCTAAGTGGCCTTGAGGCTCGCTCGTTCTCTCCTTCCAATAATAGAATCTACACTCCTGCGAGAAACAGAGAACATCAAGTTCATCATATTTCAAATCTCCCATACAAACAATGCTCTGAATCAGTTTAACCCATTTAGAGCTATATTCCCTTAAAAACCCCCGGACGACTTTCTTCACTTTTCACGGTCAGTAAACAGATGAGTGCCCCTATAGGGTTAGTTATGATTGTGTCAGAGATGCATTCTCTGTGCCCTATTCCACATCCATCTCCAGGGAGTTTTCTTTTGTGGAGTGGCACAATTTTGGTGGATTTAGCTCAGCTTTGTGATCTGACTGGCTAGATTAGGCGGATTTAAGGTGAACAAGGGAACTGTGGAGACAAACCACTGCTACTCTTTTCTCCTTATACTGACTGTGCTACTGACTGACAGCATCACATCACTAGAGACTGAATGGATTTCCAGTATAGTAAAATAAAGTAAAAATACATAAATAAATAAAATGAACTAAATATGTATTACTTTTATGAGGTTGCCTACATAACAAAAAACTAAAACATGTGTCTGCCCAGTAGATAATTTAGTAGCACTATACATATATAATCTATAGTGGAAAAATCTATTGTGGAAACATTAAAAAACAAACAAACAAACAAAAACAAACATAATTTGAGGTCTATTGTTTGAGTTTCAGGCAGTTCTTATTTTCACCAAGGCATTGATTTGATAAATAATAAAGTAAATACTTCTTGGTGGAAGGTTAGAATAAAAGTATTTCAATTACAATGTAAAAGGTCTTTTTATTTAATTCAATGCATCATCATTAATTTATTTGATTTTTTTTTAAGTACTACATAATATTAAGAAAAATGTAATTATTCTTAATGCATAAAGCAGTAGCCTAATAATACATATATGTTTCTATTTATTAATAAAAATAATAACACAATTTTCCCAGTTAACACCACCAGGAGATGGCTTGATTGTAAGTGAATATCTTTCTGTTATTATAATTCAGGAAACAGAGGGAGAAAAATCTGCTATAATGAATGAGGTGGCCCATAATTCCTTTTTATTTGTGCTGCACACAGGAATGTAGATGCTCTTGTGCACCATTAATGAAGATTTATGTTAGCACATAATTGAAAATGTATCACCTTATAAAATTCATGTTATTTGCCTATAATGTGGAATTTTCTCCCCCTGAAAACTGCAGTCGTGTCTTAAAATCAGCATTTTCGTGTGTTTTAATAATACAAAAACATGGTATGGCTACTTTTTAATTCAGCTAGGCCTATATACCCATAAGAAGGTACAAAAGTGGAGCAGTATCTTTGTATACCTTTGTATCTGCATATTAGTACCTTAGTGACCGCTTTTGTACCTCTTTGTTTGAGAGGGTAACTCAGCTCTTCTTCATCCGCCAGGGCATTTATGCATTCCACTTCAAATGGCCAAAAAATGTTGTCTTGTTTCCGGATGTCCGACATTATTCTCTGGAGAGGTGTCCTCCAGGTGGCACTGATTAAAACACGACGCCTTTACTGGTCCTCTCTGCTGGGAGACAGGAGCCATCTGGAACTCACACCAGGCGACCAGAGCGCGCGGAACACGCCCATACATACTACCACTATCTGGGTCACTGGGACTACAATAATACGCCTCCAAGGTACATTTTACAGGGCTCAGGTGAGGGAAAACAGGTGCATGTTCACATACACATGTATACACAACAGCAAACACTACTACATTAGACTACTATTTTCCCAAAATACTCGCGCTTGTCATTACAGAAATGAATCGCGAGCTCGAAATGGATGGATGTCTTTCCCTTAGGCTGCGAAAATGAACATAGCGTTCTCTATTACAGTCACAGCTATTAGCAGTAATGATAATTGCACCGTGCTACTAGTTTTTTTTTCTTCCCACAGTGATAAAAACAGATCTACACCACGCCCGCTCCTCAAGTTTTTCTCTTCTGCTCTCTCTCTCTCTCTCCCCCATCTCTCTTTCAGCTCAGTGAGCCGGGTAAAATATCTTTCTGACTAAATGATTTTTTGCACTGTGGGAACGTTGCCATGGAGACTGCGCTCCCCCGACCCCCACCCCTCAGAGCGCGCGGAATGGGTACAGTAGTTGTGAACTGGCGCGTCTTCACCTCCGCTGCGCGCTTCTCACGCTGCTCTCGCAGGGTCGATGTGTTGCAGGTGCACGGACGTCTCGTAGCGCGTGCAAACCGGATCGATCGAGCACACCTCTTCCCCTCGTTTGCATTCGCTCTTCTATTCTCCTTACACGCCCTACACGCAATCCTTGTAATGTCCCCTGTTCAATGCAGTGTTTGTGGCACAATGTTTAATGAATGAGTGAATCAATGAATGAACGGTGAAACACAGAAGAAGTGAACGGTTGTACAATAAAAGAAAAGAAAATTGTAATTATTATTTAAAAATAAATAAAGCATAAATAAATTGTAGGCTAGGTGAAGGAATGTCTAGGTCCAGTCTAATTCTAGTTGGGAAGTAATCATTGTCAACTATTGTCAACTATTTTTCAAATACGCAGACGTGAACACTTATGTGCGTGCCTAACAATGTCGAAAACGTTTCTCGTTTTCAATCCAAATAGGCAACATGAGAGAAAAACGTTGAGTAGTTTACATTTGGATATTAGCCTACTTCTGGTCGTTTATCTTTAATGTCATAGTTATCAAATATTAATTCACTTTCAGGTTTATTATAGCAGCTTCTGTGAACGGTAAAGCTCGCCTCCTTTGATTTGATTGGCCATCTCTCAATCTTTAGTCAAAGTGGCAAAAGCTCAATGTGACCACACTTTAAGGCAACTCTTGTCAAGATTTACCCCCTTCTTTTCTCTGTGGCACATTTGTAGTCTTCACCACACGCGCTAATTCCCTGCACCTCTGTCTCTCTTCCTGCATCTGTGTGTGTCAGAGAGCGCTGACTCTGGCTGTTCTGCGCACAGTGAGGCTCAGATGAACAGTGCACTAGGCTCATATGAGTGTGACTCCAAGAAGTCAAGATGGATGCCGGAGAATCAGGCAGTAACAAATCGAACCCTCTAAGAATCACAGCACATGGGTGCAATTAACACCAGGAAGTTCTGTGAACGGAAAACCCATAAAGATCGAGGCTGGTAGGTCGAGGCTGAGGTGGAGAAAGGCCGGGTTTGATTTATGGATATGGCACGTGTGGTTGTGAGTGTATTTGCGTGCCCGTGGAAATACAGAAGAACAGAAGCATGTATGTGAATGCAATGCTCCACGCTGCGTTTATATAAAGTGCACCCTCGATAAAGAATTTATGATGGTAACTAAATAATTACACACAAGTTAATGCACAGCAGGAGGGAAAACAGAGTGAGACGCAAAGTGAGAGGCAGACAGACAGATATATCAGGATGATTCAGACTCGTTACATGAACACAAACAGCTGCATCACGCAAACTCATTGCAATGATTTTTCATACATATTTTATTTCAGCCATCATTGCTCCAGCCTTTGAATCATCCTTTTTATCATTCACATAATCATCCGCCTAAACGTTTTTTTAGTTTTTGTTTTTTTTTTGGTCTTTGTTTTTTTGAAGTTTTGTTTTTTTGTTTTTGTTTTTCAGCTGAAATGTTCTCTCGCCCTGACTGCATTTCATTTTTATCTTGCTCTAAGTCTCAGCTTAATCTGAACATATATAAAGTAAACCTTTTCAAAGAAAACTAAAAAAGCAAACAAACAAAGAAAAATATATCCAGAAACTGTAATACCATCTCAAAGAGGATATACAATATTAACAACATAAATCATCAGTGTTCTGATGATATCCAACAGGTTGCTAGATCAACATGTTTGTCATTAGTAGTGTTAGTATCAAGTTCATTGTCAGTTTTTTTGTGTTGAGCATCACTTATTAAATTATCATTGCATCAAGTTGACATCATCCATGTTAATATAAGCATGCAAACACATTTCCTCAGGATCATTCAGAATTGCACTGACATAGAGAGACAGAGGAAAGAGGGGAGACAAACAAAGAGAAAAATACGGCCTGGGGTGAACCGAAGCTATTGTCAAAGTTTGGATTTTGTGGGAGCTGATGATGGGGTCAGAGGTCACCCTACAGGGATTGTGCCTCCACAGTGTAAGATCTAAGGCAGCAGAAGAGATGGGCCTGGAGACGGGAGCTGAAGGTGCGGGTCGATACCACATCCACGTGTATGACGGAATCAATGGCCTCTTAGAAAACAACAAGAGCTGATATACGATAACGGACTAAGGACTGAGCACACACCAGCGAGAGTGTGCGTGTGAGTGCGCGTCCAAGGCCTGGCATGTGATTAATAATGGAAACAGAGAAAATATGAGCTCAGTGGGAAATAATTATACTGATGTACATTTCAATAAGATGAGTGTTAGTGATTGGTAATGCAGTATTCCTCCATTGAGGGATGTGTGTGGTAGCATTGGCAGTGGTTGTACTGCGATATTAAAGAGATAGTTCATCTTAAATTAAGTATTCTGCTATCATTTATGCACCGTGATGACATTTCAAACCTGCATGACTTTCATTCTTCAGCAAAAGATGGTATTTTAAAGCCAGCGGTGTCCAAAAACAATATTTCATTGTAAAAGGATTTTGTGTTCCAGAGAAGAAAGCCATACAGGTTTGGAATGGCATGAGGGTGAGTAAAAGACAGCTTTTTCATTTCTGGGTGAATTATCCTTTTAATAGAGGCAGTGACCCTGGATATCAAGGGTACGGGAATTTAACGCTTTGGCCAAAAACAAAAAAAAGCATCTGAAGTCAGATTGTAATGTAAAACTATATTAGTAATCTTGCCCTAAAACAATAAAAGATGTGTCCCCCTCTTTGTCTCTGTTTGCAAGGAATGCTCAGACAGAAAAGATAGTCACATTAGCCAAAAGAGATGAAGAGAACCAGTTTGTCTTTTTTTTCTCCCCTTTTTCTTTTAAAGACAGTGAAAAACTTCCAACATTTTATTCCTCGACAGCTGTGGCCACCAGGTTTGTCCCCTCGTACACACACAGCACATTTACAAAAAAAGAAAAGCACACCCAACACGAGAACACAGATCAGGCTAGGGACACGTTTCAGTGACGAGCTGGTTAGGGACACAACAGAGACAGGTCACTACCACATTCGACGGAGAAAGACCGAAGCGCGCGTCTGAGAAATAGACCCTGTCCCTACCAAGTGCAACAGGTCCTACACATGAAATAGTTTCTCTAAGACACAGGACAGGAGACACTTGATTGTTCAAAACGAGATTTTCTCTGCGCAGGACACAGGACGGGAAGTGGAGACGTACACGGGAGTCACGGTGACATATACCGACACGGGCATACACACGCACACACAAACCGACGAGCAAATGCATATTGACACAAAAGAGCACTCCTACAAACACATAGAATACATGGGAAGGATGAATGTGTGCGTCTTTCCAAAGCAGTCCTCTTGGCAGAAGGATGATGGAGAGCACACACTTCCTCCTTTGAAATTAAAAATGTCTAAGAGAAAAAAAAAAAAAAAAAATCCTGGCGTGGTATAAAAATAAAATACTATGGCCAGATCTTTTTCCCCGTAGGATATGTTTCCAGGAAGTGCACACAAATCCAAGGTCCGTCCCAGTTAGGGTCCTCTGGCAATATTTGAAATCAATAATAGCTCCCTTCGGAAGAGTTCTCAGTGGGATTCAGTCTGCCAGGGTGTCCATGTCAGGGAAACATATTCTCAAATCATTTTATTCAGCATCTGGTGGAACAAGAAGAATGGCTGGACTCTAGTAAACGAAGGAAAAAAGGAAACGCTGCCGATCTCAGTGAGCTCCAAGCAGAAGGTGATTAAAATGTAAAAGGCAGAGGGACACATTTCAATACTGCACGACACGATTTGGCCAATGTATCCGTCCTTATTTCTCCTTCTCCAGATGGGAACGGTCATAAAGTAGTCCTCCTCTCCAGAGAAACAGGAAACAGTTGCAAGGATTCTGCATTGGCAGAGACCACTCCGAGAACTTGCAGCTACTTGTCAGACTGAAAACACTTTGTAGAGATTTTCTATAGCTACACACAGACACCCGTACAAACTCACATACACACATGCGCTCACACATACACAGAAACATTCGTGGTCCATATCTATCAGGTCTCTCCTGATTATTATTATTATTTTTTTTTAAGTAATTAAAATCTCTTTTTTTGTAGGCTCAGTTTCAAATAACTAAATAAAAGTTCTCTATTTAAAGTGGGAATGTTTGTCATATTTCCCCTGAATAAATCATGACATATTTTGACTTCAACACCATTCCTGAAGCAAAACCATCCATGCCAGTTGTTTTGCTATGATTCCATGTGTGTGTGTGTGTGTGTGTGTGTGTGTGTGTGGAGATGTATCTGTGTGTGTAAGTGTGTGATTTGTGTCCGGTCTATTCTAGTTATTTTTCTCTATATTGTGTTGGGTCTGCAGGGTTGACATAGAGGAATAGCACTACCACAAGCATAGTCTCTTCTCTGGTTCTTTCTTGATGAGTAATTATTCACAGGTGAAAAGAAAGAATGTATTTCTGTTGCTAAAAAGATAATGCTGACCTGAGGATGAGAAAAAGAAAGAGACAGAAAAAAACACTGTTAACCGTATGAACACAAACGGAAACTTACACTAACACAAAGAGCTTCGGCGAAAACAGATGGCTGCATTCATACATTGTATGGAATTGACAAGTGCATTTACTATCAGATGTGACTGTTAAATAGCTGGGAAAGCAGCTTGAACGCCATCATATGAACAAATAATCATTCTAAACAATTTTGTTTAGAAAGTCGTGAATAATTATGAAAGCACCACAATTAACTTAAAAAATAGGTCCAACTGAGGAGCAAGTTAATGTGTCAAATGATAATCGACCAATAGTGACTTCAAATGCCGTTTTAATTTTTACACATTTTTCAAAACAAGCTCTGTGAGTTACCAGAACCAAACATCACTAGTTCAGTTCGGTTCCATTTATGTATCAAAATTCACTTTTGAGTTCTAAATATTTGTTGTAAAAAACGCAAAACTAAAACGCAACCACATTTAGCACTCTAAAAGGGGACTAATAGCCATATCCTGCTGCTGTGTTAACACTGATGCTTTTGTCAATGTGTGTTAGTTCATGACTGAAACCTGAAGTACTCCAGTGTAACACCCACACAGTTCCCCTATGTGAGGAAGTACCCTTCTATTTACAACAGGCGATTATGTTCATGCGTGTGTGTTTGTGTGTACTTACATCTCTACTCAGAGTGAGGGCTGTCCACCACTATGTGTGGCTTAGGGGAGGCTGTGGCACTCTTTGACACGTATGTGTTTATGGATTTCTCCTGTGAAAGGCGAACAGCAATGAGCGTGCATGATTATTCAGACAGTGATTTCAAACATATAAACCATTGTCAAAGCAATGAATGACTTGGTATATTGTACTTTTTCAGTATTAAATGTAACCAAAGTTACATTCAGTGCTGGGTGAGTGATTAAATGATCACATACCAAAAACTGAGTACCCAAACTTTTTTTTTAACATTTTATGGATTACATGATTTAATTCTTAAAAAGGCAGTGTGTATATATATATAAACTATTAAAGTTTCCTTTTCAAAAAAGTTCCATTACCATGCGTCAAACCATTCAGCTTTGAGTGTATTCACAATATAGAATGGCCATATAAATATCATCCAAATAATTTCCAATCTATGCTAAATTTAGGGTGAGAAGAAGCAGCCCTCATGCAGTTAGACCAGTGTTTTCCTAACCTAGTACCAGAGAACCCCCAGCACTGCACCTTTTTGATGTCTCTCTCTAATGATGTCTTGGAGTCTTTACTTACGAGCTGATGACAGGTGTGTCTGTTAAACACTGTTCAGCTATGCATTAAACTAGCTATGCACTAGTAGTTATCGCATAAAACATTTGCGAACAGGCACTGTTTCCATCCATAAATCGGCACTTACTGGTGTACTGGCACTAAATATCGCTTAGAAAACTATGAGAAGTTACAGAATATAATCATTTTCATATTTGATAATATGCTGTCATTACTTTTGGTGGATGACTGCTGCTTGGGAAGGTAGTCGTGTAAGAGAACTGTACAGAAATACTTAAATGACAGAATTTGCTCAAGCTTTTCAAAATTAAGGGATTTTTATTTGAAATTTGGCATTTCCCTCACTCGATTCTCATATAATAAAACTGTCTTCATCATCTCCAGTGACCTTTAGCCAAGAAGTTAAAATATTTAATGGTACGTTTAAAACAAGTTAAAATCTTATCTAAAAAGGCATCAGAGTACATTACCTAAAAAACCTCTCAGAACGTTCTGCAGTCAAATATTTTAGTATAATGACCACTGCAGAGAGTAACTGACCACTGTTTTGAATGCAGGGGGGTTAACTAATGGAGCAAATACCAGTAAACTAACTACAGTAGCATAAACCTTAGTAAATGTATTTAAATGCTCTGTTCCCATAAATGTTGCATCTGAAATGGAAACTCCTACAAATGCATATGCAAAAAAAAAAAAAAATCCACGCCCCTTTCATCACTAATGTTTCACTGCGTGCCTCTAAACGCTGACAGAATTTTTTAAAACGCTAAAAGAGGGTTTGTGCCGGCACAAGCTATTACTAAATCTGGCCCTAAGACTCTGACTCGCATACAAAAAAACGAAACAAATTGACTCTAATCAGTATTTCATGTTAATTTATTTATTTGTTAAGTAGCCATGTGATAGGAAAGATTATGTGCGGTCACAAAAAATCTGTTGCAAAATAAATCGCTTCAGGGGTCCGGATCCTGCTGTAATATGTTAGACCTTACATACAGCTCTTATTATATTTAACCACGAGAAGGGTCAGTATTTTACTAATTAAGATGATAAGGTCTATCGTAGGACATCATAAATGAATATTTTATTTTAATTCTGTCTTCAAGGAAAGAGTTACCAGAAAGGTTTCTTTCTTTCTATATTATCTTTTAGTAGTATCAAGATAAAGCTACATTTTATCAGCAGCTGATACCAAATACAGGCCAAAATCTGGTCTCACAATTTCAGTACTACAGCAACATTCAACGTTTGCATTTTTTAAATACAGTATTAACAAATTAAATGACAACGAAAGAATGTAGTAGTAAGTATTTTTCAATGAAGAAAGCATTGCTTTGATTATTATTCACATCATCAACAGTGAGAGAATAAGTGGTCTGCTCTTTTTTTGTGCTAATGTTTTCTGATTAATGCTGCCAACATAATAGACAGCAGCAGCTCTATTAGACTGTATTTACACTGCAAGCTCTAATGCACACATCAATTTTTTCTCTCGTCTGTTTACATTTACTTAAACATAACTGTATACATTAATATCTCACCCAGATGAGGATTGTGAACTAAAAGTGCATTTGATCGTGAGGTGCAAGCACTCTTTACAGGGCAAATAAAAACCTAAATACATACTTTTGAATCTGCTTGAATGGTCTAAACAAACCGTTATCAGGTGCGTTTTAGATCGGACTTGGCTTGTATAGAGGACACTGTCTATAACACAATGCGCACACTGATTGATTTTCACATGCTCGCTCACACAGACACACACTCCATGCGGTCACGCTGTCTACCTCCACCAGCTGGTGCCAGTGTTCAATAGGCTTGCGGGGATTCGCCAGCATGGCTGTCCAGTGCTCCCTTCCCGGTCCATCAGCATCACTGCCCACACGGCACATCCCAATCACCTCATTATGACCGATGCTGAGAGACATAGAGAGAGAGAGAGTGGGAGGGAGAGAGTGAATTAATGCAGTTAAGCTAAGAAATGAAGAAGAACCACAGAACAGTGCATCCATTACATCAAATGGGCGAGAGAGAGAGAACCAAAGAAGGAAATAGACACAGGAGAACATGAGGAGCTAGGAAGCACAAAGTAACAAGATAAAAAAGCAAGACTAATCGGCATCATATAATTAGAAAGATGCAGACAGGACCTTCGTGTCATATAGCAACCTGCCCATTAAGACACACACACACTCAGACAAACTGAAAGAGTTTCCACACTCAGTTCTTTAATTACGCGGACTGAGAGATCACATAATTACACAGACAAACAGAGAACAGAAGGAGAGAGAGACAGAGGTACATTCCAATTATTGAATTAAAGAGATAAACAAAATGAGGCAAGAGCACAGGGAGCGGATTCAATGATTTGAGCGAAAATTTGTCACAGAGGACAGATGGGTAGTTGTTTATGATAGGTCCACTGATTACCAGATAAAGAAAACGAGAGAGAGAGGTGTCATAATCACTTAATTACTCGAAAAGTGAGTATGAAAAGCTGCTCAAGTGACGGTGGAATAACAAGCTGGTTCAGTAAGTCGCACTTAGATAAATCTTTCCTCTTGCATTTACTGTTGATCAGAGACAAGGACAGAAAATAAATGGCATTAATGCATACTGTTTACTGCCAAGCATGAGAAATAGAAAAAAGACTCCTGATTTTATGTGCGTCACGTGACGGGCCTGTTTTTAGATACACAATACTGTTGTGTTTGTATTCTTTTACATTTTTTCTCACTATTATCAGTGTTGAGAACAATTTACTGCTTAATATTTTTGTAGAAACCGTGATTTTATTTAAAAAAAGAAATCTTTTGACATTGTTAAATGTCTTTAATGCCATTGAATAAAAGTATAATTTCTTTAGTAGAATGAATGGTAGTGTAGATAAATAAAACTGTTTCCTCAAATGTATTTAGAGATATTATATGATTTGTCCAGATGTTGCAAACAAAGAGGTAAACTAAAATGAGTCACCGATTTGCTTGAGCTCCTGAGTCTTTTTTAAAATGCTGCTGTGCTCTGTTTTTAATCATTTATATTAATCATTTAGCTTTTAGGATGAATGTATTTGGCTAAATTGTGAATTAGCTGTCGTCCTAATTCAGATCTTAATTTTGTGCCAAATAAATACAGCTTTGATAGCAATAATGCTTCAATGTAATGGCTTTTTTTGTCATACTTACTGTAACTATTTTTTAACATAACTTGACTGTAGTCATACAGTAGATACCGTATGTTAAATTGTGCTCTGATATCTTCATAGGAAGTATTTGGCTTATGCAAGAGCAAAAACATTTTAATAGCTCACAGTAGTAAGGGAACACAGGGAGGATGTATATTTCAAAACTGTTATTCATTAACTATGCCAAGGTAAATACAGTTTTCCATTCTTATTACACCTTTAATATAGCTTAAGAAGATACAGAACCAAAGTAGCTCGACCAACACTCAATCAAGTCAAGCTCAAAGAAATAAGTGCCAGCAGGATTTATGCCCTGCCTTTATTTTAATAACAATAATGCCAAAATAAAGTCAGTCAAGCTTGATTGAAAGCTTAAAACAAAGTCTCTGTGTTGCAAAAAGCCTCAAATGAATAACACAGGTTTTATGAAACAATCAGCATGCCATAAGCCACATCTCAAACAAAAATAACCCGCTTTGCCTGCACCAGTGTGACGTCATCCGCAATAATGCAAGTTGAAATACAGAAATGCTAAAACACTGCAAAATGGAATGTTTAGCATGTCAGATATATGTAAGAAATGACTATTATCCAGCTGATAATGCTTCTGAATAGAGCGTTTAGCACAGATGGCACGCAGCAAAGCTAAGAGCAATTCATCAGGCGTTATCTGCGGCTCACAGATGAGCTGCTTCATTAGGAGGGGCGGTTGGTGTGCCGCGTGCCATTGGGAAGGGATGAAATCACAGAGAGCATTGACAAACACTCATTTGAGAAACTCTGATATGGATTTCCTCAGAACCGACAGCAGTTCCTAAAATAGAATCTGAAACACCTTTTGTATGCATCTGCTTTTTCAAGGCCTATTGTGTTCCACAAGAGAAAAAATATGTCCATAAAAGTGACATTAGGTGAGACTACACACCTAACAGTGCATACGCTTCATTATTAAAGAGTAAACAACATACAGAATCACATAACAATCATACTGAAGTGCAGCAAGAAGAGCCCCACACACACACACACACAAGGCGACTTAAGGTGTGCCCACCAGACAAGAAACACTGGCTGTGTTACAGAGTGTCTTACCACCAGACACCACTTCCATTAGTATTAGGCTGTCATGTATATTCATGAGGTGTCTGTCTTTATGCAAAACAGTGCAGAAGTTCACCAGGAATAGTCTGACACATGGGGGCAAGAGTCCTTGTGTTCAGTGGAGCGCATACACATACAAATATGTGCAACAGGAATTATAATTCATCAATTAAACAACAAACTATCTCATCAGCATCAGCAGTCAGAGAGATCCTGAAATGCATGAAAAGGGCATTCTTTATTCAGTTATTCATTGCTAGCTTCTCAATAACAGAGCATACCGCACTAGTTCGATTGGTAAAACATTGCAAATGTTACATATGTAATATCATATGTTTATATTCTAATATTACATAATAGGAATATTTCAGATTCTGCCACTAATAAAATAATACATTTTCTGACAGCGATAGTGATGTGACTAACAAGTACAAATGGCCAGATGTTATTGCTTCTGCTGAAGCTCGGTACTCTCTTTAGATCATCTAAAATTATGTGACGCTATACAAGCCTGAGTACTGAAAGTTCAATCATAATTATTACGTTGTTAATACAATTTGTTGAGAAAAAATTATGGTTTAACAATTGAAAGTATTGTAATATTTTTTTAAATGTAATTTATTCCTGAATTGCTGAATTTTAAGCATCATTATTCCAGCCTTCAGTGTCAAATGACCCTTCAGAAATCCTTTTAACATACTGACTTTTCAACAATGAAAAGTCTCAAGGATGTTCAGAAGAACAGTGTTTTATATAGCCATTATAAATCGCCTGACTGTAATTTTGGATAAATTTAATGGGAATATGAGTATCAATTTCTTTAAAAACTCGCACTGATCCCATACTTTGGTGTGGTAGCATATATTACGCTGGAGAAATATTACAATAAGAAAGTATTTACATGACTGGACTCTGTAGGAAACAACTGTGTTGATCTAATTTGAAGCTCTCCCACAGACCTTCAATAAATGCTTTATTCTTTCAATGAATGGAAAATCCATGTGTTCCTGAATAAATCCTGTGAGACACAGCCCTGTAAGCACGCCTAATGTTACAAGTGGGCACTTCCTGTCAAGCCTCATATCACAGCAGGGAGTCTGATGTGTTGCAGCATGTCTCAGAGCCCATCACAGCATGCAAAAGACAGTCATGATCTTACCAGTCGTAGTCCATGACGGCGATGATGAGCGACACATTCTCAATGTTCTCGTTGGGGATATCAAAGACCAGAGCCTCATTATATGTGGGATTGAGAGTATTCTTCTTTATGGACGTCTTCCTCTTTTTCAGCCTTCGACCTTCACAAACCAGAGATGCCTTTACGTACGGATCTGAGAAGAACAGAGGGAGAAAATTTATCAAAGAAATAGCAACAGCAGGACGTAATGCTTCGACTACATTCAAATTAATGCAAGTAATGGCATAAATAATTATTGAGCTACATTAGCATTACTTTTTCATAATGCTCCGTGATAGCACAACGTAATCGTGTCCTAAGAGAGGAATCTTTATTACATTACTTTAAGCCTTGCTGTGATAATTAAATAAGCCAACACTAATTAAAGACGTCTCTTCTCCTTATGACTGTGATGTTGATACCTTTATAAGGCGTGTCAGTTTTGACACTCAACTTTTTAGAGGTGCCATTTGATATTCACAACTTTCCGAACCGATGGGTTTGTGACCTTTGATGTTATTTCATTATTCACATGCTGGACGCGTTACACCAAGGTTATTAATGAGCGGCAGTTTCATCACGTCTCAATGTTAACAATGTCTGAGGTGCTAATGAGGTATCGCTGTTAATTATAAGGGAATTAGAGGAACGGCTGGGGACCACGAGCAGAAACGGGTACCTGAGAAGCCCGTGAGGTCCATGGCTTTCAGATTGGTGGCCTTTATGATGGTGACGGTCAGTCGGCCAGCTGTTGGTAGGTAACACAGTGAGAAGTTCAGCTCGCCCAGGTCAGCTTTCTCCTGCAGATGTAAACATATGGAAAGGTCCTGGTGTCTCTTTGAAGTGATATTGTGAGTAATGCAAATGCTGAGAAATGTATGGAAACTGTTAAATGATCACCATATTTTCAAATGTTTCAATCATTTACAAGGACAAACTGAACGAATGGCAGTGGTTTTCATGCTTAATTAACTTTTTTTTACAGATTTCTTTATGTTTAATTCAAACGCAGATGTGTTGACGGCATCTTTGGCTTGCAGTTGATTACCACAGAATTAATTTGAGCTTGTCCTTGAATTTTTACAAACAAGAGGAAAGTTGTGTTTATGGTAATGCACTTCCAGCGTAAGTCCATGGAACGGCACTGTGATTAACATTAATAATACATTTTTCTGGAGTGCATCCTCAGCTTATGACCAAGTAAATCTGATAAATGCTTTAACTTAAAAAACCAGAGTACTGCACAGAGACTGTTTACATCCAAATTCAAAGTTGTAGTTAAAGTAGTTAAATAGGATGCCGTTTCAATTTTTTTACAAGCTGTTGGTTCATAGATAAGATATATATCTTAAGATAGATAAGAAGTTGCAAAGACTATAGTTTCAAAACCTCAACCCGGATGTTCTGTATAAAAATTTATGACTTCTCCACACCCCCCTAAAACGGCTAATTTTAACATGCCTCCACTTTTCTACGTCACAGAGTGGGTTTATATTCATAACACCGCTTAAATGCTTACACATGCTGGAGATGTTGAAAGTAAAACTACTTTGTGCATCCAAAAGAGGACAAATATTAAAGTGAGAGCTGATCTTAAACCTGCAGAGCAACATACAGTATGCTGGCTGAGACTATAAAACGGAGCAATTCTACCTCTGCAAGGACAGTCCGGCGCTTCTGACTCACAACCTTTATATAAGTTACATATTCTTATTAAAAGAACCTGCTACTTACTCTTCATACATGAGTTTTGAGCAGTGAAGGGTAATGTTGTTTGTCATTTCTCTGATCACAAATGCAGACATGGTGTTAGGTTTATGAGGCGCAAAGCAAAGCAAAGTCATGATAATCTGTAATTTTGTCCCCACTGGATGCAACAAATGCCTCGTTTGTAATGTGTTCTATTGTTTTGGTGTCATAACGCAGGGACGCAGCATCACGTTATGGTAAGGGTTGTATCGTTTTCATCAGACGCTTGCGCTATTCAGCCAATCAGCCAATTGATAGCTGGCCAATCAGAGCATACCTCACTTTTTTAAAATAATGAGCTTTGAACAAATTGACCCCTCTCAGAAGGCGGGCCTTAGAGGAAAAACAATAATGTACAGTATGTGGAAAATAACTGCATAAACACATTGCATTACAAAAAGAATGTTTTTTTAGCAACATCATATGACCACTAAAGCGACCATATAATTTGTAACACTTTAATGCCTTATTGTGAGATATTAGTATATAACTGAATAACTGTTATTAACTGTAATATACTGTTATTTTAATATAATAGAATACATTTTTTCTGATGGATTTTCAGCAGCTACCGTCCTTCAAAAATCATTCTTACACACTGCTTTTGAGCTCAAGAATCCATTATTATTATTAATGTTGAAAATAGTTCTGCAGGGTAATTTTTTTCGAAACTGCTTTTTTTTTTGGTCAGGATGAAAGTGGTTTATTCAAAGAAATGTATGACATATTATCAATATATTGTCAATACAGTATATTTCTGTTTCAAATAAATGCTAAACGTTTGATTCATCAGTTTAATTCATCTCAGCTTAAGCAATAATTTCCTCTGCTGGTCCTTCCACTTTTCAATAATACTGCATACAGTTGACCGTGGTATATCAAGCAGGGATAGCATTTTTAAATCTGACATGCAAAGCTGGCATCCTATCACAGTACCACATTTTATATATATATATTTATATATATATATATTTTTTAACTCTTATTTTGTATTTTGTCAAATCTTTCAAAATAATTTAATAATTAACAGGTTAGTGTCCCTATACTTTTGTCCATATAGTGTATGTTTAATTCAGATTAAAAATGTATTTACATTCGTCACATTATCACTTGCATGAGTTTAAAGAAATCAAATGAGTCGATTCTCCTAACTGAAGCATATGTGTTAAGATGCTAGGTCTGTTTTTTTCCCTTACACTCTTTGTTGAACCTTTCATCTTTCTCTCAAGTTCTTGTTCTGCCAGACAGAATTAATCATCAGCCATGATGAAAAAAGAACAAGGGTAGCAGAGGTAAACAGAAAGAGCTGCAATATTTCATCAAAAACGTCAAGCGTCTGAGGTACATCTCCAAGAACTATGGGAGCTGCCAGCTTTGGGTCTGTGTCCATACACGTGATGTGATTTTTTATTTTTTTGTTATACACCAGCACCTCGAAAAATAAATTATACCTCAAGTCATTTTTTTTTTTTAACCAACTGACTAGGTAAATCTGCTAATGCCACCCGAGCAGCCGATTGGCTGAATCCTGCCTGTAAACATTTCATTTACATCCATTCAATTGTCAGACACACAAATGTCAGAAACATACTCAGATCCAGCACGCTTCACTGAATAATTTGTAGATTTGTCTCGTCAGACAGGGTAGATGGTGCCAGATTTATCTTCTTTCCTTCATTTGACCTAGTTGTGCTGTGAAAAATTTCATCTACCTTATTTAAGCACACTGCAGCTCGTGTTTGATTTGATTTATTCTCTCTGTTCTCCAAAGGTACAAACACATTTTAAAATAACAATATTCTACAATGACGACATAAATGTTTCTAAAAACTGCTCTATTAAAATGCAGTGGCAATTTCTGGAGTGCTCTTGAAAACAGGCACCTTTGCACAGTTGACCTTCACTAATTCCATGTAATTTTCTCTGGAAGGACGAGCGCATGCATGACTAGATCTCCTCACACCTCTGCTACCAACATCCCCAAGGACACATCATCATTACCGACTTAGCATGTAATCACGCATGATTTTCAATTGTGAAAAACGTCTCACGAATATAAAAAAGGGCTTTTCAACTCCTCTTAAGAGAAATATGCAAGTACCATACCGCCATTATTAAAAAATCTGTCCTGGCTAAGGTTCTTAAGAAATCCAGCACAAACTGAAATTCACTTGAATCCCATACCACTCTAAAAACAAGACAAATAAGCCTTTATTCAATGTAAAATTATTTTTTCCCCCAAGATAAACATGCCTCCTTTCCAGATATATTCCATTGTAAAATGTGATTACCTTAATAAAGAGCTATTTCTACCTGATTCAATCAACAAAAATTTGGTTTGTTTGAATAAGTGAATGTTTTCAGGTGAAATTAAACAATATTTTGGACTTCAGTTCATTTAGACATTAACATTTTTTAGTGTACGTGTAGACTCAATGAAGATTTACTTTACTCACAAAACTGAGTGCTATTTGTCTTGCGTAATTAACGATGCATACGTACTGCCCAGGGACAGCAGTTCTGCTCAAAAGAGACATTTGTGCATATTTTTATTGACGACAGCCGTAATTTATCAAATAATGATCAAGTAAAGGATAAGAGTGTTATATCTTGGCCCACATCCAGATGTTTGGTGTAGTCAAGCGCACTTCCAGCATTTCCTATTGAGGTGTTGGCGTGATGCCGATGTGTTCAGTGTGAGTGCTTTGACATACTGAGCACTGGTGCTCACAGGTTTGAGTCTGGCCCAGGTCATGTTGCCACCCTGCCCCCTCTCTCCCCTTGACTTCCTCTCTCTACTTCTGTCTACTACTTGTTGTTCAGCAAGCCTATTCTATTCAGGACCTGGATGGCCACTTTCCTGCAGGATTTAGATTGAACCACGCTTTAAAACACAACTCAACAACCTAATCAACTGTTCACCAAAAAATTACATTTCTACCATCATTTATATACCCAACTTTTTTTCTTCTGTGGAGCATAAAACATTTTGTCCACATGTTGGGAGCAAATGGTAATCAAAACAGTTAGGGGACCTTCGTTCTTAAAAAAATACTTTTTTGTTTGTTTGTTTTGCAGAAGAAAGTCAGACATACAAGTTGGGTAAATTTTTGGGTAAAGGATTTCTTGAAAATGGCTTGCAGGTGTGTTTGACTAGGGCTGTAACTCAACTCCCCGGGACAGTGGCCCTCTAGGACTGAAGTTAAATAGCCCTGCAGTACGGTCTCAATATAGTAGTCAAACATCCGTTGTAGTGCAGCTTTCTGCATCCTCCATAACCTAGCACTCAGAACCGGTATTTTTTGCCGTGTTTGTGGCGTTAAGTAATCTGCATAAATCAAGTGCTAAAAGAATTTAGACAGCATGTGGAAACACACAATGCAACCAAATGGATGCAAATGGGAACAATGAAATTGAATTTTTGACCTACAAGATTGTGTTTTAACCTATAACCTACAGTATAACCCAAACCTAAAACTACCCCTTACAACACTGCTAAATAGTAAATATTGTTGTACAGTCAGTAGGGCTGCACGATTATGACAATTGGGTCGAATTGTCGATTATTCCATTAAAATTGGGATCATCACAATTTACATTGAATGACGCTTATACCTTTGCTTGAAGCAAACGCATGCCATATTTTTAGGTGAAAATTAGCTAAAACCAACTGAAAAGCATATCTTTTTTTTAAGTATTAAGCCTAAAATGTGAACTATACAGTACATCGGGTTCTTTAAATAAAAAAAGTTAAAATATGCATAGCATTATAATGCTATACTACAACTAAAGTTAAAACAATGTATAAACCCTTAAGATAGCATGTAGAAAGAAAAGAACAAATCTTAAGCACACAGTGGATTTTGAACAATTAATTGCCTCTTTGAACGATGATGTAATTGTAGCTTCCGTAATTGTATTTGTGATTAGAAATTGGATTAATTGTGCAGCCCTAACAGTCAGTGTAACAAAAAGTAAGCTATCTTGATGTGCGCATACCCAGTAGTCACAGCTGTCTCCCTCATAGCCTTAACCCTATCAAATACTCTCCCCACTCTGTTTATGAGCTAATGAAGGTTTAATTTGTGTCATTATCTCACCGCGGTTCCTTCTACGATGTCTCTCCAAATTGGCTTCTCCCCGGTGCCCTCGCTGAAGTCCAGCAGGTTTTCCACCACCACTTGACCTATGAGGTCATGTCTGGAGAAGCGGTCGAAGTCGTAGATGGAGAAGTGGAGCTTGCGCGAATGCAGCTCGCCCAGGGGCACGCCGAACTGGAACGTCTCATTAAAAACCGGGTTGAGAGTTTTTCTGTGCACCTGCAAACCAGAGCCACGGAAAGCCCGAGTGGAAATGAGAGAAAGTGAAGGAAATTAGATAAGCGGAGGAGCTGAGAGGGAAAAGTGAGTGAAGGGAGTGAACAAGAGATTGGTTAACATCGAAACTGCAAATGCATAAAGTTAATTTAAAATGCACCGGCTGATAGAGATGTATTTTTAGATGAACTAGGGCACTGGGAAAAAAAGAAAGAAAAAAAAAATCCACAGGCAGGCTGAGAAACGCAACCAGATCTTAATGAGTCCTAAGAGGGTCTGCCATCTGAACAGTGGATTATTGTAAAAGCAGCGTGCCGACTGCTGCCTCGCTAGGATAAAAAAGATACCTTGGTCTGAAATTTCTTCTTCCTATCAGGCAGTAAGTAGATCTTGACATAAGGATCGGAGAAACCATTGGCATCCTTCGCCGGGAGGTCCAGAGCTTTCAGTATCTTAACCACCAGCTGCTCCGTGCTGTAAGAAAGATATGTCAGCGTCACCGTAATTCACTTTGAACTATCTGGAAATGTATGCGCTCGCTAGCCTGGCCGCGATTTCATTTCAGCGTCATCTAAGCAGCAATGACAAGAGCGTCGGTTTATGTTGAAACAGGCTGACATCTAGGCCAGTATCAGGACAGCGCTGCAGCATCGAGTTCAGTGAGGCTCAATGGCTGTCAGGATCAGAAAAACAGGGGGAAAAAGAGAGGAGGTGCCAATTGTACGGCCCGGCTCAACGGCTTGGAATTAATTGACAGATGGACGGAGCCGTACTTGTGCTGTGCAAGCTAAATGGATCTTGTACGAACGTGAATATATGAGATAATACATCCCTAATGTGAATATAAAGACATGAATATTTGATATGTAATGCAATGACTGTGGCCTCCAACACCGGACTTTATAAATAATCCAGAGCTTATTATGAAGCAAACCATAGGTCATTTCATGGCTAGACTGCAGCGAGGTTGTTGCGGCCTGGTGCCAAGCACAGCACGACCGTGAACTTCTGAAGCGCGAGGCTCATCCAGTGTTTGTGCGGATGTAAATAAGAGAGGCGGGGGAACCTCTGTGGTTGCTAATCAGGCCTTGTTAGAATGTGTCTCTCAGTGTTAACAAATGCGTCACCCTTTCATTAGGACACTTAAACAAATCAGCGACGCCGGGGGTGGGAGAACACCAGAAGAAATAAAATACGGCCTTGGACTGACATGTCAATCATAAACAATGTGCGATGATGACATGGTACAGATCTCAACCAATCAGCATGGAAGCAAATAAATTTAACATGTGATATTAACTTCCAATTTGTAAGTGCCATATTGAATAATTCGTCATTGTGCAGTCGTATCAATGCAAAGCTTAAGGGGCTATTTCCAGCAATATGTGTGACTTCAACTGATGTGATAAAGTTTAGCAGAGCTTGACTTGTACAAATAAACAGTATGTGCATATATATATATATATTTATTTAATTTTTTTTCTCAAATAATTGTTTCCACAAAAAGGTTTTTTACTGTATTTGTGATCAAATCATTGCAACCTTTCAATAGACTTCTTTAATTGCAGTAAAAAAATATAACTGATCCCAAACTTTTGAATGGTCATGTACATTTAAATACAGTGGGTACGGAAAGTATTCAAACCCCTTTTTGTTGTTTTTCTGTCAGTATGGGGTGCTGTGTGTACATACATGAGGAAAAAAATGAAAACTTTCCGTACCCACTGTATGTATAAATATATAATTATTACTTTACTTTACTTTACTTCCATCAGTTGATTATCAAATTGTTGGAAAGTGGTTGAGTCAGATCATTTTCTATCAACCAACAGCACAGACACACTGAATTTCCTGCAATTTAATCACTGTCAGCATGTGAGGCCCAAAAGACATGCTTGCTAATAGTAAAATTACATCAGTTTGCAAAAGAAGATACTTGTTGACATTTCAAGTTTGAAAAAAACTGTCTCACCCAGATGCATTTTGAGCTGTCCAGTCTAATATAAATTATATCAGTTTAGTGGAATTAGAAAATAAATCTCACGTCAACTGGTATGCAGCACAACAGCACACTTTAAATCAGGCTGGTCTTTAGAAACGCAGGGTGCCATTAGCACTCAGGACTATGAATGAAAATGACAGGCTCTATCTTGCCCACATTAGAGCGAGCATTTAAAGCCCCCGCCCCCCTCCCTACCCAAGTCAGGAACTGCACAACACAACGGCTTTTCATTCTTCAGTCACAATATCACTACGAAACAAAACAAGACCTCAAATAAAAGTCATGCACATGCTGTCTAAAAGTGCTCATCCGAACAACTCAATGATCGGCACTCAGCTGGAATCTGACAAATAGATGGAAAAATTAAAATAACAATAAAACAACATTCGGCTCCAACCCTCATAGACAATGGGTTAGAAATAGCTGTTATTCCCTCCGCGACGCATGTGTTATCGGCCTACTGCTGTGCTGATAGAAAGCTACGTCCCACCGGATGCGACTCTGACTGACAGTGTCAACCTGCCCGCTATTCCCAAAATGCATGTAGCTGTGACATATTCGCATTGATGTATTGCAAACGCAACAGCATAGCAGGAGGTGTGATGATGTCAATTAAACACACATGGGGATGAGAAACAATCTTGGCCGCTAGCGCTCGTGCAAATGCTGAGTAGCATTTCCGTTTGCACTTGCTTTAAAAATAAATTCTGTTCATTTATTCACACTACAGGTGGGCGAAATGATTAAAAAATTGTATATTTAAATATGAGTAATTAAAAAAATATTGTTATTTTAGCTAAAAAAAAAAAATCACACCACAACTTTAAACAAAAGTGGAATTTCACGATTTTAACTATTAAAATTAAATGCATAAAACTACACAAAAACTAATAAAAGCCTACTTAATGTATAAGTAAAATGTTTAAATTAATTAAACTAACTACAAGAAAGAGGACAAAGAAATAGAACTGAACGAAAATACTAATTAATGTCTGCCTTGGAACAGAATAGGCTGTTGAAAAAAGTTATTTGTTTTCTTTGCACACAAAAAAAAGAAGCTGAACAAAGGTCTTTTAAATTTGGACATAAGGGTGAGTAACTACTGACAGAACTTACATTTTTGTGTGAACTATCCCTAAGTGCAATAAACGGCATAAATGAATATTACTGGTGGCTTCATGCACTTAAACTGAAACTTCTTAGAACACATTTGTGTAACCCCAAATGTAAAATCTTAACTGGTTGACAAAAGTCCTACCTGTTTATCAAGTCTACTCAATCCCTCTTTCTTCCAAACACAAAAGATGTTAGGCAGAATGTCTAAGCTGCTCTTTTCCATACAATGAAAGAGAGATCACGGCTGTTCATTAAATGCAGAAGAGCCGCTTAGAGATTTCCCTAAACATCTCCTTACTTGTTCCACAGAAGTAAGAAAGGCAAGGTTTGAAGCATCATGAGGAAATGGACGAATTTAGATTTTTTTGGGTGAACTATCCCTTTAACTCTAAAGCTTTCCATTTCACGCGCACACGCAATCATGACATACTCACCTTAGAACTCACAGCAGAACATAATAGACCGATAATGTAATGAACAGGGACAGAGGTGTCAAATCATTTATTTGAACTGCTCCCTATGTGTAAGGAATGAGATATCAATCTCCACTCACCCATCTTCATCTCTTTCTCTCCCTCGGCCTCCTCTGTAATTCTGGCCGTAACACAGTGCTGTGTTATTATGTGTTGACAGGCTGTGCTGTTTAAAGTGGCTGGTCATATATAATTCATGAGTAAAACAGCCTCTCCTTCCTTCATTTCTCAAACATCAGCACTTTCCACCATTCTAATGTCCCTCTGCGTGACGGCAAAATAAAGGACCCGGTCTGACGTGCGCGGGCTGCCCACAGCAGGCCTGGCTATAACTCATTGTGCTGACTGCAACTCCCCTGCTTCTTTCTCCAGCTCGCCTTTTCAATTGTGGGCCCTGCCGATGAGATCTATTTATAACCCACTGATGTATTGAGAGGCATGGATCCTCATTGTGTGACAATTCCATACGAGATAGATCCTAGCGGACTCACTTGAAGGCGTAGCGCAGGAGGAAGCTGATTTTGCCGCAGGTGTCTTGTTTGCCATCCCCCTGGTCTCCCTGGCGTAGCCGGTAAAGTTCTGGTTTGATCTGCCCGATGCTGGTCAGCTGCTCACTCTTCTCCTCGCCGTGGAAATCAGGGCTGGAAAGCTGGTGAGTCATGGGCTTAGGCCTGGAGAGAGACCGGAGGGTGAACACACTCACACATGCGCATGTATGGACAAACACAAGGACCAAACATCTTCTGATGATATTTATGAAAGGAAGGCCAATTTGAACGCTTTAGATTTTGGGGATTTTTGGGAATGCATTGTCACTAATAATTGCTAATTCAATTGAGCGGGAAAATGGAAAAAATGTGAATGCAAAAAAAAATTTAAGTAGGTATGTTGAGCATTAAATCATCATGGTACTTGTAGCATTGCATTTAATTTAAATTCATTAATTTTTGTTTACGATAGTACTGTATATTGCAAAGAATACTGGACTACCATAATGAGAATCTAATGAAAGACACATTTCACAAGTGCTTAACAGTCATAACAAAATAAACCGTTTTACGGTTTTATACAATATATAATAATATCATTTATTTATAGGCCTACATTTATTTCCTTTTTTGAAAATAAGATATTTTAATCTGTTCTATTTAGACCTGACAAAATGTGGTCCAAATACCCACAAATGTAACCTTGGACCACAAAACCAGTCATAAGGGTAAATTAATCAAAAATGAGATATATACATAATATGAAAGCTGAATAATTATGCTTTCCATTGATGTGTGGCTTGTTAGGGTAGGTCAATATTTGACTGAGATCTGAAATCTGAGGGCTCAAAAAAAGTAGTGAGAAAATCTCCTTTAAAGTTGTCCCCATTAAGTCCTTGGCAAAGCATATTCCTAATCTAACTAAATATTTTAAGTTAGGTTAGTTTACTGTTTCAAATGATTTGCACTGAATCCATCACTAATTCCATAAAAATATTAAACAGCACAATATTTCTAACAATAAGAAATGTTTTCTGAGCATCCAATCAGAATTTTGGAATGATTTGCTGAAGGATCATTGGATCCCTGGAGTAATGATGCTGAAAATTCAGCTAAAGATGATACATTTGATGATACTACGTACGGTGAACGTTTTCTTTATCTGTAACAGTAAGCAGTATTTTACAACATTATACAATAGGAAAAACCTGTAGCAAAAGTAAATAAACATTACATTTCACTTCAATACAACATACTGTAAACGTCGTGCAAGACTCAAACCACACACTCACTCCATCATCCTGTAAAACACACACACATAGAAAGCACAGACAGGAAAAAGAAGAGAAGGTCACTGACCTGGTGGTGACCTGCTGCTGGGAATGGACATTGGGCAGGTCTTTCACAGCTGAGCCTCCTTCTGTTGCTGGGGGCAACTCAGGAGATGTCTGGCTCAACTTAAGGTTTGCTGAAAAAAGGGGGAACCATAAGCCACAAAAAGATGAAAGGAGTACTTCAGAGAGTGGTGTATAATTAACAACAATCACTAGCTCTTAGGTCTCACAAAGAGTAAAGTAGAGCTTCTGGGTTTGATACACAGCAGACTTTTGCTCACCAGCATTGTTGGGGTAAGAGTCCATGTCTAGGTAAGAGTGCTCCTGCATCTCCTGCGGACCCCCAACCACACCCCCCACCACCAGCCCCCCTCCGCTCCCCTCCACCCCCATCAGGTCGGAGAAATGGGGGTGATGCTGGCCATGCTGCGAGAGCGAGGGATACAGCGAGGAAGAGGATTGAGTATCTTTCCTCTGCAAAAGGGGAGGAAGCAGCGAGGAGCCCCCTCCACCTCCGACCCCACCCAAACTGGCCCCGCTGGGCAGGAGCCCCGACGTCAAGCTCAGACCCCCGCCTTCCTTATCTCTCCACGGCAACCAGCAGAGCTTCCAGGAGACGAAGAGAGAGACAGAGAGCAGCACGATGCCACAGAAAGTTACAATGACGGAGAGCAGACTCACTGAGATCTCTGAAACAAAGAGAGAGAGAGAGCGTTTGATTTATTACCACCTTGAGAGGTAACAAAAATCCTAAGGAATTAAATGCTTCAGGTTCATATTACAGAGAAAGCTTCCGGTTCCTTTATAATTGCACTAATGCTTTCTTTAGGACTTTAGGATTTAATGCTTTTGGTTCAAATTCCAATGAATGCTTCTGATTCCAAATTATTACACCAATGATTATTTTGAGACTTAAATAATTGTTCCTAATTATATACTTAAGATGAATATGAAATAAAAGAGAAATAATGATTCTTGGTTAAATTCCAATGAATGCTTTTGTTTTCTTAATAATTCTTCTAATGATTCTTTTATGACTTGGTCCTAACTAATATATTATATATAAATAATTACCTCGACTACTAAATATCATCTACTATATAGAGAGAGTTATGATTGAGCATTGCGTAGGCAACAGACAGCAGGTTCTAATGCAGCTTAAGATATTTTAATAATAGTCCATAAAGATGGAACACCAAGGGAGAATCAGAAGAAACATTTGTCACATCGACAATAGCAGTCCAGGGCCTAATATACACGAACAAACGACCATACAGGAAATGGAACACAGCTGAACCAGGTAGATGCTAATGAGAACACAGCATTATGGGAAACTGAGTCCAGGACCGGAACAGGCAGAACACAAAACACAGAAACAGACCAATGCCTAACAGTGGTGCAGGATACCAGCCGCACAAGCCTTAAGTACACACAGCACACAGCAGGTGCTCTCGGTTCATCTCGAGATGTGGTTCAGTGATCGATTCAGTCAGTGAGTGAGTCATTAGACTGATTCAAACTGACAACTCACTGTCTTTTTGACCAGTTCATTATAAAGAAAAGATTTTGTGACTAAATCCTATCCACTGTCAAAATCCTACCCTACTGGAACCCCAAAGCAATATTAGAACTTGAAAAAAAAAATCTGTGCTGCCTTTTATTTTTGACTTCCCTTCTCAATTTATTATCTGTGTATAATTGTGCCGTCTTTCTCTCTCTTCAAATTCAATGCAAACTCTTTTTCTTTTGCCATAGTGCTGTAGATTCAGTAGCGGTTTAAGAATACATCACTGGAAGATGAACGCAGATGTTCAAGAACCATTAAAGGAAACTAACATCATGGAAATCAATCGGGTGTAGTATGGACCTTTTTTTTTCAAATCGCAACTCAGTTCTCAGTTCCCAACTCTAGGTAACAAGCTTGATTGCATAACCTGGGAGGATGAACGCAGAGATATTTGAAAAGAAAAATGTGCAAATGAGGCAGCGTTGGCAGACAGATGCTGCGCTTAGGGAATGACTGGGAGAAACTGAAGGAAGTGCACAGAGAGAGAGAGAGGATCAGAAGGAGAAAAAGGAATGGAGATGGCGCATTGTGCCTGTAAATTACCACCGGCTCTCCAAAACATTCACTAGCTCTTATCTGAATACAAAGCCATGAAAACGATGGATTTATTTCCAAGCAGAAGAAGTGTCAATGCCAATGACAATTTCCACAAAGATGTCCTCTAAACTGTGATTAAGCCTTATGACTCTGTCTCTCACAGAGTATGAGCTTTCAATCATGCAGCCTTTAATAACAATTTCCAAGGGTGCGCATGAGTGAGTCACTTGAAAAAATTAGACTTTGGCAACTCGGTTTCAGCACCAGACTGAGAAGAACAGCTACTCTCCAACAAGCAGCGACAAACAAGTGCCTGCCAATCAAGAAAAACAAAGCGCCTGTCTGTCAGCCTGACTCTCAAGAGCTCTATTCAGATCTCTCACCCACATAGTTCCTCCGCTTACCCTGCACTCACATCACTTCCTCAGACGCAACACCCACCAGCTCTAAAAGCCCCCAGGGTGGTTCTACCTTGAGCTACTCTGTAATTTCTATTATGCAAGGAGGTTATATCATATGACTGTCGGCTCGCCCTTTATTTTCCTTTCCGTAACGCCATCTTTCGCAGTTTTTGTTCCACAATCTTTGCTTCTGCACCCAAGTTAGACCGTTTTCCTCCATGCATTTCACACATTTGTCTCCAAAGAACCAGTCAGGGCTGGGCAAAAGACAGAACTGGCTCACTTTCATTTTACAATTTAGAATTTTAATTGGCTTGGCCACGTCTCACAGGATGTTGGAATGGAAATGAAACTGGAATAACAGGAAAAGAAATTCAATGGATCACAAGCAGTCATAAAACAGAGGAGATTTGAGTTATCCAACAGAAAATATGAGGGGAAAACAAACGTCAAAATATGAATCATGAGGCTTGGTTTTCCTTGGTAAAATTAGAATATTGTAAACATTGTGTTCTCACACCATGCTTCATAACATGTGCATAATACATTCATTAAGAAATACAGTCCCACTTTATATTAGGGTGTTCCTAATACCTTTGTACTTTCATTGTAACTAGATGAATGCCACCACAGTGTTAGTACACACCGGTACATAGTATCTACAGCTGTAATATTTCTGTAACTTCACACATGTAACAACCCTCAGAATGTGTGTAAGTGTGTGTGTAAGTACAAATGTATATCAGGACATTGGTAACAACACTTTTTGGTAATGAAAGCACAAATGTGTAACAGGACTAACAGCACTTTTTGGTAAATA
>JAUCMU010000063.1:7245435-7290735 GCA_032275025.1 Enteromius treurensis
TCTTAAAACATGTCAGTGTCATTGTTCTGTGTTAAGATGCACACCTGTAATATTTTCCTATAAGGCATTTTTGTAAACGTTGCTTAAATATCTTAATTTAACTAATGCCTAGTCCTGGCTTAAGCTAAGCCCCGTTTGTGAAACCGGGCCTTAAAGTCTTAAGAAGATCTTGAGCTTCAGCGTAGTAAGAATCTAAGGAACCATCAAGTCTACAGGTTGTTAAACTCTAAAGGTTTTTTGTTTTCCAAAAACACACGAGGAGAGCACTTCTGGAGATTTGTCATTGTCCTGTACATACTTTTTGGACAGCTTGACTTTGGGATACAAGAGTCCAAGATCTACTTAATCAAAGAATGTACCAAAAAAAAAAAAAAAAAAATCACCAAACTAATTCCAACCAGCCTTTATAGACCCAATGAATTAGATTCTAATAGTTGGTTTACTATTAGACACTAAACATTATCAACCAGCCTTTTTACACACCGTGATCAACTAGACTGTAAAAAAAAATATTTCCAAAAATACAACATGGGGAGAGTGGTTCTTGAGATTTGCTAAAGCTATGCCAACTTTAATCTTTAAAGCAAAGTGTTATTTCCTGGAAAGTCTTAACGAAAAGTGAAATATTCTTGCCTGATCTGATCTCAGACAACCAGAACTATCTACAGGAGATCGGATTTTGGTATTTTTTTAATTTTTTTGTAAAGGAATCAGTCCCTGCTTCAGTGATTTGGTGATATGTATGCTCTCCCCCCAACGGATTATTAGAAAATAGCAAAGCATGAAAGTGCTGAAAATAAGACCAGTTCTCTTTTATTTCCTAGTCAACCAAGCTTACTTCTATGGCTTTTGAAATAGAAAATCAAAAAGCATACAGTGTGTTCCACTGTGGCTTGACAAGCATGCCAAAACATTGACAAGCATAATATTAGCATCACAAACAGTACAGAAAATTAACATTGTAAATAACGAATGATGGGAAGGACATGCAACTGAAAGAACAGACAGGAGTGATACTTTCTTCACAATAACAAACAAACAAACAAATAAACAACTATCCAATGAAATCAGATTGCACAGGTGACTAACAACAGTTACAGCTCTTAATACATGTAAAATACATGACTACGACAAAAACTATAGGAGGCTTATGTTTTCTTTTCTTCACTATTAGAAAAAGGAATATATTGTGAAATATAAAAAAGAACCAAGATTCCTTCAACTGATTGAAAATTAATCAATTCTTTAGCCTTTTCTATCCTCCAATCACACTATGGCCCGACTGAAGGATTGAGGTCAGTTCCATCATATTCGAGCTGAACCGCTCTCTCTATCAGTGTTGACCTTTTCCAGATACTCGAGTCGAGCTTAATACACTGAAACAACCATGACTGACATGCTCAAAGACGAACACATCTACCTGGAAAATGAGGTTAACTGCAGCTGAGCAAGAGTACAATGGACATTTTTCTGAATCCTTTGTTCAAATAGGCTACTTACTTTTTCCATGCCCTAAACCAGCAATTCCCAAACCGGGGAGCTTAAGCAGGTAACAAGATCTACAGTACTAACACTGTATACATTTATCTGTATACTACGTCTTGAAGCTCATCGAGAGAATGTCAAAAGTGAGCAAAGCAGTGATCAGAGCAAAGGGTGGTTGTTTTGAAGAAACTAGAATATAAAAGATGTTTTCAGTTAAGTTCTGTACATAACTCCACATGTGCTCATTCATTGTTTTGATGCCTTCAGTGAGAATCTACCAATGTAAATGGTCATGAAAATAAAGAAAACACATTGAATGAGAAGGTGTGTCCAAACTTTGGCCTGTACTGTATGTATATATAATAAACCATTTTTTCACTTCTAGACGTGAATGAGGCTGGATGGTCAATCTGGACCTCGCTCAAACATTCAAAGTGTATATAAAAACGTACTGTAAATGTATATAAAAGTGCACAATATACCACTTTTCTACTGTTTTGTCCTTTTTAAAACTTGAATCATCAGTTCCCATTCATTCTGTCTGTAGTATATAAAAAGAGTGACAAGCAATATTCACAATCCTGCTTTTGTGATCGAAACTCCCACAGGTTTAGAGTGACACGAAGGAGAGTAAATATCAGACTTTTTATTTCTTGGCTGAACTATTCCTTTAACACCTTATAGACTATTTTATACAGCTAAAGCAGAGAACTAAATCTGGGCCTTCGGAATATAATAAAATGCATTTCACTAGTAGAGACTGGATCCTTACAGCACATTTGGAGGATGGAAAGGAAAGACAGAACGAATCATGGACTATACATCTTCACAAACCGAATATTAATGATGCTTAGAACCCTCAAGCTTGTAATGATGATTCATGAATTTAATACACCACCACACGTTTCTAAAGCCACTGGGACTGAAAGAAAAGGCGATGTGTTATTATGATACATTCTACAAAGCATTGTTCCTCGTCTCACAAACCCTTGCTGAATGCAAATTGCACTTAGAATGAAAGATCAACCAAAGCCCGGACAGCAGTCATCTGAAGTACCAAGAAGGATCTACAGAGAAAGGACACAAGTAATACGTGCTTGGAAAGTTTTAATCATCAATTTTTCTGTGTGCTCTGATCCCATCTTTGATGCATAATCTACCTTTCGAGTAAGGGAAAAAATTGTAAAAAGAAAAGAACTGTTTCTATTTTAATTTATTTTAAATATATACATTTAATCCTAATATGCTGATTTTGAAGATTTGTTATCAGTGTTTTAAACGTCTATGCTATTTAATATTTTTGTGCAAACGGTGGTATTTTCTTCAAGGCTTTTTGATCAAAGTAAAGTAAAAAAGAAATAGCTAAAATAAATATTTTGTAAAGTTCTTTCTGTACTGGCACTTTTAATTCAATGCATCCTTACTAAATAAAAGCATTAATGTATTACACATATTTTTTATATATTAAAACAAATGTACTGGTTAGCTAGCTATTTAATTTAAATGCCCATTTGAAAATTGTATTCAGACAAATTCATCAAATTCCTAGCCACTGCAAACATTTTTCTACATTACTTCCCTGCCACCTGCTGAGAACACTTCATCTGGCTCAATAAAATGCATCATCTTTAGAATTTTTTATAAGTAGAAACATTCACACTGCATAATAAATACACACTACTCAAATGACTGAGCACTCACGTTGTAAAGAGGAACGCGTGAAGTGACATTACGTGATCTGGCTATTTAACAATTGCTAATTCAGTTTCATGCATCTGCCTTATTCAAAGAATCACATTTCATTATTGGGCCCGGCCCAGTAGGGATTGGCAGAACTTTATCATATATTTGTAACGGGTTGCTGCCTAGACTTTCACAGTTGATTCTGGAGAACCTGCAAAACAAATGAATTGTGAAATATGAATTTATTGAACAAGAACCTGGAGCGAATGCCTGCTTCGTAGCCAGTCAAATGATTTACCAGAGGCCACTGGTTAGTACGCCTACAGGGAACATCAGCACCATTTAGCAATCTCCATTGACAATGCGCATTTAGCTGGGAAAAATCATTCACGAACCCCAGACAGACACAGAAGCTACTGGACATAATGTCTGATAATGACTGATGTTCATCTATAAGAAGATTTATTTGGATGTGTGCGTTGTGTCCCGTGGAACGGTGACGCCCCTGATCGCTTCTTTCCATGAATCCCTTTCTTTTCACAGTCGATACCAAATGCAGGCGCCGTTTGAAGGCGCATCAAGCATAATTTTGCTTCATGGGGATGTGCTGTCAAGAGCAGAAAAGAGTAGTCACAAATCCTTCTGGACTGAAGAAAAAAAATTTAAAAGATCACACTATGACAGAGCAATTCTAGACCGATTCTTCCAATTCGTAGCATTTATGGGCCATAATCAAAAATATATGTACTTTTTATATACATTTTTGTAAGAAGTAAATAAAAACGAACACCACAGCTTCATTTTGCCAGAGATGCAATAAATGGCACCATTCCAGATCATTACAGACAGAATCCATCAAAGCACAGCACAAGGTATCTTGTTGAGAACAGCATGTTCAAAACCAAAACGCAATGATGCCATTGTTCCATACGATATTAAGCTCATGTCAAAACTCTGGGCTGAAATACAGCACAACTTGATTCTCATTTCAACCTGGAATGAGAATGTTTATCACCAGGTTTCTCTACCCACTGATATAATTACACTTCATGGAGGATGAATCATCTTATTTTCAGAAGAACAGATAAGCATTCCTAAAAGCATTCATTCGTCTTGACATGCCTTAGTCTGTTCAATCACACGACGCATACTATTCTAGTTGCATCATGCTTTGCAGTTATTTTGCAGACTTGTAATTTTATATCTCATAATCTAGGCAGTGATTTCAGACAATAACTAGAATTATTTAGTGTCGGTGCACTTACATTGGTTTCATTTGTTCCCTTGGGTCTCCACAATGGTCTCTCAAAGTATTTCAGTCTTCTCTCTCTAGATATTGTTTGCATGTTAAGTTAAAAAATGAATCACCATTTGGAGTCATGGTTTAGTGGTTAGCATGAGAGATTTCAAACATCTATGAGAAACAACTTTCTTTGTGTCCCATAATCTTTAGGATTGAACTTTTTTTGGCACTTCGCTAACATCTTTTTTTGAAAAAGGTCAGCAGAGACATGGCTTGGTGGGTGAGCCACACGCCCTGACACGCTCGGGTTATAACCCACTTTGCTCAATTCTTCACATTTCTCTCATGCTAAGAGGCATAAAAAATAGTCACTGACATACTGTGAAAAGTTAAGTGATTGCAAAAGTTTTGCATGGCTTTTTTAAAACGTGAATTAATTTACTTAAAAAACAAAATAGTACAAATTAAAGCAAAAAATAAATAAATTGTAACAATTGCAAAAAAAAAAAAAAAAAAAAAAAAAGATACATTTCATCTAAACCAAAGGAATGCAATTCATACTATGTTTAAACATTACTGCTGCACTTTTTCATGAGCCTTATTTGCTGTTTTTCCCAGAGGGCAGCTGGTAGAGAAAGTGGCTCGACCCACTAATTTACCCCTAGAGAGAACAGATATGATGATGTTTACAGTGAGCGAGAAACAACATTTCATGTCAGCAAAAAGTAACACTCAGGCCTGATTCAGTTACTAATGTACAATAACAAAGTCAGGAATGCTCTAGGTTCGAGTTCATCTTCATCAACAGAATTTGATGCAAAATGCCGAAATGAGTGATAAATCAAAATGATTTCCTATGGCAATCAACAATAAGCCACAAACCCTGCTGATTGAGTTACAAACATGAATATGTATTCTACTTCGAAATCATCGGCAGTCAGGAATTTTATAGCATTGTGTAAAGGTTTAGGTCGAATATCAATAACAGTGAAAGCACCACTAGCTATACAGACCTTAAATAAAACTTAAACACATTGATTTCCATGTAAGAATCAAACATGTTACCAGAAAAATAAGAAATATGCTTATCAAATCTCAAGGCTGAGCTGAACAAAGACTGGAAAATTAAGCGTGCGTCATCTTCAGTTTAACAATTGGAGTATACCTGGTACAACTGTTAAAGAAAACTGTTTATCTATTCGTTAGAAATTGCATAATAATAGTATTAAAAAAATTCATAATGAGCCTTATTCACCTTGGTGTATTTTTTAGTGGTTACTGTTAGTCAGCATGATGGCTTTCCATACAATGGGCCAAACAATCTACTTTTGTGAGCTCTGAAATTGCTTTCCCTTCCTGCGGTGCCACGTTTCTTTACATGGTCTGAGCCCAGCGTGCAGCCGAGGCAAAATGCAGCCGAGCTTTCATGTCAAATCTGTGCAGAAGGTTTACCTATCAATATCAATTCACAGAAAAGTGTTATGATGAAAATTTGAAAGGCGACGAGAAAAGACAACAAAATAGATGTCAACTTTAAGATAATTAGATTCAGACGCCACTGCCCAAAGCATTTCCCGAGATGTTTGTCTGAACGCTCTGTCATTGTTGTCTGGATAGCTGACACAAAAATACAAACTCTGTCATCATTTACTCACCCTTGTGTCATTCATGAGACTACTTTATGGTGTTTCTGTCATTTTTGGAATTTGTAGAAGTTGTCCACAATCACTGTCATCATATGGGCCCTTTGAGGGTGACTAAACGATGTGTTTTGATCTTTAAAATGGCATGTTTATGGTTGGCCCCAATTATGGCTTGTTAATGACTAAATGTCCTTCGTTATAGTGGCTTAAATGAATCAACCCCAAAGAACAATGAACAGAACCCTTGAGGAATTACAGTACAATGGGTCTTCATCTCTCAAGTCCTTCATTCTTTGCTGTTCTAATTACATTGGGCGAATAGGCAAACAAACAGCCATTGTCTCTTCATTTATATTTCAGTATGATAATCAGTGTACATGGCCATATTCCCACAGCTCTCAGCTTTACTTCTGACACACTAATTCATAAAACACGAGATCTTAATCTCCTTACCCGACACATGGGACAACTTTGTTTTGCATTGCACATACACAAGTTTTTATCACCGTGAGAGACTATTATATTTTATAAACCCTACCCCTAAGACCCCTTACATTTTTAATATTGCATTTAAATATTATTTGGTATGTTAATTAAGACATTCTTCTGGATAATGCAGATATGTAGACCACTAAATTCAGCTGATTTTATATCTCCATTCCAAAACCTAGTGAGCTGCCAACAATCTCTGACAAATGACAGACAGGAAGTCATTCATTTCCAATCCAAAGTAGTTTGAGAGAGTATGCAGGCATTTTGAAATATTTGAACATCTGTTGTTACACCGGATGTGATGTATTATAATCCAAACTATGAGTGCCGGCTGAGAATAATCAGTATTTTTCTAAAAAAAAAAAAAACTTACTTTAACAATTTTGACTTTTTTATGGCAAAAATAATTATTTTATAATCTTTAAAACAGTATTTACATTTATTAGCCCTAGAAAACATACCATGTTTTCATTAAGCCGTATTGACAGTTATATTTTATTTTATAATTTTTTTTGTATGGATACATTCGTGCATTTATTATCCATTCATTTCAAGATGGTAATGTCATTTTACGTCTATTTCGAAAGTTCTGTTTCTGCTACTAGAGGGCGTTAGAGACAGTGAAAAAGTGACTTACGGTAAGTTAAACTCAGTCGTGTTAAATAATTTTAAATCCAGGTTAAGCAATTTTCAAAAAATTTAGAAAACCGAGTCGGGCCCGAGTACCCAAACCAACTTGTAACCAATCAGCAGTAAGGGTCGTGTCTACTAATGATGTGGAGGAGAGTTCGTTAAGTAATCAGCTGAGCCGAGTACCGATATGTCTGTGGAACGATAAGTCAAGTAGTAAGACCTCTTAAATCACATCAGTTTTGCAGTGCTGGAGGGAAGTCAAGGAGGGGAAAGACCTGTGAACAGATGCCAAGGTTGCTTTGGTTCTTCTTTTTTAATGTTAGAGTACAATAATATTGTTCCATTTTTTCAAATTTTGACTAATATTTGAATTAATAATAATCATTTATTTAATAATAACATTATATTATATTGAATGGGCTTAAAATACTAAGGAAAATAAGTATAGTAATTTCTCTTGACTAAAAAAGTAATTTTTCATCATTGGGGTACCTGGACAACTTCCAGTGAAGCGAATTACAAAAATGGAATCGACCCTGTTTGATGTTGGCCGGGACAGGAAAATGCAGGTTGATTTATACTGGAATCTCAGCTTTTCCATGTGAGATTAATACAACTAACTTCAGGCCAGACCTAATCTGTTCCGCAGTGGAACTTACTGTGCCATGGGAGGATATTAGTGAAGCAAATAAGACTGAAGTACTCAGACCTAGAAGCCGAATCCACAATGAAACTAGTGTTGGCTTCATCCTGGCCAAGCTGGTGTTCAGCTGTTTGAAACCGAACAGTCTGACCAGGTTAGGAATTTGAATTAGAATTTGGCAAAAAAAAACGGAGTACCTGAGGAGGCAGCATAATTAAGTTACAGACCGCCTGTGTGTCAGGAGAACGTCTATGATGCTTTAAAAGCTGCAGGCAGCTCGCTAAGTTTTAGAAAAGATCACAGGTTTAACTATCCTTGTGGGGACATCTGGTCCCAGACAACATAGGCAAAACTCTACGTTATTACGTCTTATCTTATATCAAACGGCATACATACTCAACAGAAAGACTTCTAGTGCTGAATGTGTCATTAAAGAAGGTCACAGGTTTTTCCTGTTGAATGCCACAATGTTTGAGGCGACTATAGAGACAACACAAGATGACTGCTCATTCACATGAGACCGGGCCCGGAGTACAAAAATTGCCTGTGGCAGACAGACAGCAAGTGACAGAATCAGCAGAGAGAGATGATATGCAGCGAGGGTGACCGAAGACAAGAGGTCTCCAGAGGGCCCGGACACCAATTTCCACAAGGTCAACTGCAGAGCGGAGAAGTGTCGGTTCACACACACAGGGAGCTGTGACGGCTGTTCTAGAACAAGGGGCAGACCTCATCCCGGTGCAGCGGCTTTATCTCACTTCAGCGAACAAGTGATCCTCTGCCTGCGTTCAGTCGGAAGCAAAGAATACAGAGGGCATGGCCATAGATAAAGCAATGAAACATAAACATAATGAAACATAATACAGTGATTATCGCAAAAGTTTTACCACTTTTGATTAAGTTTCAAACCTCACAACTTTCTGCTTTGAGAGTATACATCTTTCTGAGTCTCTATTATGGCAATTTTTAAAGAAATATTTTTAATAAGAATAAGAGCTGTTTATTGTTATAATATAATATGAATTATAATTATTATTATTATTGTTATTCTTCATTGTGGCAGTTTGAGTCATATCAATGACTCCTAGAGCCAAAAATTCAATCTGATTTAGTCTCAAACTCTACCTCTTTCTGCTAACTTTATTTAAATCACAGGTGCAGGTACGGGCTGGTTTTTCTGAACTTTTCCCAAGAGAGCATTTATCCCAAAATGGATTTCCTGACTGGAAAGCTGCTCTTCACTCACTACTCACTCTTAATACGCCTGCAGCTTCATTCCTGACACCTCTCGGCACTTCCGTGACCCATGATTGGCAGTCACTGATTCTTAACTCTGTCCCAGAACCACTACACATCAGAGGCGCTCTACATTTAGACTGTCAGACTCAATGCATCTACGTAATAAGCTAATATAATTTTGCCGTGACTCAGCCCGCAGCCCAGTTTGGCTCATTCTGCATGGTAATTTGGCAGAAATAAGCACTCCTGCCTCTAGGCTTTTCTCCTGTCTTTTAGATAACATCCTCCGTTTTTGGTATAGCATCCTTCGAATAAACATCTTGACGCACATGGGCCTCTGGGCTTGGGTTGCATGTACCAAAGGAATCAGGATGTGAAGCCAATTGCTACGCTGGAAATGAATAGATTAGTTAAAGGAATTGGAAATGTGCTTTTAATCTTACCATTCCTATAGATTGGCATAGTGATCAGAGCGACATCCTAAATGCATGTTTTATTTAGGTGTTTATTTTCAAAACATTAACATTCCTTACACCTGCATGTCAAATTACCTTTCACAGCAATCCTTCCTCAACCTAACGCAGCCCGCTTATGTAGTTACGAGCTTTATGAGGAAGAGAACAATTCAAGTCAATTGCACAGTATGGATAATGCCATCCATGCAGCCAACAGGGGAAAATGTCACGTGGTGCATTCAGTACATGGCAGTTAAAAGGAATAGAATAGAATAGAATAGAATAGAATGGAATAGAATAGAATGCTCAAAAAAAATAAAGGGAACACTTAAACAACACAATGTAACTCCATGTCAGTCACACTTCTGTGAAATCAAACTGCCCACTTAGGAAGCAACACTGATAGACAATCAATTTCACATGCTGTTGTGCAAATCAAATAGAGAACAGGTGGAAATTATAGGCGATTAGCAAGACACTAGACAATAAAAGAGTGGTTCTGCAGGTGGTGATCACGGACCACTTCTCAGCTCCTATGCTTTCTGGCTGATGTTTTGGTCACTTTTGAATGCTGGCAGTTCTTTCACTCTAGTGGTAGCATTAGACGGAGTCTACAACCCACACAAGTGGCTCAGGTAGTGCAGGTAGTCTAGAGCATGGAGGTTCTACCAGGAGACAGGCTAGTACATCAGGAGACGTGGAGGAGGCCGTAGGAAGGCAGCAACCCAGCAGCATGACCGCTACCTCCGTCTTTGTGCAAGGAGGAACAGGAGGAGCACTGCCAGAGCCCTGCCAAATGACCTCCAAGCAGGCCACAAATGTGAATGTGTCTGCTCAAACGGTCAGAAACCGACTCCATTAGGGGGGTATGAGGGCCCGACGTTCACAGGTGGGGGTTGTGCTTACAGCCCATTACTGTGCAGTATGTTTGGCATTTGCCAGAGAACACCAAGACTGGCAAATCCGCCACTGGCGCCCTGTGCTCTTCACAGATGAAAGCAGGTTCACACTGAGCACATGTGACAGAGGTGACATTGTCTGGAGACACCGTGGAGAATGTTCTGCTGCCTGCAACATCTTCCAGCATGACCGGTTTGGCAGTGGGTCAGTAATGGTGTGGGGTGGCAATTCTTCATGTGATCGCCAGAGGTAGCCTGACTGTCATTAGGTACCTAGATGACATCTCAGACCCCTTGTGAGACCATATACCGGTGCGGTTGGCCTGTGCTAGACCTCATGTGGCTGGAGTGTGTCAAGAGGAAGCAGAGACGGTTGCACAATACATGGTATTTTTAAACCATCCCCTGAACATTGTGACTTCGGTACACATTTGGAAGATGCTCTAAGTGATAGATTTGTTTGTGGATTACGCAATGAACCAATACAAAAGCAACTTTTAACGGAAGCGGAACTTACATTTCACAAAGCTGTAGAGGTTGCAGTAGCCCCAGAGACCGTCGCTCACAAAGCGCAGCAGCTTAGCACATTCCTAAAGGTAATTGCGATGCATGTTTCCTCGCCCAAACAGCGACACAGTTGTAAGAGATGTGGGAAAACGAACAACACAGATGAGGCCTTCCATTCTTGTGGAAAAAAAGGCCACATCGGTCGTGTGTGCAGAAATAACAGAAACTTTGAGAAAGAAAGAAAGCATACGAAAATGTTCAAGCTCTTTAAAAGGCGAAGTAACAATGATAAAAGACAAGAACATCATATGGACACTGGAGGGAAGAAAAGAGGCGAGTCGAGTTCAGATACAGAGAAGGAAATATCTCTGTGGATAAAAACCAAAAGTGAGCAACTTTCACACATTTGCATAACTCCAGAAATTGAAGGTCTGCACGATTGCCACTGTATGTGGTTAACAGTGATGCCCCACCATTGTTCAGTAGAGAATGGCTGAGATCTATAAAACTTAACTGGCAAGACATAAAAACAGTCAAACATGGTGTTGCAGACACTATAGAAATAGTCTTAAAGCGCCACTCTAAAGTTTTTGGGAAAGAATTGGGCACTGTGGAAGGAATTGAAGCAAAGATTACTCTAAAACCTGATCATATTCCAAATTTCTATCAGCTAGTGGTGGTACCATACGCCATTTGACCAAAAGTAGAAAGTGAATTGACTCGTTTAACAGAGAAGGGAGTGATTTCACCACTACAGTACAGTGAGTGGGCCACTCCTGTGGTCCAAAGTGATAAAGAAAGATGGTTCAGTGAGACTGTGTGGTGATTTTTAAGTAACACTGAACCGAGCCATTTGTGTGGACCACTTCCATGCATAGAAGATCTTTTTGCATCTCTAGCTATTGGTCGGTTATTCAGTAAGTTGAATTTGTCAAACACTTACTTGCAGATGCCAGTTGCACAGGAGTCAAGGAAGAATATACTTTATACTCTTCTCTGTAAAAAAAATAAACGATACTGGAGTGTGGCCTGTTAACAATCATTTCAAAAAGCAAAGGATCTCCTTACCTCACCAGCTGTACTCATGCATTATGTATCCTTGTATGGCATGGGTGCTGTGATAGCACATCTGTGCCCCAATGGTGAGGAAAAGCCGATTGCTTTGGCATCCAGGACACTCAGCAGAGCGGAACAAAATTGTGCTCAGATTAAGCGGGATGCCGCGAGCATAATGTTTGTAATTCGCAAATTCCATCAGTATTTATATGGAAGAAGGTTTACCCTTCTTACTGATCATCAACCATTAACTGCTTTTCTTAGTCCTAACAGGAGCATTCCATCCATAGCAGCAGCCAGAATGCAACGATGGGCTTTGCCTTTAGCCACCCATGATTATGTCCTTGAGTATAAGAAAGCAGCTCACCATGCCAATGCTGACTTTCATGGCTACCGTTGTTAGTGATACACACAGAGAAAATGGACACAGTGGATGTCTTCTATGCCAATCAGGTAGCCACCCTGCCTCTCAGTAATGCTGAAATTACATGTGACACCTTAAAAAGACCCCACTTTGGACGATTCCCAAAACCTAAAGACACTGTATCCCCACAGACTTGCAAGCTTTCATGACATGTTGTCACGAGCTGGTACAAGGATGTTTAATGTGGGGTAGTCTTGTTATTGTACCCCCCAAACTCCGCCACCGGATGCTAGCTGATTAACACTTACGCCATCCTGAGGAGGTAAGGATGAAATACCCTGCTCGTAGCTAGGTCTGGTGCACAGGTATTGAGGGACAGATTGAGTCCAAGTCCAAATTATGTCAGTCGTGTCAACGTATCCAAAATGCCCCCTGTACTGTACCACTTCACCCATTGATTTGGCCATCTCATCCTTGGGAAAGGTTACATGTGGATTTTGCTGGTCCATTTGAAGGCCATATGTACTTCATTGCAGTTGATGCGCACTCCAAATGGCCTCAAGTCATCCACTATGGACAGTACTACAACAAGCAAAACTATTCAAGTCTTATGGGGACTCTTCAGTAGCTATGGTATCCCTATCGCCATATCGTCACCTGTAATGTTATTCCTCAAATCGCAAAGAACCCGACTGGATAGAGCCAGATGTTCCCATTTGTTCTGATAGTTCCCAAGAGCATTCTCTTCTGGAAGATATCAGTGAAAAGACTGACGAACTTGTTGATGTGAAAAATGAAAGCCCAGGGTCAGGTATCATTGATACAGCACCTTCTGAGACGGTAGAAACCAGAGAGACTCTAATGCGCTATCCTACCGGTCTTATTAGACCACCTGTACGTTACCAAACATCTTTATATATAGTGTTAAAGAGAGATTCATGCCGAGTAAACTTGAGTAAAGTGTGCTTGCGGGACTGTGGAAAAAAGTAAATATTATTTTGTTGTGCAGGGTCACTCTTGATTTAATTTGAACCCAATTGAGCATCTCTGAAGAGCCCTAAAAATGGCTGTCCACCAACGTTTACCATCCAACCTGACAGAACTGGAGATGAAGGAATAGTAGAGGATCCCCAAATCCAGGTGTGAAAAACCTGTTGCATCTTTCCCAAAACAATTATTAGATATTAGTATTAGATCAAAAGGGCTGTGTGTACATTAATGAGAAAAAAATTAACTAACGATATAACAGAGTGAAAAATTAAGGGGGTCTGAATTCTTTTCTTACCCACTGTATATTTCCAACAGTTGTTAAGTAAAGCAGAACAAGTGGTTAAGTGCACATGGCCTCCTTTGTGTTTTTGTGCATAGAATATTGATATTCAGATAACACAATAACAATTTGTTTAATTATAATTATGTTTTGTTATGGTAAAGCAGTCAATAATAGTAACAAAAAATTTTAATCATAAAGCGAAAATTGTTTAACAGCAACAACAACAATAATTAGTTTGCTAATTATTAACATTTAGTTAATAATAAATAAATAATAAGAAAGAGGTAAATAAGCTTACAAATAATATTCGTCATTATAACGTCTATCACGCCGTCGTTATCCACTCATCCCAGCTCAGCCGTCGCCACACAATCTCAGTCACAGGAGTACTGATTAGCAACACCTGATCTCAACAGAGCACACTGTATAAATGCAGCGCATACCAGAGAAATGACGGCTGAGCTCGAAGTAACGACTACCTTGCCTATGCCTATCTCTTCATGGATTTTAGATCTCACGAATCCCAGGAATTTATGTTTGTCAAGCTTTATGATTGTCACAGCACCTACCTGCACAGAGCACCTTTAAGGAAGGAGCAACGCATTCCATGAACGGTACTGACAGTGGAGTCACATCTCTCTCTGTTCTCTGTACTTACCTGTGGACCAATCAGACTGGAAGGAAAGCGATCGGAAGGTCGCCAACTTCACGTGAGATAACCCTTTCAACTCCTTACCTGTTAAACTCACCTTGTTCACTCACCTGTCTCCATAGAGCACCGAGGCATTATAGCGATCAGGAGATCGCTCACAGATATCTTCTTATACTTACCGAGTTACAAAATGGATCTGGAAAAGAAAGTGCAGCGGCGGGTTTCAGTTTATGTGATCCGGAGATAGCCTGATAAAGACTATGATACTGCTGGTGAAGCGATCAGGAGACCGCTCTTCTTTGATTTCCCTTTTAAGTTACATGATTATAAGCCCTGCTTTGCCTTCATGGTATTATGATTTATGTTTAATAAATACCTTTTGAACTCACCTTCAGTTCAGCGTTACAATGTCATTACAGTTTTTATTACATCCTGTTGTTTTAATATATTAATAGGAAAAAAAAATTCTCAAAATGAAAAATGACAGACATTCAAAATATCATCATTAGGCAAGGAGATCATGTGCCACGTGATTAACAAGAAAAATTGTAAACGGTACTTTGTGTCAAAAAGGTTGCCAACCCCTGCCATTAGTTCTACCCATAATAAATATTTTTGTGAATCATTATGCTTTTTCACTGTTGCTCGGCTCTGCAGAGAGTCCCTGCTAATGTGTTCTGAAAAGAGCTTGGTTGATTTACCGTACATGGATGAATAATTAATGAAACAATGCATTGAGGACCAAAACCAATATCAACAATTGCGGCTTTCATTTAGAGGAGGGGAAACAAGGCCATTGTCCATCAAACGTCTGCATGCACCATCCCCAATAAAACGGGTGATCAGGACTCTCAATCATCAGCCAAGCTGAACCATTTTGTGCTGATAGCGCAGCAGCTGCCATAGCACAGTTAGTTCACCAATGACTTTATAAACCTGCAAGTAATTCATACTCCTCAGAGAGACACTGTGGAAAATAAAATGTCACTTAAAAGGCTTTGTGTGCTCAGGACTGTCCAAATAGTGAACGTTTTATACATTAAGATTTATTGCAATGCAAGAAGAGCATAGTATCAAGGTTTTGCAAATTACTTATCAAGTATATAAGTTTTATTCTAACGTTCTAATATTTACTTATTCACACACTTTTGCACACTGAATACAAATATCTATGGGACATCAATTTTATAATATAATAAAATATAATATGAAAAGTCTATTTAGATGAAGTTAATAGTTCAAAAAGGCCCTTTACATTCTACTCTACTCTACTCTATGTTAAGACTGTACATGCATATTTAAAGTTAAAATATGATATATAATATATTGCATAATACTCTAGAATATAATATAATACACTACAATGTAAAATGAAAAGTTATTTAATATAACTTTTATAATATTATATTAATACTACCCTTTACATTTTATTCTATTATTTTGTCAAAACTGTTTATGTAGATTTTAGGTTCACTAATACTATATAATACAACGCAATACAATGGAATATAAAAGTCAGTTATAGTTATAGTTCAAAAGGCACTTTACATTCTATTCTATTCTATTATGTTTTAATCTGTTCTGTTCTATTCTATTCTATGTCAAGACTGTTTATAGATTTAAAGTTCAAAAATGCTATGTAATATATTTTGTATATATGTAATATATAACAAAAGTCTATTTTGATCAAGTTAATCGTTCAAAAGGGCCCATTCTATTATAATCATATGTATGTCAATATATTACAATATAATAGAATAGAATACAATACATTGTAGAATATTCTAGAATAAAATGTAATATAATATAGTATAATATGATACAAAACAATGTAAAATGAAAAGTTATATAATATAACTTGTATAACTATACAAGTTATAACTCTGTTTTCAACTAAATTATCTAAGAAAACATCTTATTTTTCTAGTCCATTCAAAAAAGCTTAACTGGTAAACATGGAGTACTCAATCCAGCACAGCAATGATGCAGTGTCTGTCGCTCTTGCTCTCTTTCACAAACATACTCACAAATAGTCTCACAGCAACAGCCCAAAGTGACACTGTGCATGACAATTAACCCAGAATTATTTTGTTAATGTGTTTACTTGGCAGTCGTAGCTTCCCATGTCTGCCAACAGGCGGGCCGTTTGGTGAAAACGCAAAAGGCTAATGTACAGGTCCAGCGGGATTGGTTAACTCCCACGGAGCAATGGCTCAGTGTGTTTGGACACTGTAGGGACGCCACTAAATGAAATTAACATTTCCAGGGTTGTGAAGGATTAATGAGGAGCGTTCATATATAATTGCCCATTAGTAATGGTAAGATAGATAACAAAGCTCCATGATCTTAGGTGACCTGGTGATTTGAGACCATCCAGCAGTTTGATATTTTACCAACTACATTTATGAAAACATATTCAGGGAACTAAAGATCATAAAATATTAAAATACCAACACAAATAATTTCATGCTGATTCATGAGATAATCACAATGATAAAAGGTTTTTTTTTTAAGTAATCATTTGGACAATGTTGTATCTTGTAGCTAATGAGAATTCCTGAAATAAATCACAAACATTCTAAGGCAGAACAGCGGCCAAAAACTGCTATAATTGGTAGGGAATTAATTAAGCATGTGTAAATTGCATCGACAATGACTGTTCCAATCACAAGGGGGATTCATTTGTAGAAGAAAAAAAACCCTGTACTAGCATTGCAGCTGCACTGAAGGAAAATACAACACAAAATAATACAGTTATAACATTTAAAAATGAATTGTTATGAAATGACAAATGAAATAAAAAATGTAGACTTCCCAAAGTGTTTTGTTTTTTTTTGTTTTTTTTTAGAAAAAGCATGTCCTTAAAAGTAAAGTTCACCTGAAATGAAAACCTGCTGAAAACGAACGAGATTTGGAGAAAACTAGCATTTATTTGTTCACCAGTGGATTCTGTGCAGTGAGTGGGTGTCATCAGAATGACACAGTCCACACAGCTGACAAAAATCAACAAATAATCTCCAGTCCCTGCAGGGGCACGCCCTCGGCTTCCCAGCCCCTCGCAGTGGTTGATACAGAGGGAACGCCTCGCTATGCGATTCAGTTTGCCAGGCGCCTTCCCAGGTACAGAGGGATCCGCTACACCACTGTCCGCTCGGACAGGGATGGCGCTGTCCTGCGTGCGGAGGTAGCAGTCCTACTGGCGAAGGATGCAATCAAGCCTGTCCCTCCAGCCGAGTTGAGGTCGGGGTTTTACAGTCTTTACTTCATCGTGCCCAAAAAGAGCAGAGGGTTGAGACTGGGGCCACAGTACGGCTTTCCCCCAGTGAGCCGCCTTGCACAGACCCTGTGACAGCTGATTCTGCTGGTAGTGCCACACTGGCCCTCGCAGACCTGATTTGCCTACTCCCTGGAAAATCCCTGTGAGGAAGGACCTCCTTTCTCAAGGGATGGGCACGATTTGGCACCCGCATCCCGATCTTTGGAACCTGCACATCTGGCTCCTGGACAGGACGCGTCAGACCTCTCTGGCCTCTCTTCGGCCGTGATAGACACTATCACTACGAGGCAGGCTTAAGCACTGAGATGGGGTCTGTTCGTCGACTGGTGCTCCTCTCGCAGAGAGGACCCACAGAGACGCATGGTTGCAGTAGTGCTTTCTTTCCTGGAGGAGTAGTTGGAGAACAGGCTGCCCCCTTCGACTCTCAAAGTGTATGTTTCTGCTATCGCAGCATATCAGGATGCAGTGGAGGGTACCAACTGATCGTAAAGTTCTTCAGAGGTGCGAGACAGGTTAACCCTCCGAGACCACACCTCATACCCTCTTGGGACTATGTGGCCTGCGGCAGGTCACATTTGAGTCACTTGCGTCAGTTGATTTGAAATATACAACGCTGAAAACAGCGCTCCTGACTGCATTGGCCTCCATTAAGAGGGTAGGGGACAGTTCGGTCCGGCTGATTCTCACGTCATCCTGAGACCCCTGCGTAGACCCCGGTTGCATGCCCAAGGTTCCTACCACGCCCTTTCACGATCAGGTAGTGAACTTGCAAACTCTGCCCCAGGAGGAGGCAGACCCAGCCTTGAAGTTGTTGTGTCCCGTATGCGCATTATGCCTAAGATGCTCCCAGCAGCTCTTTGTCTGCTATGGTGGTCAGCAGAAAGGGAATGCTTTCTCCAAACAGAGGTTGGCCCATTTAGTGGTTGATGCCATCTCCCTGGCTTATTTATACCAGGGAGAGCCGTGCCCCTTAGGATTGAGAGCCCACTCCACACGGAGTGTTGCTTCCCCCTATGCGTTGGCTCACGGCGCCTGACTAGCAGGTATCTGTAGGGCTGCAGGCTGGGCGACACCCAACACCTTGTCAAGGTTTTACAACCTCCACGTAGAGCCTGTGTACTCCTGTGTCTTCACTAAAGACAGCAGTTGAGTGGGAGGTCGGCTGGTGTCAGCTTGCTGCGCCATTCCCACAGGATCTGTGCGCTTTTCTCAGTGTTTCCCCTACTAAGGCGAACCTGAGTCCTCCTGCCCCGCAGTCAGAACTAGAACAGAAAAGCTCCTAACTTTACTCCTACTGGGTCTCCTTCAACCAGTAGGTTGTGGCTACAAATCTCAACATTCCACAGTCAGCCAGAAGCCAGTGTTTCCCTTCAATTATATTCATAATCTATTTTCGATTATATAATCGATATATTGAATTGTTCAAAAATTTCACATGTAGAAAGGGCAAATTAGAAACATGTGCTCCATGTCCCCAACCAACTTCTTCAGTAACAACTGGCCGCCCCCTTTTTGGCCCCCAGGGGTTGGGAAGGTTACATGCAGACTCCTCTGCTGGCACGCTTGCCTGTCGACACGGGGTTATCCGCGTGACGCGGCCTCAGGGTCGTGGCTTTTTCCCCAGGTCTGTTTCGATATGTAACAGCGGAGTGATTCGACTGAAGGGGAACGTCTGGGTTACAAATGTAACCCACATTCCCTGAAAGAGGGAACAGAGACATTACATCCCCTTGCCACGACCCCGAGTCGTTCTGATGCCAACTCGGCTCCTCAGCAAAAACCTGCAGGTGCACTGCATTCGTGCCCTCTTATACTCACGTAGGGATGAGGTGCACCTGAATGCAATCTGTGCACGCCAATGTTCATTGGCCTTTTGTTTGAAGCTCAAAGACAATTGGTCTCTCATGCAAGTTCCCATATGTAATGTCTCAATTCCCTCCTTCAGGGAACGAGAGTTACCATTGTAACCTAAACATTACTCTTATACATACTGCTGTTAAAAAATGTAGCTATGTAGTTCCTGTTACATGACTACTTAGTGAAGTGAAAAAAAGTGTTGTTACCAATGTCCTGTTACACATTTGTACTTACACACACACCATTCTGAGGGTTGTTACTTGTGTGAAGTTACAGAAATATTACAGCTGTAGATACTATGTACTGGTGTGTCCTTACACTGTGCTTACCTACTAGATACACATCTAGTTACTATGGAAGTACACAGGTATTAGGGACACTTAAAATAAAGTGGGACCAGAAATACATACATATATATGTTAAATAAATTAGGTTATATTAATTATGTTATATTCATATTCATATACAAATGTCTCTACATATGCAAATTGTATATTTTTGAATTCACACAAACACAAATTATATATATAACCACAACCATAAAATATTCAAAATATTAACTACCACCCTAAATTAATCTTTGGTTTCCATCCTGAGTGTATCAAAAAATACATATATAGTTTTAGTGTGGAAAAATCTTTAAAAACTATTTTAAAGACATTTTCAAATTTAGATTTACAATTAAAAAAGCCATGTCTAAGATTTATTTTTCTTCTGTTTTACCCTTTTACAGTATGCCTGATAGCATTAAGACCCCCCAGCAACAGTGCACATACGGGCTATACCATGAGCAAACAATTATGAAATTTTCATTTCTGAAACCTTGGCATGACTGCATACGCACACAATCTGAAAAGACATCATGCTTTCCATCCTCATCTAACACCACCTTCATCATTTGTCTCCTTTGCCTCTCCTGTGCCCTCCTCCTCCTTTCTCCCCCTCCATCTTACTCCTCTTCTTCCACCCCTCTCATCCTCCCTCTTGCTGTTTTCCTTCTTCCTTTCTCTGTACTTTCTGTCTCTCTTTGGTGAATAATTCATCAGTCTCTGTATGTCATTAATCACTGCTTGTTCAAAGATATGATCAGAGAGAGAGACAGAGGGAGGAGAGAAGGGACTGATCTGTCAGCTTGAAGAACAAGACACAGATAGAGAGAGTGAGAAAAAGGTAAATAGGAGGAGAAAAAGGAAGAGAGTGGGACAGGAAAGGAGATCAGAGATATCAATGAAAGAAAGGGGGAAATAGAGAAAGAAGGCAGTGAAAAATGATAAAGGGAGACAGCGGAAGGAAGGACAATTGCGATGAAGTCTGCCACATGCAAGTCATTTGTAAAGGATTTAAAAAATGAATCATGATAAATAATAGATTTCATAATAAATTCTCAATACAGCCATTTTAAATATTCAAAATATAAAAGACAAAATGTGCCGAAACATTAATAAACTTATAATGACTGCATAAGAATAATTCCATGTGTTAAAATTGTGATAATATTTCTGTTGCCTCGATTCTAACAGTACTACCTGTCAAATGTTCGATGCACTCTATACAGGTTCATTAGCTACAAGACATTAATTTTAATGAAACGTGAACAATGGCAAAATTATGGTTTGCTGAAAAAAGGCTATTTTAAAACAGCCTCAAGTTTCAAAACTCTAAATGGAAAATAATTTATATACAACTTAAAAATGTAGGCAGCTGTTGTTTCTCCCCAGACCTGGAGCGCTAGGTGGGCCACATTTTTTTTTTATTGTGGTCCACCAGCTGAAAACATTTAAGATAAAGGATGGAGAAAGTCCTAAACATGTTTAATGCCATTTCTAGCTGTTCATAAATCGGTCGCTGGCTGATGCAAGCTGGTCATCAGCTGCTTTACTACCAACCATGATCCCTTTGACACTGGAAATGAGCAGCTTGGTCCAGTTAGAAACCACCTAAAACATATTCCCTGCTTTCTCCATCCTTTATCACAGAGGCTCTCAAACTCTGAAACTTTAGTTGGTGGACAGCAGTAAAACAAAAATTGTGGTCCACACATCACTCCAGGTCTGGGGATAAACAACGGCGACCTAAATATTTAAGTAGTATATAAATTATTTCCAGTTTGTATTCTTGAACTGGAGGCTGTATTGAAACAGCCCCTCTTTTAGCGACCCATAATTTTGCTGCTGTTGATATTTCATTGAAATGAATCAAACCTCCGACAACAGAATTGCTAGCATGTCCCACAACACAGCTGCCGGTTTTAAGTGGATTTTCCAGCAAGAGAAAGGAAGAATGAAAAGGAAAAAAATCAACAACATCAACAAAGACATATCAGAGGAATAAGGGAGATGGGGAAAGGGGGAGGGGCCAGGAAGTAGCTAACAGATTAGTGTACATGTTGAAGCAGACACATCGGCTGACTGGTCAAGATAACACACTCACTCCACACGTCGAAGGTGAGGAAAGAGAGAGATAGCGGGAGAGAGGGGTTAATAAAGTCCGCAAGCGTTCCCCTGTGAGAAAAACAGACCCGGAAAAAAGTGGACAGTGATGGAGAGAGAGCGAGCGAGCGAGAAGGATGGCTGGTGCGGGAGAGGCGGGACTGCAGGAATGAAAGATGTGGAGCCAAACAAACGGACACTGATGGAGAGAGAACTAAACAGGGGAGGGGTTTGGGATTAGAAAGGTTAATGTATTGATCTGCTTGCAAAGAAAAAAGACTGTTCGAAAGCAGTATATCTGGGGAGGGAGTTTGATCTACAAACTCTGGGTTGGTAGAACCGTGGAGGATCAGCGCTCTGCCCCGTTGCTAAGCTTTCACTTCATCTTGTCTTATAGACTTTTCTACACCATCACCACCTCCTGAAGAGAGATGGGTAGGGTTGCACCAGCCCCAGAGTCTTAACTGTGGGCTTAATTTGGCTGCATCACTTCTTCTTAAAGCAAGAGCAGCTAGTAATTTGCAAGCTGTCCTTGCAGGAATGTGCAGTTCCATAATATGACATTTACTTTTATCTATCCAGTAAGTCTTCAATTTTGCAAATCAAAGTAGTCTAGAATTGAATTTTCTTTTTCTGAACAAATTTTAGGCCTTAGAACTGTTTGACAATGATCAATTACATATTCCTCAAGTTTTCAACAAAAATATAAAGGCATGACATGCAATAAATACTAACACAAAATATGTATTGCATAATGCATACTGAGATATTTAAGAAATAGGTTTCAAACAGCAAATCATATTATATTAAGATACTTTTTTAATGCCAGGTTGTTTATTTACTTGATCAAAAACAGTAATACTGTGAAATATTATATCAAAAAGTAATTTATTTCTGTGATGACCAAGCTGCCGTTTTTCAGCAGCTATTATTTCAGTCTTCAGTGTCACTTGATCCTTCAAAAATCATACTAAATGATGCTTTAGTGCGCAAAACCATGTGTATCAACAATGAAATCAGTTGTACTGCTTACTATTTTGTGGAAGTTGAAACTGAAGGTTTTAAATAGGTTTTTACAGTGACTTATGGTGATCAGTGTGTCCTTGCTCAAAAGAGCGGTTACCCATTAATACAAGTTTTGTCATCATTTACTCACCCTCATGTAGTTTGTTTCAAACCTGTATGAGTTTGGAACTACATGAGTACGAATTTCTTTTTGACCAATTATCAGTTGAAAGTAGTCACTGACCAACAATAGAATTGAGTTCATCAGAGGAAAGAAAATCATGCAGGTTTGAAACAACTGGAGGGTGAATAAATCATGACAGAATTGCTGAACTATCTCTTTAACAAAAGTATTTTAAAAGTCCCTCTGTCCCTGCAATTTTGAAGATTTTCCTGTGCAGCACATATTTAGTAATGAATCATTCGCTAAGTATTTTAGTACTCCTTTATGCTACAATTAGGCTAAGTTGAAGCTTACACATGAAACCCATCTTTGGTTTTACTCCATCAGCAAATATAAGCATTCACATGATTTCATTTTCGTTGCAGTAGACGAGGAATCAAACGTAAGAGTGACTTTTGAGTTTTATCCTGAGCGTGCTAATAAATACGCTCTAATATACAATAGAGAGTGGCAAAATGTCTTCGGATAAAGCTGCAAATCCAAATCGAAATGTTCAATCCTGCTTTACAAGTAAGCGGTAACTGACCGTGGCTTATACTGAGACCCAGGGTTAAAAATAGTCTGTTTCACCTTGTAACACTATGCTTGACAGCATGACTACCCTTCAGCTGTAGTGCACATATGGGCCATACTGTGGCCATTCTGAGTACAGAAGAGTTTAAAGAGCCTAAGGCAGCTTCCCTCAGTTTCCCACTAATTAATACTACGGTAAGCTGCCCGTCCTGCTCAGCTATGCATGCCGCTATTTTGCAATGCATTCAGCAACACAACATCATGAACCGCGCTTCCCTTAGCTACATCAGTGCTTCCCAGCTTTTGATCGCCAGGTACAGTTGTCAGATGTTTTCTTTAGCAGACGGTTTTGTGTGTCTTTGACTTGAATTGCTCACTTTGCTTACATAAGTGAGAGTCTGACTATCATTCACTCAATCGATTTAAAATCGTGTATTATATTGCAGTCCCTTATAAAGTTACCAGCCACTGACATGTGCTTTATGCCATTTTTATTTGCATTTGGTGCTTGCTGAGTGATAATTTCCCACTAGCAATTCACTGCTAGGAAATTTGGTATACAGTAGCATCACTATTTATATTATGTTCTTCCTAAGTTGCTTTTGGCTGAAAGCTTCTGCTAAGTGAATAAATGTAAAATGTAAATGTAATTTCGGACACCGCTTCTAACATATCTTTCACGATTCAAAATGCAGAGATCAATCCAGCACCGCCCTAACAACTAATGACCGACATTTAGTCATTATGTCAAAACCTGTTAATGCAAGCAAATGTCCAGAATTCATGTGAAATGGTTGTATTTATTAGAATAAACATATGCAAAACATCTCGAAAGCATCACCATGGCTTATTATTTTGCCATGATTTCACAAATGAGACCATTTAAAAGCAAAAAGCATTCGTCCAAAAATTCTGTCATCCTATTTTGTTTTGATATTTTAAATGTGTCCATACCAATACTGTAAGAGGAACTTCCACTGACTTTCATTATATCAATAAAAAAACATGGAAAAATTATTCATGTTTTCCCATTGGTATCCACTGAAGAAATGAAGATAAACCGGTTTGTAATTGATTTAAACATTTTCCTTTTTGGATGAACTATCCCTTTTAAGAAGTAAAGATAATGATTAGCTGCAACTGACAGCCTCCACATTTGGGGTGATTGTTGGGCATTTGGAGACCCTAGGAAGGAAAGCCTACGCAGCTTAATTTCTTCTCCTTCTTTTAACAAAGAGCTTAAAGCCATTTCAATTACCTGCGGTTGTGTCATTTCATATTAAAGAGAATGCAAGTCCAATTCCATTTCAATCACTGGGCACTTGGGAATTTAAACAATAATGACTAAATCTGTAAACAGGACAGTCTCACTCTGAACACAGCATCCAGCCATAACACCTGTGGTGGGCACGGTGTGAATACAAATAAAAACGGCCAGGCACAATTACATAAAAGAGCAGCTTTTACCAGTGAGGCCCTTTCCTGGTCTCATGACTCACTGAGGTGGGCAGATGATGAAAATGACCCTTTTAGGCCATTTGTCAGGTGGAAGTCAATATTTTGGTTACAAGTCAGACATAAATCATAGCAAACCATGCTTTGAATAGGCTTTAAAGTGATAGCTCAGCCAAAAATGAAATTCTGTTATCATGTGTGACTCGCCCCCCTGTCGTTCCAAACCTGTAGGAAACTTCAGAAGACTTTCATGATGCCTTTGTGCCCTTTTTGTAGTTTAAAAGCTCCAGAGCATTCGTTGCTAAGGACAAAAGTGCTACTGGCACAATGGCTCCTTCTGTTTCAAGTTGTCAAGCTGGTTTGAAACAACATGAAGTGAGTAAACGATGACAGAAAGCTAATTTTTGGACCAACCATTCTTTCACCAGGTTGTGGTGTGCTCTTACCTGTGTTCAGCTGTCTGTTCGGTCCTCTCATCATGTAGCTGAACTCTTGACAGCTGGCGCTCTGGCTCAGGCCTCCAGACCGGAAGCACAGTTCCTCCACCAGCACCAATGCCTTCTTGCAAAGGTCGTCTTCCCAGTCCCCCGACATCCTCCAATCCGCATCGCACACCCACCCCACACTCAACCAATCGCGCCTGAGCGCAGAGGGTGTGTCTGTCCACTTTCTGCCGATTCCAATAACCCAGGCTCTTGTTTTGGTTTAAGGACAAGGCTTCGACAAGGAGCCGAGACGGTCTCTTTATGACCGTTAATTGAAAGCTTTAATGGTTGCTAAACCCATTGGTAAGTGTGCCACAATCACTCTTTTCAATAACAACATAGGCTCCTGGGGACAAAAAAAAAGGAGAGAGAGGGAAAAACTAATAAATGAGAGCAAGGGAGGAGAAGACAATGCATGCATTTATGTTAAATCAATTATTTAATGATTGTGCTTCGCTCGTGAGATGTTTTTGTGCACGTACTTGTTATAAAGGATGACAATGACATCCCTGAGTCCTTGTCATGGCAAAGAAGGTTGAAACCAATTCACATAAATGTTAAGAATTTGCTCAATGGATAAACAGCGGGACTATATTTAGGTCTGTTGTTCAGAAAGCATAGCCTAGATTTCGTGGGCTATTACTCTCAGTTAAATCATCAGTCAGGGAAGAGGAAAGTGTTTTCAGGCTCAGTCCTTAAAGCAGCATCAGGGCAGGAGTGAATTTGAGATGGTCTATTTCCACTGGGTTTGTTTTTCCATTCAAGCTTTACTGTTCATTGTGGTCCATGGCTGTATTTCTGGAATGTTCTACAGGAGCTCTGAAACTGCCTGAAAAGAGAGGAAGAGAGGGAGAGTGTGTGTGACAGAGAGAAAACGAGGCATACATCATTAAAAAAACTGCTGTAAAATTATGGTTAAATTATAAAGGCAACCCGCTGAGCTCGCAGAGCTCAAAAGCATGCAGAGAAGAACCAATCATTCTGGATATCTGTTTCTCCTCAAAGACAAACAGCTCTCCTTGTACAGAGCATCTCGGGAACGAGGATGTGGTCAACCACAAAACAAGTTTTTCTTGTAAGCTGTTGTTGCATGATACTGTGAAGATTAAAGGGGACATGTAATTTCGTTGTTAAACTTGTAAGGTTTTTTTTTTTTTTGCAAATCTATTTGGTATCTTTAACGCTGACTTTGTAATTTCTGCACCATTAGTGTTACTAAAGAGAACTGTATAAATAAGTCATGTTTTCAGACCATTGGTCTGAATTAAAACTCCCACCATTGTGTGTGCCAATAGAATGACATAATAATACCTGTTTATAAAAATTATACTGGGATTAGTATTATTATGCTGCCTCCAAATAAGTATTGGAGATGAAACATACATTACTGTTTAAAATACCGGTGTCCATCAATTTATGAATCCTTGTAAAATGTCAATAAAATTTGAAATAGGCCTGTTTCTACTTTAATATATTGTATACCCCCGGTTCCACAGACAAAGCTTAAGCGAGTCCCAGACTAAACTCCACGTTTGACATTTCTCAACCAAACATATCTTGTTCTGATATATATTAAAATATATCAGTGGCATTGTTCTGTCTCAAGATGCACTCCTGTATTGTCGTCTTAAAAGGCATTTTTGTAAATATTTTAATTTATCTAAGCCCTAGTTCTGCCTCACGCGAAAAAAGTGCCTATTACATTCATGTTCGCCCCGAACGTTCGATACGCTCCCAAATTCTGGAAGCCGTAGCTCAGAGGAGAAGAATTGTTAAGTAAATTATGTTATTTGTGCGTTCTTTTCTTTTAGTTTAGTTCTCTCGGATTTTTCATTTTGGAGTGAACTAACCCTTTAATTTCAAGCTATTATCATTATTTTTTTAGTGACACTGAACATTTGAACACAACATCTGAACGGTAGGAAAAAGTATCCCTGTCAAAAAAAAATCAAAGAAAGCATTTCAACATTGGAGTTCGGCAGACACACTTCACCTTTAGGTTAACACTGTCCTAACAGGGTGCACTGCAACACGATTCTAGTGACAGGCAATGTGTCTGTCCACACCAAATGTGAAAATAGGGCGTGACACAACACAGAACAGTTCTCACACTCACAGCACACGGCAGGTCAGAAGAGCACAGAAAACACTAAGAAAACCAACCTTGTTTTTTCATGCTTGTCAATGGGCAAACTTTGAACCCTCTTGTAGATGATAAAAGCAGACCAATATTCACAACATTTTATTACATAAACACCAAAGCACTAGACATAGTTCATCAATTTGTAATTCCAAGAAGCTTTTCGTTAATGGATTAGAATAAAGGTCAGATCTACACTAAGGAGTACAGCTACCAGCACTTTTTCCATTCAGAAGACTTTAATGCAGTGTTACCAAAAAACACTGCAGCAATTTCAATCTTTCTGTCTGCTCTACAATCATCAAAATGGAACGTTTTCTGCAATACAAAGAACCTAAAATACATACGTATATTCTAAATCAGTGTTTTGACAAATCATTGAGGACAAATGTTGTAGCGATTCATCTGCTGAGGGACCGTGTATGTATTATTTGTCAGTATGAGGTACTATATCTATGAGATCTCTCAGTATTCTTCCTTTGTTCTGTGCTCATTCTGTCTCACAAAACCAGGTCAAAGCTCCACCTTTCATTTCCCTTCTCTTTCGCTCCATGTCTCAGTGGTTCTTTCCACCCCTCATCCCCTCTCTGCGTCAGCTGAAACGGTGCAAGCACAGAAAAGGTGTGCAAATCTATCAATATGGGAATCAATTCACTATTCGTCTGCTTTTATAAGAGAGTTTTTTTGAGTCTGTGAAATCCCTTACGAAGTCCGATCTGTTTCTCTCTCTGCCGATCATCCATCTATCTTTCTGATAGACTATTCTTTCATGCTTTTTAGGTCTGTAAAATGTCATTGGTCTTCCATCGTAAGGTGGATGGTTGCTCTCCAGCTAGCTGCGTCTTTTCCAACCGTGTTTGAGGCATCAATCAATCAGTCAAAGCATTAAGTACAGCTATAAGTCATTCGGGGCAGGACTCGGGTCAAGATGTTCACCCACACACTCACTCAAAGCTTCCTTTGGAGTTGCCTAATCAGCGTGCCCAAGCAGTCCATCAGTTCAGAGCGTCATCTTAAGGAAACCCAAACAGATTGAGGTCCATTTATCTGTCTATCTCAGATCTTCGGCCCATTGTATAAACGAGCCTCAGATTAGCTCATAAACCCCCCCCTCCCTTCCAAAAAAAAAATCATGCCTGCTCTCCACACCACAGTTCAGCCTGTAAATCTGTCTCAGTTTGACTTAAAAATGCTGCATATCTCAATCTGAAAGATGGCCGTCTGGCAGCGAACTACAGTGTCACTGTCCAGAAATGCCAGGTCGATTGAGAACGAAGTTAGAGAAGAACTGATAGGGGAGAGCAGGTGAAAGAAAGAGAAAGCCGGAGCAAGACATAAACTATAAGGCTTAAGAAGAAAAAGAAGTCAGAAGGGCGTAAAACATGTGGCCTTGGAGTCCAGATGGAAACAGCATCTTGATTCAAGCGTAAATGTCTACAGGACGGGCATTTACTAGTGATATGCTGTAATAAAACTACACTGATGCTATGGGACATTATGGGCTGTGCGTCTGGGAAAAAAAAAAGCTGGAATAGAATAATGTGGTGCATGGTAAAATCCATGCAAGTGACACTGACATGAAACACACGGACAACAGAACATGAAACCGGTCTCAGACATTCCATTGACTGCTGCCCAGGTCTCAATCAATATCTCCACGAAAAGCAATACCCCACAACAGGGACCCCAGCAACCTGTCCAATCACACGCAAGCCAGACGGGCTTGCCACCGTCCAATCATGTCATAAAGGCCACAAAAGCCACTGTCCAATTACACACAAGAGATGAAAACCTATAATGAAATGCAATGATTAGCCTATATGGATATGTACACTGACACAAAGAACCAGAAAGGTCAGTGTGGTTCAGTGACATCCATCAAAACGAGCACAATTGAATTGCCATTACATACGGAACATTTGAAGGTTGCAGCTCTGTTTGGTGTCTAGACAATCCTCAAAACACCCAGACGTCCAATTTCAGCCGGAAAGCAGAAAGACTAGATCAGGTCGCTGTGTCATTGAATGATGGACAACAGTAAGTGAAGCCAAAGCAGAAGAGATGATTCTCAGAGGCACTCTTGACAATGACAGATAATACGTTAATAACAATATTTTAGATTAAAACCATTTAAAAATGTCATTTTGTCCATACATTCTGTTAAATCAAAAAATTAATGTAATCACCTTATCTCCAAAATCTACATTTTCTACAATAATTACAATGCTAAAGTACAAAAGCAAATTTGTTTTAGCTTCTTTGTCGATCGCCAATCAGTAATAATCACCTTTTATGACTATCAATCAATAAAGCCTTGTAAAATCTAAGTGTCCTCTAAAAAAAGGCTCATCAAGAGATCATCATTTCGTGTTTATATCAATTCGGACGGGACTGAAAGCGATGATGTCCGAGTGGATGAATCTTTTAATTCATAATTAGTCTGTCTATTTCTACCAGTTTGATCCATTCAAGCGGATTTGCAGATGTTTTGGCGGGCATGAGCTAGCGCAACAAATGAGGCCGTCCTACAATACAGCGGGTCCTAATAACCTCTAAATAACTGCAGCCAGCACTCAGAAATGTGTGTTGTCATAATGTTGCTGGATGTTCATACATAAGACACCTGGCATTCACTACACAACCGTCAGGTGTCTTAAGTCGAGATCTGTCAGAAGGGCTGTCCGTCAACACCACAGATCAGCAGCAGTCGCTCAGGTCACTGCCTGTTCCTACAGCAGAGAGCAGATGGGTCTGAGCTTCCGTCCTCGGCCCTGAGGTGAAATTATTTAAGCCAAAGAAGAATGATTCAACTCGTTTTGTCCCGCAGGCAACGTCCACTGCCCTATTTAAGTTGACCGGTTTGTAGGCTAATGGTTGAGTTCCTGTAAAGTCTGCAAAAGATAACAAATCTCAACATGCCTGGAAGCAGGGTCTTCCACTCAGCTCGCCAAGAATCTGGCATAAGATCCACATGATCAAATATATGCTCATCACTCAAACCGTACATATGATGCTACTGTACATTTTAATGAGGATTCACACCGACAAAACTTTACAGCTAATAAAATTTCTATCCTTTTTTGTTTGGCAGGCTGCTACAGAATTACAGCTCTTTGAGCCATTCTTCAGTTGTCACTGCATACTAACCATCTCTGATCTATGTATTCCAATATATATAAAAGATATAAGGTAAATAATATATTAGCAAACGGCAAATCCTCTTTTCTTCTAAAGGCTGTACATTCTAACCCTTCCAACAAATTCCTTAAGTATATAAAGTGATGTATATGTGTGTTGTGTGTTTTGGCTTGAAGCACAATTGAGATCAAGGTAAATACAAGACACGCTGCACATTCCAAACAATTGCTGTTTCCTCTTTTTGAAGTTTTGCCGTCTTTCCTCTTTACTCAATGGAAACCTGCCTCACAACTTCCCTTATTCCCCTGAAATTGATAGATGTGACTGAGACTAATTGTAAAAGAAAAATGATGGCTAATCCTTTTCTTCTCTACTGAGGCAATGAATTTGAACACTTCTATTGACAAGGGATGTAAATCCATTAAGTATAACCAATAGGATATTAGAGTAATTTCTTAATGAAGCCGTTGTGGTTTTTCTTTCTCACCTTCTTTTTACGTTCCCTTTCTATCTTACACTTACTGTATCACCTCCATGCCTGTGGTCTTATCTGCAATGTCATCGGGACTCTAATCTGCTTTTGTTCTCTGTAAGGCTGTTGCTTTTTTTACCAAAAAAAGAAAAAAAACCTGTCGGAAGATAACAGTAATTTTCTTTACCCCTCTGGCATCAAAGCAAAATGTTTCCAGACTTCCTGCAAAGTGGGAATGAATGAATAAATGATAACAACGCTGCTTTAGTACACTCGTGTAGCAATTTCTCTTCATCTGCCTCCCTTCCTCCAAAAGCCATCGCTTTCTTGCTGTTCTTACCCTTCCTACCTCTTTTGTTGACCTGGTACCATTCCGCTCCCTGATCTCATGCGCTTGAAGAGCAAACCAGGCTAAACGGCCTTCAGCGTGGTCACAACCTCTGCTTACGAACACTGCGTCATCTCATCGTCTTGCTCATAGCTGCCACGATACTGTGAGTTCCTGGACACTTTCTCCATCGTCTCCGGTGTCCGGCCAACTCACTGGCCACTAAACACACATCAAAACTGCCCTGCCAACGGCTGCTGTCATTTACACAAAACCAGACCTCCGCTGCTGGCAGAAGACAGGGGTGATATTACATATCGCTGTAAAAAAAGATACTTTGGGCCTTTGCGGCTTGTGGCTGCAAGCTGAAGTAGAGTAGAGCATGTTGCAACATTGTTTTCGGCATCTTCTTAGTCCTATTCCAAAACAGCCGAACCTGTACAAACGGTGGGAAAGGGATTTTGCGGGTGAAAGTCTGCTTCAAGTTACCCTCGGGCCCAGATGGAATCTGCAGGCTTTTATGGCACGGGTTTCAGGAAATTGTGTGGAAAATGTGATAAGCACTAGCTGAAAGCATAATCAAATTAGCCCAAGTAATTAATAAACAAACACGCAAGGGAGGTGGGACGTTTCTGGAACTACGTGAATGACAAGCGTCCCAGTTCCGAGGAAATCTGCAGAATTCACCTGGGCCTGGTTTTCCCCTCCCATCCTCTCTCTCCTTTCCTCCGCTCGGCTGTCCAGGCCCTCGGAGTATCTAAATTATCTATAACATCACAGAGGAAAACACACGCAAAAGAAACAGCAGTGAGCGTTGCGAGGAACCCTGGGATACTGGTGACGCTGTGTGCCAGCCCTAAAGATTCAGCTCCCACACAGATAGAGCGAGCGTAGAGGGAAGCTCTCAGCAGCCCGACAGCCAGGCAACGTCATCACCCGCTCTGTCACATTGTGGGGGGAATTAATCGCCCCCTCATATGGCTTTTACCAGTGCCGTTAAATGCTGTCAGTGAGCGAAGGAGAGGATTCCAGTGATGGTTCCATATGGATGTATTAATATTTGCATAATTATGGTCCTGTGCCTGATAGAAGCCCATGTAAGCCTGCCTTTGAAGACTGTGGGGAGGGGTGGGGTTTGGAGGGGAAGGAACACTGATAAGAGGTTGAGGAGGAGAGAAGCAGCCTCGTATGTACATTTCACATCCTTTCCTCCTGAATTTCACATGCATATGCAGATTAAGCATGTAGAGTAGGAAATATGGAAGTTAAGAACAGAATTACATAAGTGACAGAGTCTAAGTGACTGATGTACATTGTTGCACACACATATATGCACGTCTGAAAATGCGAGGTCACGATGCTCAGCACATATTCATGCACGATTTTGCAGTAGATAAATGAAGATTACTGAAGCAGCTGAGAGGCTTTTGCACGACGATACCGGACAGACGTGCAGACCTTTACAACACGGGCGCACAAACAGACAGATATTTTATGGATAACCTGAACACAACCCTCCGTATTGACAGTCTGTGCCGTTTCAAGCAATGCAGATCTCGACTGTCTACAGCATATCAACACTCTCTATTCCGAGCTCACAATATTAATTTTCTCATGCGACGCGTTACAATAGCAACATCATAACATCCGCCCCGCACACCCAAAGACAGATAAAGGCTGAAATACCGCACCTGGGACAGACGGATGCCAAAGGGTAGACCGAGAGGGACAGAGGAGGTGTCTCTCCGCTCCCCTCTTCCTCCTCTCTTTCTGTGTTTTCGCCTGTCTTCACAGCCTCGTTTTTTCTCTCTATTTCACTCTCTGCCCTCCCTCCCTTCTCCCTCCTTCGCCTTGTGCACGGAATACTAAACGAGCCTCGTCTCCGCTCATGGGCTCCAGCGCGCGTGCAGTGAGAGAGAAAGAGAGAGAGAGAGAGAGAGAGAGAAGGGATGGAGAGGGACAATACTGGGCGGAGGGGTGAGATCTTCTCTACTTGTATGAAAAAGTTATTCTATTTCATACAGTCATACAGGTTTTAACAAAGTCATAAAACGCTTCAATAAACATGCAATTAGAATATAACATAGGCGGAGAGTTTGATTGATCTGCATTCAATAAAAAGATTCGTTCAATCGTTCGGTCACTCTTCTTAGCAGGTAATTTGCTGAGCCTGTAGGTGGAGATACCGTCAGTCTTTTTGTGTGTAATGAGCGAGTCACTCACTGAATCGTTGACTCAACCGATTCATTTAAAATCTAAGCAAATGTACTGAGGCTCTAGAAGGAATGTTCATTATAAGCACTTTCTCAACACATGACAACAACCTGCCTACTTCATTTAATTACTCAATGGAGTAAAAACAATGAAAGCCTAAATAAATTATGCTTTTCAGTGACGCCCTGTATTTTATTCATTATTTTTGTTTGTTTGTTTGTTTTGTAGTTTTTTGTTTGAGTGATTTTAAGCAATGTGTCCTTATGGATTTAAATTGAGTGTGGACAGAATTAATATTTTCAAACAATTCTTACAGAACCCTTCTATTTATGTTATGAAAAAATGAATGGACAGCAAACCAAGTGGATGACATACCCACTGTTCAGTCTGTCAGATGTTCAGTGTCAACAAACAATGAATTAACATATTGAAGGCAGAAAATCAGTCAAGCACTGGAAAATAAAAAAATGTAAGAGATTAGAAATAGGAGTGACTGCATGACAGCAATTGGGTCACTCAAAATATTAGTTTAAATGCATTTTCAGGTGTCAGCATTTAGGTTTTGGTCTGATTTTAGTAAAAAATAGAAAACCACACAACAGTAAGCACAAATATATCACAAAATCTGTTGTTTTATTTTAAAAGATTTGTCTAGCTAACTGTGCAAAACCTAAAAAAGTCTGGTCTGACCCTCTAAAAATGTAACACATTAGTAGATGTTTAAAATTCAACCCCATGAAAGTCGCTGTATAACTGACGCACTGATATAAGATTATCCTGTCAGTCTAATTTATATAATACCCCTGTATTATATAAATTAGACTGACAGGCTAATCTCCTTTATTTGGACTCATTAACTACAACGGTTCCCATGTAATTATTTCAGATGGAATAAAAAAAAAAATTAAAAAAAAAACGTGGTTATTAATATATTCAACTTATAGCCAAGGGCACTTTTGTGATCAGATCAGAATTCGTTTAGGTACAGCATAACCTGAGCACATGCAAATCACTTTGTGTAAACTGTCCAATATTACAGTCCTCCAGAGGCATTACTACAGACACTACGAATAATCATTACTAAAGGTGCTGTAATCCTACTAATAAAGTACGAGCATCTGTCAACACACAATGAATACGAATGCCCATACAGTAATTGGAGATTATTGAAGTTATCAAGAAAGCCAATCAGTTGTGCTTAAACATACTGGTCATATTCCGTCATGTATGAGATCTCGCACATGTACAGCTGCACTGAAAATTCATACAGTGTGAGGCACAGGATGCCTGCGCCATGAAATCCTTCCTATTTAGGTCTGCAAATATTCAATTCAGAACTCTTAGTAGCAGCTGCTATAGTGACTGTTTATCTGTCATTATGAATCCAGGTAATCAAGCTGTTTCAGAAACACAAATGCCTCCTGATGATTTATGTTCTATCGTATAGAGTATTGATGAGCGCTCTGTTGAAATAAAAGGCACGTAGAGTAGTAGCCTAAAGCACAGAGCACCATGATTGGGGCATAAATGAGTGTAAACAGCTGCCTCTGCTAACTGTCAGAGCACTGAGAGGCAGAGGGAGACAACAGGAGAGGACAGGGCAGAGAGAGTGAGAGAGCACAGCAGCAAGGCCATCGAGAGAAAAAGAGGGAGGGAGAGGGCAGACTTAAAGACAGACTAAAAGAGAGAGAGAGAGAGAGAGAGAGAGAGAGAGAGGCAGGTTAGTGAGAAGAGGAGATCTGAGACAAAAAAGGGTTCAGAGAGAGGAAACTGAAAGCTTGGCCTCAGGCGGCAGGCGCTGTCCTTAGTGAGTTCGTGTCACCGAGGGAACATGTACTGGCATTGCTCCTGTTTCCTACCAGGAAATTATATTTACTCATGCACACAGAGATGTACATATTCTTGGACACTCATTTCTGGCAGAGGAAATGCTACGATTCAGCTGTGGAGAGGTTTTCGGTAATCGAGGTGTTGCCCAAAATAATGAGCCCGTGAAGAGCTGCACAATGCGATTTACACAAGTAGGAAGTGTTCCTGGATATTCTTATTCAGAAACAGGTACAAAAAATCCTGGGAACAAAAGACTGTCATGACATTCTGTTCCACTGGTTTTCAGTGTCCACATTCTTGCACCCATGCCGCTCGACCTGTGTAGTATGAATCACCAGTGAATAACTTTCCTGATTTGGACTCTTTTGAGCCAGTTCTCATTGTAATGAATGAATTAATAAGACTACTGAATGCATGAGTTCATACACGAAACGGTCTAACGATTCATTTATGACCTGATTCGGCCTTCAAGTGCGAAAGAAATATGACTCCACCCAGTAATTTTTTTTTTCAGTTTCAGTTGTACTAATTGAAAATAATTGACTTAATTGTTCAAAAGAGACTGAAATCTGAGGCATATGAATTCTTTGTATGTACAAATCATGAATGAGTTTAATGACTCATTCAGTAAATTAATTGGTAATGTCTTTTAAGTGACTCATTTAAGTTTGTCCTTTTAAATGAGCTATAATGAGTTATTTAGAAGTTTTATGTGAACCAGTCTAATAACTCATTTACTCACTGTGTATGTCTTTGTGTGTTAAATGAATCAGTCTTTTAGGTCAATTGATTTTAAAAACTTTAAAGACTCAGAATATAGACTATTTTAAGTGGGTTCTTTTAAATGAATTGGCCAAAAAGACTCAAATAATGTGCCCTGGAATCCTGGTGTTTTATTTTTATTATGGTTTTCGCAGACAGAACAAACAATAACAGTGGAGAATAACGGAGAATAAAAGGAGAATGACGGTATACAAGACCAAAATATCCTACGAAAAGTTAATGCTACCAATCTAAAATGACTAAATAAATACATCATTGGTCCTTGTAGCTCAACAGAATCTTGAGGTATTAAAATGTACTGTAGTACTCATATTAATCTGACAATTAATCTAATGATTCATTCATGTTTACTCTTTTATGTCAGTTTTTCATTTCTATACGGCCAAAAAATGACCCATTCATTGACCGTACTGTAGCTGTCTTTATTTTTTGAATGAATCTGGAATGCGATTCTGATTCTTTGAAGTCGAATGACACATTCACTGAATCAGCCGTCTAGTAAAGAAATCCTTAATGGAATGGTTAAATAATTGGAATGGTGTAAATTCCCAGAATCCCAATCACTATGTCAGCATCAACATCTTTTGTTGCTGATGGAACAAGGTTACTGTCATCCAACACAGCCACAACACTACCTCTAAAATCAGAGAGCAATAAATGAGTGATGTTGATCCAAGAACATGCCCTACTTGTGTGGATCGCGTTAAGCGTGAAGAGCCATCTAAATTGACTTTTGACCTTATTTTTATCTATTTTGACTCCTGACTTCCTGTCGGCTAAATCTCGCGCCAGACTTGAGAGGTACAGCAAGGTGGCGCACCGTGAAAATACTGATAACGTCTCAAGCCTCAGTGTCCAAGTTCACCTCTCTCATCCGCAACAGTTTGTCTGCCCTCTTCCACTGGATTGCTCCTTTTTGAGTTCTCCATTTTATTTTTGTTACCATGACAACCATCTCTAAGTGAGTCGCCCACATCTCTCGTTCCCTTTCCTCTTTCATTTTTTACTTTCCTTGTAGTGACTTTCATCTTTCTGTCTTCTCGGCTCATTCCCCTACTCTTTCTTGCACCATCACTGTGACTCTCAGTTTTCTACTCTTCAGGCTCACCCCCATTTTTTTTCTCTTTCTCACCACCGTAATATGTGGTACAGATTTATGTTCAGTCTTCTTCAGTAGAGTCTGCTATAAAATATTAATGCTTCATTCCAAACATCTCCGCCATATAGAGTTTCAGATGGGTGCTGAGGTGCTTCTGGCTTTTTTTTTCTTCTTCTTCCTGAATTCTGGCTTATTGGGGGGATGACAAAGATCAATAAGCAAAAGCTTTAAAAAAATATGCCTGCACCAGATTAAACATCAAATACATCACCTAATCTGACATCATGAACTAAATTATATGAAAGCAAACATTCAGCCAGGAAATGCTTTTTACTAATTGGTTAGCTATCCAATAATAAAAAAGATCAAAAGTAAATGCCCTCCAGGATGTATTGAGACAGATCTGACTGATGTGGTTAGAGTGGAATAAGATGCAACATATACTCAAATATACATATATATATATATACAGTTGTACAGTTGTTCAGGCCACATAAGTGATCTTCACTCATCCCAGATGCTTTTACAGCTTTCCTCAGCCTTCCAAGTCCTACATTTTTAAGTAAACATAATGTGTATATACAATGAAATTTAGACATTTATTTACTAAAACTAAAACTGGAAAATATGTATGTGTGTGTGGGGAGGGGGCTGTTCAATTTAATTTGCAATCCAGCAGCTAAACTTGCTGTACACACATTTTCAAGATTATTTCTATTTCATGGAAATCAGGGATGAAGCACACAAAAAAATATGTCTTTAGGTCACTGTGGCCTGGAGAGGAACTACACGTGAGAGCAAGACTGGTGTTGAGCCCCGGAGGGTGACATTTATTAAGGGAAACAGAGTAAACAAACAGTGTTTGTGAGGTGATGGCGTCTTCAGTGCTCAGTGCGGCGGTGGTGAATCCTTCTTCCCCGTGTACGGTGCTCCAGAGATCGGTCAGTGAGGGGTTGGTGGCAGGAAGTGCTCAGTCCCCGAGTGAGAGATCCTGGAAGTGCAGTCAATCGGTTAGGGTGAGTCTGCAATGCAACAGGAGAGAATGAAGGTAAGTTCATGCAGCATCGGAGAGCGTTCTCTCCTTTCTGGGCTTCTTAGCCAGTTTATATTTGTGCTCAAACCGTGACCGATTGGCTCTTGCTGATCATGTCCAGGTGTCGGTCGTTGATCTCCAGGGCGACGCTGATTGCTCCTCGGGATACCCGCCACAGTCACATAAGTCACCTTTAAGTATAAGTAACTATTTTGTTGTTAGTTGATTCAAATGAAAGTCACTTTGAAAGTTCAATAGAGATTAATAATAGTGTTTGCAGTATTGCACAGTGTCATAATTCAGCTCAATTCAGTTTCCATGTTCAGTTGATTCAGTCAGTGTAGTTAAATATAAAATATTGCTGACTTATTAGTTGCCTTTAAACCCCATCTTCATCTTGGAGGTTTGTAAGTGAAGAAGCCACATGCGATTTTTCAAAACACAGTCGAGGCAAGTAACGTAATGCTGCAGGCCCAGAGGCCCAACTGCACTCTCAGACCTGCACTTCCAGACCTGTTGCTTTTTACAGACAGTTCCACCTGCTGTTTGGATCAACATTTGTTTAGTAGTGTGTGTACCGTAGTAATGTTGTAATAATTTCCAACTTTATAAAATGTTGGCAAGTAGCAACATCAGACACGTGAGTAAGGTTATTAATTTTATTAAAGCAATTCCTGAAAATTACCATTTTTTTTGCCATGAATTAATGTGACATCTAATTACACCAACAAATGAATATCCTATTTTAGTATTTAATTATAGTTTAGATTTATAGTTAGACAACATCTTATGTTATTTAATAAGTAATATACTAACCCAATTTTGTTTCACCATTTTTTCTGCAGTGTTTACAGCTCGATGACTTGTAGGACCTCATGAAAAATAATACAGAAATAAAGTTCGGTGTGAGAAAATGACTAGAAGCACTATCATTGTGTGTGTAAATATAGGGGATAGGGGATGTTCATCCCCTAACTCAATACTAAAGAAAGTGATAAATCCTTAATAATTAGGAAAACTATAAATGACTATGAAAGTAACTGAACAATTTCTATTTACAAATGCTAATTAATACTGCATTAAGTTATAACCTATGTGTAGTATTTTATATTGTTGTTGGGAAAAAATGTTGTTATTGTGTAGCACCAGCAAGGATACAGTTTATGCGGGGGAGTTCAGGAAAACCCGGAAGTGAAAGACAGTTTAGTTCGGCTGGCGGCACGTCTGTGAACAGTTGCTCTTAGTTCTAATTAAAACCGAGGATACACAAACCGTTTTTTGTCTGTCTTTTACCGGTCGTTACAATAATGCATTCAGTCATAGCAGAATATTTTAAAGTTGGAAATTTTGTAAGTTGCAATCTATCAGAAATTTAATTCAGGTTAGGTAATCTTCTAAACAGCAGGTAGCACTGTCTGAAAAAGCGACAGGTCTGAGCGTGCAGGTCTGAGAATGCAATTGGGCCTCCAGGCATGCAGCATCATAATGTTGGTGGCGACCGAGTACCCAAACAAAGTTGTAGCCAATCAGCAGTAAGGGGCGTGTCTACTAATGATGTGGAGGAGAGTGCGTTTAGTGAACAGCTGAGACCAATGACAGAAAGATAAAAAAACTAAAGAGGAAATGTCTGTGGAACGATAAGGCCGATAAGAAAGTTGGAGCCGTGTAAATATCGGATCAGCTTTCCAGCGCTGGAGAGAACTCAAGGAGCGGAAGGCCTTCAATCAGACGCTGAGATTGTTTTGGACGCGATAAAGCGACGCAGAAAATCATTTGAAACTAGTGTCAGCTAATTTACGTCATAAAAATAATGCGGCAGCAGTTTTATGCAGAGATTTGTCGAGCCACTTGCGCACAGTAGACAGCATCACTGATTTTAATGACTACAGTACTTTGTCGCGCTGCACGCGTCCCAACCAATCATTGCCTGGGTTGCAAAGGCTTCATGTATGTAAGCCAGAGCTATAAAAATAGGGGCGAGACCCTTTTGGTGTAGGGGCGTGTTTGTTTTGGTCATTTGGTCAAATATGAACATTGGCATCCAGAAATCACTTTCCCTGCCTTTAAATGAGAAACCATGAATGAGACGCACTAATGAACCATGGAAGTACTTGCCCTATGGGGTTAAAATGTTGCTGCCTGGCATTAGCATCTTCAACATCACCACCATATGGACGTCTGGGAACACCGTAAACCACATTCAAACAGCTGTCATGAATGAGACGGTCATGAACAGAGTAACTTCAAATCTCACAGTAAATACTGATTGCCATATGGGGCAAAGAGAGTGTTGAACTGCTGCAGAATTTAGCATATAGCCCAGGGATAGCAGATTAGGCTTCTATCTGGGACAGTTTTTGGCCGAGTGTAAACTAAACACAGCTGATCAATTAAAGAGCATGAAATAATAGTAGAAATGTACCCTATGTTGCAAAGAAGTCATGGCTGCGTCTGGTTACATCATATTGTGTTAGAAAAAGAATGTGTCCCTCAGACTTATTTGGCAGGATTATGTCTCTTTCCTTTTAAGATAAAGAGAAAAGTGATGAATATTCAATCCTCCGGCATACTTCGTGTGTGGCTGTTTGCATGGGAGTGATAGAGTGGCTGAAAAAAGCGAGTACACTTCACCCGAAGCGGTCATCTCTTCAGCGTCTCTCTTCAAAGCAAATACTGTTGTTCACACATTTCTCACACCCCAGGGACACTTTGTGGCAAAGGCAGAATGGTGGCATAGGGAGGCGTCTGCGTTCGCATGGGCTGATGTTTTTCACCACTGGGGCTCTATATATCACGCTGCTGTGGCTAAACTGCACCGCTGTTCAGATGTCCATTTTAAAGCTTGATGCATTGCTGACTGTATGGAGTTGGCCAGCAGGCCGCTAAAGCACTCTGCACAGAGAGGAGAATTAGAATCGGGAGTTCTCTGTATACCGGTATGAAAGCACAAGGAGGATAGATTTAAAGGTGACACAGGTTACCAGACACTCAAACACTGCCAAATTCAAAGAGATGCAGGGAGGTGGTGAATTGAAGAGAGAGGCCGTGTTCCATTCTAATCTGCATATGTTGTGAATCAGAAGACTGTGAACACAAATTTGGATGCTGGCAAGCAGGGGTAGGCCAATCTTCCTATTTTCAAAACAGACTAGTCAGTTGGTTGACTCAACTCTTAATTATAAGACACATGTTCAAAAACAGCCAGACAAAGTGTGGTATAATGAAACTATTATAATGGGGTCTATTAAAAGGCTATTTTTATCATTACATTCCGTCTGATTGTGTATGGTGGTGCTTTACAGAAAATTAAATTAAAGATGCAACTTTTCTAAGAGGGTTAATGAGCAAACTGTACTAACAGCTAAAACATGGCACATGAAGCATGCATGCATTAATGACACAAACAAACAAGCAAAGCAGTATTTACTTTGCAAAAGTTTGGTGTCCATTTATATATATATATATATATATATATATATATATATTTGTAGACATTTGTAGTTTATTAAGGTTTTCAACTAAATGTTGTTCTTTTTTATATCAATATATCTAGATTTTCAACAATATAGCAATTAGCACAGCTATTTTCAACACTGACAGTAAATAAGAAATGTTTCTTGAGCACCAGGTCAGCATATTAGACAGATTTTTGAATTAGTAGATATAAAGCTTCTGATTGTCGACCTTTCATGTCAACCATCCCTTTCACCTATGAGAACCTCGATCTGCTAAACACCAGAGCACTCATGTCACATGATCTTATTCTCAGGAACATTTAAGTGTACCATGTTATTCATCAGCATCATTATTTGCTGCATAAAGTCCTGCATAATGTATGAACATAATGGCATTCAGATATTATAACACAGAGGAGACTGCAGAACATAAATAACTGAACCAATAAATCAAAAGATGTGTGGGGGATTTCATCTGTTCATCTGATCTGCTCTTTTAGTCAAGAATATAAAACTCTTAAATTCTTGCATATAAGGTTTGCAGGATTCCTTTACATGCACATACAGGATGAAATGTCATTTCTGATTATATCATTTTCATTTTGATAATGTGAGAGTCTATTTCTGTCCTTAACGGCTGCTCCCTATCAGACTGTGGAGGTATGGCATTGTCTATCTTGACTTTGGTCATGACTGACAGCACTTGCTGACTGTTTTACGTCATTGGCCCACGTCACGCATCACTACTCGGATAGCTACTCACCTGGGAATTGTATTTCCTCTTCTATCTCTCTCCAGGTGCATTCTGGGAATTTTAATTTCAATGAACTGGAACAATTTTGACAAGGATGCTCCTAAAAATGTCCACATTAAGACATATCCTGAGAAATGCAGAGAAGAGATTTCGGTTGAACCTAGTTGTGAGACAAACAGATAAAAAAGAAGGAGATAAAAGACAAATATTTTGAGAAAAACCTCAAAGAGGAGGAGGGAGGGAGAGGGAGGGGGACCTGAAGGAATAGGGGAAAAAATGAAGCAAATGAAAAAAGGCTTTGTTTATTTGTTGTGTCAGGGATGTTTGGTTTCACAAGCTAATGAGAAGCAATTAGACAGCTGCCAATTAAGCATGACCATTAGACTGTGACTGAGTGGATGGGGAGAAGACAGAAATACTGATGAGGGATAGAGCACAGTGACAGGAGACTGTTGGGCTTTAGGGGAGAAAGAGGGAAGAAGAAACACCGAAAGTAATTATCACAGACAGAAACTTCTGGAAACCTAACAGAGCGCTCCAGTGTTTACCTCTGTCCGTAAACAAGGAGCCCTGAGGGCTGCCTGGATACAAGCGCTCTGAGTGCTGCTGGTCGGTCAATGTGAAACCCATATCTCCCTTAACATGTTGGAGTTGTGGAAACAGAGCCATCACTGTGGCAAATAAGCTGCATGCTCACTCAGCCGTTGTGCCTGGCGCTGGGGAGCTCCACTCTTCAGGCAGAACAGTCACACTGTGGAGGAGCAGAAATCTGAAGACAAGCACGTTTATGAGTGTGTGTGTGTTTGTGTACGTGTAGTCCAGCAGGGGGTGCTACTCTCGGTTCTTGCTCTGTCTCTGCGAGGGTTCCACTCAGCCATCTGGCTCTCTAGCTGAAGAAGTGATGCTGAAGTAATGATCAACCTCTACAGCGCTCCAGCTCTCTGCTAACGGAGGCTATTTCTCTCTCTCTCTTCCTCTTGGCCCTTCCCCCTCCTGCTGCTACCTGAGACTGGTCACTCAGAAAGATTGAACTGATTGGTGTCTAGGGGTGTACAACCATAATTATAGGGGATGCCGGGGCGACTTTTCTAATAGAGACAATTACCCTCCCTTATCCAGATGGGGCAAGTTGTTTTATATGTAGTGTTCTTGGCACCCTTGGTAAGTATAAGCAAAGGGGGCTGTGAAAATAAGTCTGCACAAAATTCCAAACTGTTCTTGAAGAAAGAACAGCTCTGATTCTTCTCCTAAAATGTCTGATGAGTTTGGAGAACGCCTGATTAGAGATCCGAGACCATTTCTTCATCCAGAATCACTTCAGACTCTCTAGATTCACATTTCCTTCTTCTGTTCAGTTCACCTCACTAATTTTCTATAGAGTTCAGGTCAGAGAACTGGAATGACCAAGGCAGAAGCCTCATGTCGTGCTCAGTGACACATTTTTCTGTTGAGTTTGATGTTTGTTTTGGATCATTGCCCTCATAGAAAATCCAACCAAGGCCCATTACAAGATTTCAGTTAGTTTTAGATTTATCTGTTGATAGAATCCATGATACTAAGTATCTGAAAAAGATGTCCAAGAACTCAGACAGAAAAACATTAATGATCCAGCTGTATATTTAACCTTTTTATCCCTGCTTGCCACCAAAAAGCTCTTTTTTATTCCAATTTAGGTAACACTTTACGATAACAGTACATGAATTATAATTACTTGACTGTAAAGTAATGATGAGTTAAGACATAAATTAATCAACTTAACTACGACATGACAATTACTGCTTGAATAACGCCAGCTTAATTACATGTTAGTTACTGCATGTTAGTCAATGTATGAATTAACAATTTGTGGTAAACTAAATTAAACATGCTTTAATGGGATGACATTGTTTATAGATCTGCCACCTGCAGCTGTCACAAATATCAGTGAATGACAGAGAATTTCTTGCAATGTTTTCATTTAACCTAACTCGTCCAACAAACAATAATGCATTCATAATTAAAAACAAGTTCATCTCATCCTGTTTTGAGTGATCCCACCACTGCCATCATAATGTTTTCATTATAATTAACCTGACACAACCTGACGAGATGGTTATCTTTTTGGTTATGTTATAAATTGATTTACTGTCATTATACATTAATAATCCACTGAGGTTAGATGTTTCTCTTGTGCTCTTGTCCTTCCTTTGGGCCACTATTGCCTCTTCAAAATGTCAACTTTCTTCCTCCTATTCAGTTCCTTCACCATCCAAATGCAGCCACAGGTCCTCTGCTCTTCCACTTCTTTACAAACCCCCAAAAAGCACCAAATATCTGATTTAGATGAGTTGAATATGTATAAAAAATCTGTAATTGATAACTTTTTAAGGATGTTAACAAGTCATGAATTCATGTTAGATTATAAGTAATTAATGAAGAATTAGTAATGATGTGCCCCCCCAAGTAAAGTCATGACATAATGATACATTAACCTCTTAGACCGAGGGGCTATTTGGGGGAATTCCGCCTGCATTTGGCCTACCAAATTAAAAAGCTTCCCATACCCACATGCAGAGGTGTATATACAAAAGATTGGTATCATT
>JAUCMU010000063.1:7290835-7303149 GCA_032275025.1 Enteromius treurensis
ATGAACAGTAAGAATTAAAAAGTTGCTTACAAATACACAAAACATTCACAATTGATAATTAGGGCTAAAATAGAAGGCTCTAAGTGATGCTAAATAAAGAGCCATTTGGGAGCCGTAAGAGCCGGCTCTTTTAAGGGAGCCGAGCCAAAAGAGCCGAATCCTTGAAAAGAGCCGAAATGCCCATCACTAATGTGATCTGAACAAAAAAAAATCTAAATCAGATTTAAAAAACGCAAACTTTCTTCAATCATCATTATTTGTACTGAGAAACGTTTACACACGGCGATTTCAACAATCCCTCCCCAACACATCTCTCTCCATGATGGTAACAGTTACACTTTTATACAACAAGGCTGCAAATGAACCAAACTAACTTAAACATAAACACACATAACATCACTAATACCAAAACCCAACTGTCTTGCTTAAATGACACAAAAATAAATACCCATAATGCACCCGGCTGCTATTACTGTATTCTAAATTGATTCTCAATTATTGAAATGACTAGACTATTCATTATGTTTCATGTTTTATACCTGATGTTTATATTCTACTGCAAATATGTATTGGTGTTGTATTGTTGTTTATAAAGGATTAATTATTAGTAAAAAAAAAAACAATCACACACAAACACACTTTTCCTAAAGCCATGATAAGCGGCATGTGTTGAAAATGACCAATCACAAGAGTGATCTGACATTTGATCCCTGCCTCTAAAGCAGTGGCGGCTCCTGACAAATATTTCTGGGGGGGCAACTGTTCCGATGATGGCAAAGATAACCGCTTTAATGGGTAAAATTATGCTAAAATTCAGATGTACAGTATTTTGAATAGCTATATTAAATTTATCGCAATGTTCTCATATACACTGAGAAATAAACTTCCACCATGGCCATCAGGAGACACATTGTCATCAACTAGTTTGCCCTCTAAGAGTAAAAAACGAAACAAAAAAAGCAAAACTGCTTTACAATTAAAGACTTTTTATTTTTCTCATTAAAACTGTAATTAATCAAATCTTTCCAGAACATATTCAGTGTAAATTTGGCTGCCAATATGCAATCAAGAGATGTTGACTCTCCCAAAGGCCGCCAGTTTTAGGCAGCTGTCCACATGCATCTTTGATGATTCGTGTTTCCTGGCCTTCTCAGAGAGATGGTGCATATCAGTGAAACCTGTCTTTGTCCAGGCGGTGTCCGTGTTGGCAACAGGGTGAATCAGGACACAGGGGTAGCAGAACAGAGTGTTTGCCTCTTCACCATCGTTTTCTGCTCATACTAGCTCTGGAAAAATCCGCGGCAGTATGTTTTCCCCACTTTTTTTAATATCTGCTTGATAGTTAAAATTGGTCTGGGTGGTCCTAATTCTTTTACAGCCAATTTATCCAAATTTTTTCGACGACTGAACAGTAAATCCCTCAATGACACGATGGAGTTCAAGTTGCTAGCCATGATGTCGATGTCGTTCTGGCGGTCTCGCTACCCACCTGTACATCTTCCAGCTCGCATTATGTACAGTGCGTATTACGAAATCACGTTGGGGTCACAATTGTTTTTAAGACTCAACTAATCCACATTTCTACAGTTTTCCAGACCTGATCTTTGGAGAGTCTTTGGAAAACATTAAGAGAAGGCTGCCTAATTATGTACTTGACTAATTGTACTTGACCTTTACAAACTTTCTAGTTAAAGGGATAGTTCATTCAAAAATTGAAATTCAAATCTATTTTGTTACATTCAAATATACAGTGCAACTCTGCATTCTGCAATCTTAAAAATTAAGGTGCTTTAAATAGTTTTTCTCAGTGATCCCACAGAATAACCATTTTTGGTTCCACAAAAAACCATTCAGTCAAAGGTTCCATCTCTTTCCCTTTTTAGAATCTGAAGAACCTTCTTTCGCCATGAAGAACCTTTTGTGAAACAAAACATTTCTTCAGATGTTCAAGGTTCTTTATAGAACCATTTAGAAAAAAAGGTTCTTCTATGGCACCCTTTTTTAAGAGTGTGTTTGCTACCTTAATTCACATTCAATTCAAATGAATTGGAAATTAAAAGGTATTCTCATTTCATTTCTGAATGGCATGGTTCAATGAACTGTATCCTTTCTCTCTGGGGCAATGACAGCTGAAATGTGGAATAGCTTTTTCCAGGCAAGACATTAAGGTATGTGCCTACACAGAACTCTTTTAAAATAAATCTACCTTGAGAAATAATTCAAAAGAGTGCTATGTAGCTCCAGTTTTCCCTATACGTTCACACACACAAACACTCTCACATATTCTTCAGAGCCGACTGCCCATCTAAGCCTTCAGCTTGTCTCAGATTATTGCACACACACACGCATACACACACAAACACTACATTAAGTCCCTCTTCTCTGCAGCCAGCCAAACTCTTTATTTAATTAGGCTAATTAAAAATCTAGAATTTATAATTTTGTGTGTTAAAGAATTGAGCAGACAAATAAAGCCAGCACTAGTCTCTTCATTTCCCTTTACTGACCCAGTACACACACATTTTCTTGCTGTCTCTCCCACTCACGCTGTTAGTGTGAAGGAAGACTTGAAGCTCCACTTCTTTCTGTCAGAGATTTTATATGATGTGACACAATAAGCTCCTTAACACATGGAGTTAATGGACTCCATTTCTGAAAGCATGGGGAAAGCGAAACAACGAGGATAAGTGTCCCATACCAAACCTTCCTCAAGTCACAGGCTTTTAGATATAGTCTACATATCTAGATATTTAAGGGATCTGGAGGCATTGCTGGTAGTTTAACAGTGCTGATAGTTTCGAGACCAGGTAAAGGCCATTCGGGAGGTTTAGAGATGGTACTGGATGAGATATGAGATATCAGACCATCATCACTGTGCCCCCAAGCATGTGATACAGTTAGAAGAAATGGTATGTGGGTTAAACATAGAGTAGACGGTTTAAACACTCACATTTGTTTTTGTGAATTGTGGGGACAAACTGCATGTGCTATCACCCTACCCAACCCTACCCCTCACAGAAACCTTTGTGCATTTACATTTCTCAAAGAAAGGAAGAAAATCACTTTGAAAAATTAGGTAATGTCCTCATAACTCACGTTTCTCTTGTAATACCTACAGTATGTCATACCCATGACATTATACAAATTTGTGATCTCATATGTCACAAAAACATGCACGTACACACAAATGAACCATTCTAACCTCAATAACCTCCACCAAATGCTTCTTGTAATCGCTGGTCAGAGCCACAAAGGTCAAGGGGAAGTTCCCTCCCACTCCTCTCAAGACAATTGTCAATTCATTGATATCGGGTGAGAAGTACTCAGCTGTACATGTTGTCATAATTTACACACTCCCGTGTTGTGCAAATCTTGATTGCCTTTTTTGTTCAGTGGAACATAAAACAGCTGAACAATTAACAGTGAAACAATTATTTAGCAAACAAACTTCAACAAAAGCAAATAGCAAGAAAAGCATGACAAAAATCCAGTATGTTCAGAGTTATTGTCACGATTTCTGCGTGGTTGCGCTCTCGCTTCCTCAGCGAGCAAGAACGCACTGAGACAGAACTCGAATGAACGCTGAACATTTAATCAAGGAGAACAGGATACACAGATGTAGAGGAACATGCAGAGAACAGGGCAGACCAACATGACAGACACTGAACACTCTATAAGGCATGGCTTATATACAACAGGTACACCTGGAGACATGGATGGAAGGGAAAGAAACACTTGTGAGACAAACAAGACACAGCACGTGTAGAACAGAATGAAAACCAAACAAAGACAGCACATGACACAAGACAACGTACAACATGACTGTATAATAATGATTTTCATTTTGGGGTGAGGTATACCAATCAGTATTTCCCCAGCCATCCGAGTGTGCTTTACGTCACACATTTTTAAACAACCAACAGAATACTCATAATTTCTGTGCTGATATCCCCTGCCAAAACACCATATATTTGCGCCCTAACTGGGCTACTTAGAATTAGGCTGAAAATGTGGCATATATGTGACTTCAGAATCTAGTGGTCTTATAAATCTCCTGTTTCTCAGCACAGCTCCAGGGTCAGAGTGACTGATGGACTTGTCCTCTTGGTGGACATTTTCTTTGGATGCCAATTTCAGCCTAAAAATCTTTGGGGTTTTTTTTACTAATGGTAGCAGATAGGGGTCAGGCAGCTTTGCTATATACCAGTGAAGACTGATGCCTTGCTTTAAATCGAAGCTTTTCTTTCAGTAATTCAAAGCTTTCTATGGTCGTTTGTGCATGATTAGTCACTATGCCTTTTTCAGAATGGGGTTATGAACACATGCTGCAAGGAGGTGTTATGTACAGTCAGCGGATCATTATCGGAAAATAAACCCAAGCACGGTGACCCGGTATCACCCTGAAGGGGTATAGTTTACAGTAATGACTAACTGACTGCACATTATTCCACTTATTACATGGCTTCTCACAAAATAAATAAACATTTGGACATGAAATATTGATTTGAGTTTAAATTATTTTATATAATCTTATCTGTATTTATTGTTTTAAAGCTTCCACTAAGCAAAACAGTCACGTTACATAAAACCAGCCTAGCAACCAGATAAAACACTCACCAACAACATTATAGTCAAAAATAATATTAAAGAGACTAATGAGGTCATTTTCTTTATATAGTCCATAATTGAGATGCAATTACATATTTGCAGTGAAACAAAACAGTGTGAGTGAGTCCATGGTTTGAGCCATGAAAGCAAGATTAGTTTATATGAAGTGTTGTCACATATAAGGGCAAATAGAGGACAACAATCAGGTTCAGGGGGGAAAAATGTGGTTTCTTTTGTTTCAACATGAATTTTTTTTATTTTAAACTAATTTGTTCACTGATGCTATGCCTTTCTTAAAACTGTCAGTCTGCATTATTTGGATCTTTTTTTATATAAAGGTGTGTTCAGGGGCATCCCAACCAGTGACAACAATGATTTCTTCTACCCCCGCCTGCCACCAACTGATAGTGATTTTGAGATGGCACCAAACTAAAATCAGTGCAATGTGTCCTGAATCCCTAGCGACGCCACTGGTTGTGTCTAACAGCATGGGAACTCATTCTCGAATCAGGACAGCTAAAAAAGTGGCACTCTATTGCAGGAAATATCAATTGCCATAATAAGGGCTGGTTCACAAAATGAAAGTCCTGTCATCATTTACTTGCCCTCAGCTTGTTCAATAACCTGTATGAATTGTAAAAAGAATATTGATAACCAAACAGTTGACGGTAGTCATTGACTAAAAAATTTTTATGGAAGTCAATGGTTACCATCAACTGTTTGGTTACCAACATTTTCTGAAAAAAAAACCCCATCTTTTATGCTTATAAGAAAAAAGAAACTGTGTCCAACAGCTGAAAGATGTTTAAGAAATAGCACCTTTCACACACACTGGTAAATTACCAGTAAATTATTGTTACATCATGTGTGAACAGGACCTTTTCAAAAAATACAATTTGTTCTGGCTATTACTGGTTTGAGAAGTTGTTACCAGTAATGCGCTCTGTGTGAACACATTACAGGATGACCTGTAAAAGCACATATGAGTTCAGACCGCACTGATGTAAGACGTCAACTCTTGGCCAATCATAACATACAGTAGTGACGCATTTCCGCTACGTAGTTCATTTTGAAATCATCTAATAGATGTCTCTGGGCCAAAAGCAGCTGCAGGAATTTGATCATTTGACACAAAAATGACAACATCAACAAAAGCACTCACTGCCCTCCATGTTTACAAACACAACACCTGCCCCATGATGGTAGATGAACAAATTCAGAGTTACACTCCAGCTTTCCAACTTTCTTTGTCAACTCAGGCTTTGATCCTAAATTTGTGGAGCGCATGAACATAAATATGTGACATCAGCAGAGAACAGCCAATCATGTTATTATTAATAATAATATAAATCTATTATAATTATATAAATCATTTAAAAATGCATCTAAATCATATGTAAATTGTTATTATCATTAAAGCCAGACAATTTTGTTCTGTCATTTTTTTAAGGTGATTTATAGTGACTTTATAGGAAGCTGGAGAGTGACTGATTTTTTGGGAGAGTTACTTTGCTCACATCTGATTGGCCCAATCTCTGTTTGAGATCTCTTACACAAAACATAACCTAGGTTATGGCTCACTCTAGATGATTGAGAGTCCATCTGAATAACTACACTAAGATGTCTTCTCAACTGTCGCTGTCTTGTCATAGCAGCTCTAAAAAGTCTTCTCTACACCTTCATACACACACACACACACATATTTTTTATGTAAAGTTCATGTCATTTTAAATAAGTTTACTAAAGCAAATAATTTTGCCTAACTTCTCACACCATGTGCTCCTGTGATCATGTCCCGCCTTCAAATAATGCTTAACCGTGACCCCAAACACGTTATTGGACTGTTCTTTGAGACTTTTTCGTATCATTTAAAACAATATGTTCTGGACATGGGACATCAGAAAACCGCTGTGCAGTAGAGGGTTAAGTCCTTCCGGTCATTTTGGCAATTCACCAAAAGGGCCCATTTTTGGGTGAACTAGAGATCAGTGTAATAATTTAACAATTATTATTTAGAAACATGTTCCTGTGTCAAATTTAACACAGAAGCACACACTTAAATGCCTGTTGTGGTTCAAAGGGAAAATAAAAAGTTACACAGAGCTACTCAAATACAGAAGGATCTAATCCTCTCCATGTCTCTGGGTGACTGTGTTTCCCTGTCCTTCTATTTCTCTCTCTCTCTCTTTTTCCTCACACACACGACAGTGAGGGGGAGCCTGTGAATGACAGATTGCTGAACTGCTCATATGCTGTGTGCCTCGCTGGAAGAGCGTGAGTCACCCCCCACACACATATCCATACACATTTATGTGCATTTATTACAGACGCATGAGAGTCAAAATCATCAACGTACATCCACGCATGTTTGTTTGCATAAGCATTCGTAAACTTGATGACATGATGATTTAAATAAACATAAATATAGACCTCCATAAAGGATCGTGATGAGACGCTTTCCGAGAGCGACGCGCATATAATGACCGTGTTTAAGCGGCTTCTGTCTGTCGGTGCCAGTGGTGGGTGAACAAAATAGGTCAGAGGTTTGTTGTCCAACAACGAAAAGCACAAGAAAAAAAAAAAAAAATGCTAAATGCTACTGACTGCGATTATGCATTGTCAGGACAGCAAATATAAACAGGGTTCACGTAAACTTGGCTTTAACGACTGGATTCATTTATAACGTACTGTAGAAATAAGGCGAATGATAATATTTGCCTCTGAGTTTAAGGTTTTAGGTCTTAAATTACACGCCTGTCTGTTTCTCTACAGAAGTGGCAGGATTGTTGCAGTCAAAACTAATCATTTTGCCCGTTTTCCATTATTGTATTTATTCCACTGTTTTGTGTTCAATAAACATTTACGTTATCTTTGTACAAAAACAAACATTATGATGGGCTTCCACTTGATGTCCAATTTAACATCTAGGTCTCAAAGCAAAACAGGTCGAGACCCAGTTGTGTTTGATGTCAGCGTTTATGGGTTTAGCAGTAACAGACCATCAGTTATCAAAAATAATTGCTTAATAAATCAACAGCGCCCTCTGCTGGCTCACACCACCTCCTAAGCGACATCAGCAGGCCTTGCCATATATTTCTATAGAAGTTACATAACAATTACCCACTTGAAATGATAAATAGAGCACATCAGTATTGTAAGATAATCAGCTTATGAGAACATGCAGGCAGGGAGATGATGAAATGTGAGAAGCGCTTGGTGTCCGTTGAAAAAAATATTGATCTATAGAAGCATCCCGACCAGCAGTGTTGTGTTCGGAATACAGCGTTCTTTCTGACAGACAGTAGAACACAGGGTTCACAGCATTAATAGCTTTATTCTCCTTGTTTAGACTGTGATTATTACCATGCACTGCGGAAATAGTGTTGCTGTTCCATTTTGAGTGTGAGATGTTTGGTTCTCACTGGATAAATATTGGTCTTGTGACCTTGAATATCAATCAACTTCATGATCTGTGTGACAATTTATGCAAAGAAATAAACACACACACACTACATTAAATAAACAATATATATACCTTATAAAGGATGATTTTATAAAGAAAACAGTAAAACACACAAAAAAAATGACTAGCTGCGTTTTCACAGCAAGGGTCACACACACACACACACACACATATATATATATATATATATGTACACACATCTATGTACAAAAATTAGTAAATCATCTCAATAATATCATCTTAGTCAATATTGATTTGGGGAAACAACATAAAAGCTCTCTTGTGCTATTATTGGCAGAAAATGTTACTTATTTTATATATATATATATATATATATATATATGTATGTATTTTCCGCTTTCCTCAGCTTTCCATAGCTGCTTATGGAGAAGTTGAAAACATTTGAGTGTTTGATGAAAGTACCCAAGTGTCAGTATAGGACAACAATTGTCCTGCTATCTAAGAGTTAAAAAGTGTGGATAAAATGAACAGTTTATGCAATAAATAGGCGCCCTCCTCATCACTTTTCTCAGATATGAATTCACTAATTATTGTGACACGTGCAATGAAAGCAAGCACCTGAATTTCTGCTGGCTAAACAGTTAGTCGGTCAGAGTTTATAAAAACCATCGAGTAAAAGCACATTTTTTTGGGTGAAACTGTTTGCGTCATTGACCAACTCATAGTTTATGCCAGCTTTACTTAGCCTGAGCGTGATTATTTTCCCTGTGAGGAACTTTATGCAGACAGCCAGCAGTAATCAGCGCATTTATGGGCTGTGCTTATTTTTGCAAAAGGGGAAAGGTTAATGTCGCTCAAAACTGTGGGAAATGAATTGACCCTAGGAAAATCAGGCTCAGAGTGGGAACATTTCTGACTCATGTACTCATGATGCATGAAAAGCATGTATGTGAGTGAGAACGCGTGTGACAACCACTCAGGGCAACACACTGAACGATCTGACACTATTAAAAGATGTACTGCGGGGTCCAGTGGAGCTGAAATCCTGAGATACATGAGCAGGCTGACTCATATGTGAGTCCACATACACGTAACTTAATATATATTCAACTGATCGGAAAGAGTTGGTTTTTTTACAATCTTTTACAATCTTACTATTTTTACTGTATATTTGATGATAAATGCAGCCTTTCTGAGCTTAAGAGACTTCTTTTTAAAAAAAATTAAATCTTTTTATAAAAATGTATTACACCCACACACACAACAATATTTATTAACAGCCCCATATATATGCCCCAGCATGCGGCACAGAATGAAATATGAACAGTACAAATAAAATGTGTCTATGTATAATATTGTGTATGTGCTTACTGCTTAATGTTTTTTTCTTTTTTCTATATGATTAATAAGAACAAGACTCACAGTAATATGTATCCCTTTTAATACTGCTAGCGTTCGCATGAGATTAGTGAGGGTGCAGAAAATACTGCCCTGATCCAATGTAATTTTCTCACACTACGGCAAAAAAGAAAAAAAACACTGTGCTCATTTGCATACATTTTCTTTGGTTAGACTGATATCTTAAAACACAACAGAAATACACAAGAAGAGACCATAATGGGTCACATGGCTATCACTTTAAAGTGGTGTTGATTAGTACTGCCTGTGTGTAACTAAAATGACTAAATGTGAGACAAGTGACATTTACAAGCAAGACCAAAGTGGATAAAATAGCGTATTATCATACCTATTAACACCTTGCGTGAAATTCGCAGCTGTAGATGACATCATAACCATCTGGCCCCTTTTAACACAGGCATCAGACATAACGTAACTCTCGCCAGAAGAAGTATTGTCACTGATAAAATGTAAATAAGTCTTTGGTGTGAGACATGTGCTTAAAATACTCTGTAGGTTCATGCAAGCATCAGGACAATGCACTTCATATTCTCTACACACATTAGAGCATCTAATCATATTATAACCAATGAAAATTTCAGCATATTTTTGACTTAAAGCTACAATGTGACACACAATAAAATATAACTTCACAATATTCTCAAGTAAGATCGTATTGAAAGAACTTTGGAAACATTTTCTCGTTCTGATCCCGACTCTAAACCCGTACCTGTGTAACCTCCATTCACAGAAAACTAAGCAACCTTCGAAAACAATGGCTGTGAAACGGGCTTAAACTTGGGCGCCTGTAGGCATTTAAGACCCCAGAGTTGGAGCTTGATGTTGTCCGGTGATTTTACACCACCTCCACGTAGTTAGCAGGGTAAAGGCCCTCTTTCCCTCCGTCCATCATGCCTCTGCACCAACCCTGATCATCCTCATCCTCGATCTTCAGAAACTCTTCGCCTAAACACACACGAAAACACAAAGCGTCAGAGGCACACACGTACACATAATATATGAATACACAAACATAAACCAGGCCAGCTTACCTGCTTTGAAGGACAGTTCATCCGTCTCCTGTCCGACATAGTCATAGAGAGCTCTGACTTTCACTCCTCCAATCATTACACTGAGATGAGGAGGGAAAACAGACAGTCAGTGAAATAAGCCCCTTTGTAAAGATGTTACTGACCACTTCCTACTTCAGCAACCGTCACCATCCACTAAATGAGCAGACAAACCTTTGCTCTTTTCTAATGCTAATCTTGTTCTTGAGGATAAATCTGGAAACCCATTTTTGCCACATAAGGAAAAATAAAATACTAAAAAGTGGGAATAAGCCAATGAAAAGAACCTATTCATAGCCATTAAAGTCTCATTACAGAATCTACACATTGGAGCCTGACACAAAAGCTCTTTAAAGAAGAAAATTTCAAACGAAACTTATAGCTTTTGCATCTGGACTCTACATATTGATTCAGGTTATTGTACTGTATTGTTGATTGCAATTAAAGGGTTCACAGTACCATAGTTAATGCGTTGTAGAAACATTAGGAACTAATGTAATGTTATCACTCGCAATGTCTTTTAAATGAAAGCTTTTTTCCCTTTAAGTTGACTGTGAGCAGCATTTGCCTCAATTCTGATTCACAGTCGCCACAGTCTTACTCACAATACTGCATAAATTATTGATTTTTGTAAGAAAAACAGCCAAAATGTTTTGCAATGTCACAATTCATTCCAGTATTGGATATCATATCTAATCAATGTATGCTTCTGCATTGTATCGAAAACCATTGTTCAATTCCCAACTCATCCCTTGTCAAGCTTTTCTGAGCAGTATTAACCAAGGAGACTGAGCTTTGCAATGGGTCAATACACAGCAGCAAACAATAACAAGGCCGGAAGTCAGTCACTGTGAAGCCCTACAGCAAATATCACTGTTGTAAACTGACCTTCTCTCCATCACTACTGCTTTCTGCTCCACCTCCTTCTTTCCCTTTTTATGCTTCTTGTCTGGAGTCCACTCCTGAAATAGAAAGAGAGCGAGAGACGGAGTGAGTGAAGGAGTAAATGTGGGTTTTTGGCACAACAGAACGCAGTCTATTTGAAGATGTGCCGCTGTTAGATACAGAAATATCACATACAACAACAAAGACGTGATGACTTTCATTTTAAAGTAAATATTCTAGCCTACAAGACTGGTTACTCGAACGTCCTATTCAGGATTATTCGGTATGGGTTGTATGGCCTTATTTTATTTCCCCAAAACGTACTAACCACGCATAATATTTTTCTTCTAAAAAATTTTATACAATTTTAGAACTGTCTCTAAACTTTAATTTATCTCTAAAATATTAGAGAGGGTGGTCCTCTAGCAACTTTACAACTTCCTGGAGGATAACAATTTTCTGAAGTTTTCCGATCTGGATTTAGAAAATATCATTCTACAGAAACAGCACTTATTTAAAGTATTAAAACGGTACACTGTGGATAATAGGAGCTTGGTCGTGCTTGTGCCACTGATATTCAAATTGATCTCCCCTTAAAACAAGATAAACATTGTGTAGACTCTTTACTATCCTGCCTAATGACTTAAAAGCTTGGCTGGCTGTAAACTTCTTAAATCTTAATGACAACAGGACAGAGATGATTTGGACACAGTGATTCTAAAAGAAAACCCATCTCTAATCTTGTTCCTATCTCTCAACATACAGTGGGTAGGAAAGTATTCAGACCCCTTGAATTTTTCACTCTTTGTTATATTGCAGCCATTTGCTAAAATCATTTAAGTTCATTTTTTTCTCATTAATGTACACACAGCACCCCATATTGACAGAAAACACAGAATTGTTGACATTTTTGCAGATTTATTAAAAAA
>JAUCMU010000063.1:7303597-7351817 GCA_032275025.1 Enteromius treurensis
TCTGGCGAGTTCCCATATGTAACGTCTCCGTTCCCTCCTTCAGGGAACGTGGGTTACAATAGTAACCTAGACGTTTCCCATGCATTGTTTTATTTGTGGCGAGTCGACTTGGCATAATGTTAACATTAATGGCCACAATTTGCCACCCATCCTTGTCCTGTGTCGCACATAGTCATGCAAATACTGGCGACAATTTAGTGACTTGAGTGAAATTTAGGCACTACATTTATCGAATGTGAGACCCCTTTTGGCCACAAAAGGTGCAAAGCTTTCATTCAGTCGTAAAAAGGTATTTCCTTTCCATCTATTTTGTGCAATGTGTGTGTGCGGTGGATAAGCTAAATGACTCAACTGTAAACAACATAACAAACATTGCAATAAATAGTTTTGAAGAAAAAATCTGCCTTTTCATTAAACCAGAGAAAAACTAACAACCATAACGACACAGTCTCCATGCTACAATAATGATAGAAGCAACGTTTTCCACAGTTTTGAGTTATCATTGTAAATACAATTAGATTGTATTATTTGTGTCCTCTTCCCCTTGTTTAATGAAACCAAAACATTCTGTTAAATTAAATTTATGTCCATGTATTAGAGGTACCAAGAACAAAATTAAAACAAAATTGTGGAACAGCATATTTGTTTGATACAGCCTTTAACAAATGATATAGCACCATGTTATACTTGACACATCTAGGTTTTGTTATTATGTTATTAGCTAATTTATGCTTATTTATTTGATTAATTGTCTATGCACAGCACATTGGTCAACAGCTGTTGTTTTTAATAGCACTGTATAAATGAAGTGGATCATCACAGATAATCCACCTTTTTTTTCTTATAATCCTGTAAGTAATTTATAAATAGTAAATGTATTTGCAATACAAACTGCATGTTTTTACCTGAAATTGAGGCCAGTCGGTGGGCATTCCTGGGCCGTGTGTGTTCTTCCACCAGCGCAAATCTTCCTGCTCGCTGATGGACATCAGAGTGTTATGGAGCTCATTGTACACGGCTTTTATGCTAACAGAGCAGGAAAGAGAAAGGCCTTGTGAGGGATACTAAAATGGACAGAAAGTGAGATTTGAGCAGTACAGTATAACCGTTCTCACTTACCTCTCATTGTTGGTGACATCCAAGTGTCTGTGGATGGACAGGAAGGCCTGTTTGAGGAAGCTTATCCTCTTCCTCTCCTCCTCTTGCGATTGGTCAAAGATCGACTCCATTTCCTCCATGTAGCGTGGAGCATAACGTGTCACTTCCTCAAGAACCTTCTCATAGCGGGCTCGCACCTGCAAACAGTGATATGCAGCCAGTTAGACAGATGCGTATATGTGCCACTTCAGAGCTGGATTTCGAATACAAGTACAAAATAATTTTTAAATTGTCCAAACAATTATTTGAAAAATAAAAACAATGGTTAACTTTTATAACTACAAAAAGATACGTTTATCTGAATGTATTATTCACAAAATCTCTCTGTCTTTTCTGTAGATTAAATTCTTGGTCATTAATGTGTACAATATATTGCATGATTTCACTGCATCGTTATGCAGCTTTTAAATGTAAACATCTGCTACCTTTTTCTTGACTCGAATGATGAAAGACTGTTAGAAACTGTTATTTTCTTTTTCTCCTTCTGTTTCTTTCAGAAAGTCTTCCTCACACAGCACTTACTTTCTCTGTTTCCTGGTGAGCCAGTTCAGTCTCTTCCTGGATCTTCCTTTGTTTCTCGATGGCAATGTCAGGGTTGCCTTGGGCATGGGCCTCCCGCTCACGAGCCATGTGTTCCTTACGGCAAGCCTTGTGAAACGCTGACTTAGCCTTCTCTAGCTGCCAGAAAAAAAAACCCATTCAGGTCAGATTCATGTAGACCAGGGGTTAATATTGCACATTTTCAAAAATGCATTATTCAACAATAGCTATATATAGAGACATTTTTTTGCTTGCATTACCTTCTTCAGTCTCTTGGCCCAGGGCTTCTGAGCACGTGAGAAACCAGTTTCAAAATCCTGGGACTCCTTGAAACCTCCAAATATCTTCTTATGGAAAGTCTCCTTCTGCCACGTACGGATGCGATCTCCGTCCTCGGACACCAGAGCACGACAGATGGAGGAGTGCAGCGAGGAGAGGCGGTCAGCAGAAGAGAGGAAGCACTGCCAGGCTCGTAACAGAGAGCCGTAGAGAGGACCTGGACAAAGATGAAGACAAACATGGCAAAGAAATGGCAAATTACAAAAATAAACTTCTTCATCGGACACTAAACTAAAGATGTGGGCATCTCACGTCAAACACAGGTCACAGCACCTTAATCTGACTTAATCTCTTATGTTCGAAATCATACTACTCATACTAATCTTTTTTCAAAATGCAGTTTGCAGTATGCATATATTCAGCAAACTGCATTTAAAATACCCACATTTGTTAAAATTTGGTAAATATTGTAGCCCACAATGCACTGCAAATTGATGATTCATTTCCAGTTTAGTGCATAAAATATCACCTGTGATCAACACTTTCTCGTTTTCATTTTTTACTTATTTTATCATTCTGTCAAAACTAAACTCGTTCTTAGATCAAATAAAATATAATTAAATATTTATTTGTCTAGATTTGCACTACTCTGTCTGGTTTGCACTCTCTGCCCTCACTTGTATATAGTATATTTTTATTGCTTTTATGCTATATGTATAATCATATTTATTTAAATGTTTACTCTTAAAAAAACTCTTTTTGTATTTAATGTTTATCTGTTATCCAGCAAGGGTCTGAGAGTAATGCAATTTCAATTCTCTGTATGTCCTGTACATGTGGCAGAATGAATTGACAATAAAGCTGACTAAATCTGATCAAATACAATTCAAAATCATTTTTATTCTTTAGATGAACAACATAGTAAAATCACATGACAACATTATGGCCTACACTTAGCATAGTTCGTTAATTAAATGTAAATATAACCTCAATAAAACATTTATTGTTATTTACCCAATACAGGCTGCAGTAAACAATATGCTAAATTTGATTGAAAATGCAAAAAAATCATCTCTGAACTTGATTAATCAAAATAATCACAATCATTTTGCATAGTTTTAGCATTATTTCAATGTTGTAAAATAAACAAAATATGCATCATTTACAATTATGCATACTGTTATTTTTTAAATAGCATGCAATATAGAGTACATACAACACATTATGCAATACAAATACACTCACTCTATACAAATATATTCAGTAATGTACATTCTGCATAGGAAGCAGTATTTCTGTTTAGATCTTGATGAAAACTGCAGTACTCACTGGCATCCACTAGAGGTTTCCACTTAGTACTCCACTCACTAAGTTGCTGCGCATACTGTCTCTCGACCCTGGCCCTCTCCTGGAAACACACCACTATATCATTACACGCCTGGAAGGCATCTTCGGTCCTCTTCACTGTCTCGTGGTAGTTCCCTGGCTAATACACAAACAGACAAAACATTGATAGAACTGTAAGGTTAACTGTAAAATACAGATGGAAAAGTAAATGAAAGACTTGGCGCTAAAGGTTTATAGGCAGTTTAAGAGGTCAAGAGTGAGGTATTTACTGTCCCTCCCTGCTCTGAGAGACTGGCCTCATTTCTTTTCTAGAAGGGTCACTGGGTTTGTCTGCTATGGATTGGACAAGTTATCAGTTTAGCGTAAGGTTTGTTTCTAATATAAACGCCTGAAGACAACATGTGGTGTGGAAAACCAGAGCACAATTCCCCGAAAAAAAACAAAAAACATCTGTGACTAGACGAGTACCAGCGAGTCGAGAGAATTCAGGCCATGGTAAGTGGGGCATCACATGGACAGCGCAGTGAAAGGGGTTGATTAACTGCAATAACGCAATAAATGAGAGAGAATGAGGGAGGAGGGCAAACATAATGACATCTCCAGAATGGGCGTCGTGTTTGCTGATGTGGAGCGTGTTCTTTCATTGTATTAGCAGCTCCCACACAATTTTATCAATTCATCTCCCCTCCTCTACATCTTCCTTTCTTTGCTATTCTTTGTCGGTTCTTTCTCTTTCCCTCTCTCTTAGCTGTGGTTTGCACCACGTATTTTCCCCAGTCTGAGAAAAAAGTAAAAACAGCTGAGGAATCTCAACTCCGGCCAAGAGCGGTGCAGAGCAGCACCTGCCAACCAATCAGAGAATCACAAAAATCAAACAAATAACACAATCCCCGTCGAACGGAATATAACATTCAACTGGACTCAGAAGCTGCAAAAAATTTAAACAGGACAATTTTACTGAACAGACAAGTCTATTTAAAAAGCAACCCCGTTCAACCCGCCGAAACCTTCTGCATTTCATCACTGCAATCTACAGCCAGTGCTTTGGTTGACCAATCACACACAAAAACCCTACAGCGCTCAGTTCTGGTCAACGGCCAGCCAATTACAAGGTAGGGCATGCAACAAAACCCTTGCAGGCGATAGCAGTGTGGTTGTTGTAAACTGACTGAACATCATTGGTCGGAGCATTTCACCCCAAACAGTAGCCCTGGCCAAGCTCCAGATGGGATGGCAACTCAGCAAAAAGAGCTGAAGCTAAATAGAGAGCTGAAGAGAATCTTAAACAGCTTCTTACGGCTCTCAAAGAGCTCTAGATGTCACTGATAATAACAACAAATCACCACAGGAAACTCCATGAATATTCATCAGATAAAACTCCCCAACAATGTATATGTGGGATACTATTACAGTACATGCATGCAATTTGATTACTGTAAATGTAAATTGCTACTTTTTAGCAATGAAAATACATTTTAATGATCATTAGATTCCAAAAAAAGCCATACTTCCCCCAGGAGAAAGAATATAAATCTATTTAATAAACAGATTAAATGAAACTGGAACGAAAATCTAAAAATGCTTCCTGGTTTCTTTTGTGTTTCCAAGAGGCTTTGGGGATAGAAAGTAGAATTACGTCAAAAATAAAGACAACAGTGGAGACAAGAAAGTCTTCTTCAGTATGATGCAGTAACGTGTATGTGTGTGAGTACCTAACAATAATTTGCCCCAAGGGGGCCGTCACTGTAACAAGTATACTGTAATTCACTTTGGATGAAAGCAGCTGCTAAATAGCGGCTTGCTATTTACTTTCTCACTAAATATATTGTAAGTTTGAACATGAGCATGACAGTTAATAGTGCATATATGTAATTATATATACAGCATTACTGTGTAATTATCATTTTTAGTATCATAAGAACCTGTTAGAAATATGTTAACTACTGCACACAAAATTAACGTTTCTACGCACAAGCAAATGCACCTCTTTTTTAAGGTTCAAACTGACTTCTGAACATGCCAAACGGGAAAATACTACATGATTGCTACAGTCTAAAAAATAAAGCATTTATAAAGGTATTAAAAGGCAAGGTTCTGCATGATTCCCAGCAGCACTGGAAAGCAGAACAGCAAACCAATTAGGGAGCTGAGAGACAAAAGCTGAGCTAATTAAAATGGGTGGAGGCACAAAAGATGAAATTTATAGACTGAGATTAAAGGTTAAAGAACCATAAAACATGCTGCTGGAGTCTCAAAGAAGTAAAATAGACTTCACTCCAATATTACTCTTTATTTGGTTAATGTAGGGTGTTCAGAAGCTTTTATGAAGCGTTTCACTTAATGTTCAAACAAATCTTGTCATCTGTTGTTGCTCCAACTGTTTAGTTGTTAATACCAAGTCAAGCTACATCACCCACATTCATTTCTTTCTGCGAACACTTAACAAAGCAGAAGTGGATAGTATTTTCTAGAGGTTCACCACATGTCTGAGTCATTGCTGTCCTTCCTCCCTCTCTCACTTACCATCCAGAAGCTCTGATTGTTGGCATCCTCAGGGCCTGTCTCTGCCGAGAGCGTATACATGATGAGTCTGGAACAGACATATGACAAGCAACATTTAAAGGTGCACTTATTTTCCTTATTAAAACAATTACAACAAAGAAAAACATGTTCATAGTACCTTTGAACGATTTTAAAATCATCTATATTAGCATGACCACTGTAGCGTTTTAAGCTACATAGTAAAGGTCCGTAGCCTCAAAGCTGCCATGTTGAGATCACTTTACCTCAGTAACTCCTTTTTACTGCATTTTTTGTTGTTGTTGTTAAATAAATGTAATCTTGCTGATAAATGAATATCACATTTCTACAGTGGCATCTATTAATGTTTTTGCATGATGCTGTGTCCACACCACTAGGAGTCAGTATAAATGAAAAATACCTGTTGCATCAAATAGTGCATGAAAGTTACTGGCATGCTTTTAAAACAAAATTGCTAGTTATTTTTCTTCGTTTAGCTGTGAGAGTTAGAGGTCAGTAGTTGGGCTAGTATTCTCCATTCGACATGCCAGAGGGACAAATGGCTGGAATTTAGCTTGTCTTAACAGGCAGACAACAGGCAGATACACGTGAGACAGAGCTGAATCGCGTACCCTGTCTAAAAGGATGCTTGGAGGGCGTTGTGTTTTACAAGCTTTTTTTCTATTTAAACTGCAGTTTACGAACTGCGTCTGAAAGTGCGTGGCTCCTTCAAACAAGTTTAATGGTCTTGAAGTCTAGTTCTTGAAGAAAGGAGGATAGTTATGTACAAGGTTGTTTACAGAGCATCAAAGAGCTTTCTGGATTAAAAAAAAAACGTGTTACTGACTTGTCAATGTGTGATAAATGAACTGGCTCAAAGCAGATGTAAGTGTTGGAGTGGGTTATAGACAGACAGATAGTGCTTAATACTCTCCACTGCTATCTGCCTTGATCCAGAGCGCTAGGCTTTGACATTTGAGCCATCCCAAAATAAACACGGGGTGAAAGTTCACCAACAACAGCACATACTGAAACACACACATATATACTAATTCTCTGTTGAAACCACACATGTTGATCAGCTCGATATGCTTGCAAACACAGGCACATGTGGCTGGCTGACATGCCCACACAGGCACATGTCCGAGCTGCCCTGAACACACACACATGCCAGAAACACACGCCACAGACAGCACAACATAACTGTGGCCATTTGTTTTTGAAAATGTAATAAACCACATTTTGTCACAAGACACGGAATGAGAGAACAAGGATGACAGAAGGGAAGTGCGTGAACAATCTGTTATTTGTCTGTCTTTTCTACTCTCTCTCTCTCTCTCCCTCTCTCCTTGTCAGAGGGTTCATGGGCCTTGTGCATTATCCAACATTTTCTCTTCCTATCGCCTTTCCCACTGCAGGGGTCATGGGTATAGTAAATCACTCTATATTTGAACCTCACTTCCTGTTCCCCCTCTGTTCTTCTCTCTCCAGACAGTCTTGTGCTCTCAGAGAAAATGAGCAGGGATGAGCTTAAAAGAACAGCTCGCCCCAAAAATGAAAATTCTCTTACATTTCTTATGCTCTTTTTTCTTCTATTTCTGTTTACATAAGACCAAATATGTGAATTGTTGAGTAGGCAATGAAGCTTTCAAAAGTGGTTTATATGGTTCATACAGTATATTTCAGGTCTTCTGTAGCTTTGTGTGGGGAACAGACTGACATGTATTTTATTTTCAGTTGTTGTTTTTTTGAATAAATTGGAACAATAGGCAAATTTTTATTCATTTGTTGTTGATTGGATAGATGGAGATGTAAATGATTGGAGAGATTCTGTCATTACACCAAAAGTGTTAGACATTACATTTTGATTAAAAATTATAAATAATACATAAAAGTTAAACAACCATGGTTTAATCGTTTAATATGATTTGCCTAGAAAATAGATAGGATGAATACTAAAGATTTTTACTGAATAAATATAAATCTATCAATCGATTTCAATCTTTTTTTTTTTTTTTTTTTTACAAAAAACATGAATTCAGAAGATGCATAAGCCAGTTTTCTATATTTTTATGAGGGACATTTACATAATTTTAGAAGGATTTTATCTACATTCACAACTGCATGTCATTCAATAGATACATCAAAAGTCTTCCTGTTTTTTTCCAAAGACAGAAAGTAATGCGCGTTTGAAGCAACATGAGGCTATATGATAACAGTATTTTCATTTTTTCCACTGTTTGCATACAGTCTTTTGTGTGAGGTTAAATCTAAACATCTCCAGGAGGGTTTAATTTTCATATAACCCATCTCTGTTAAGAATTCATGACCCCAAATAAATTCTCCATTTATGTACAATTAAACAGAAGGATAAAACACATCTGCTTGACTTAATGAAATGATCACTACCTGGGAAGAGACTCTAAAACATCTAAGAAAAACACCATCTAGGATTGCATGTTCAAAGAACTGCGTTTTGGAAAGAACAAATCAAAATGGAGATCAAAAACTATTTGAAAGTTTTGAAACATTGTGTAGCTGGAGAAGGAGGGAATGACCCATTTCTCTGAAAATATCATCATGACGTAGCTGTGAATCTGTTTCTTTTCTCCTTGTATTTTCTCTTTTCTCCCCCTTTTCAAAGCCCCATACCCCTCACCCACTCTGGCTTTCTTTTTCTCTCCTCCCCCTGTCCCCGTTTTGAGTGTCACACATAACTCAACACACACCCACACACTGAAGAAATATATAGCAACTTATGAATGCATCAGACAGAAATAGTATATGAATTTGCAGAACTCATCAATGCAATGCGATCTAACCTCACTCGAACACATGAAAAAATAAAGGATAGCAAAATAAATGATACAACAGACTCACCTATGACTTTTTCAGGAAAAGTTTCCTTTTAGTTCACACTTTTTTTCTTTTCTGGAGTAACAGACCAACCCTTTGCTGCTGGCTTTTCCACTTCTAAGACCACCATATGGTTACGGTGTGTTCTGGACACACTCTTTCTTCTCCTTTCTGACTTTGACCCGCTGTCAGTGTTTAATGAGGTGGCTTCCTGTCACTTTCTTTCTCTCCTCTCCCCTCTCTCCAGATCCCCCTCTTTCCAAAGCAGCTGCGGGCGACCAGACTTTTCACTCTGTGGATCATACTACATGACAACACTCCTCCCTCTCCCTCTCTCTCTCTTTTTTCTTTCTCTCCCTCTCTCATTTAAACATTGAGTTTCTCCTCACAGTGAATTGAGTTCAATCTAGACCTTTAGTTTGGATGTGTTTCATTCAAGAACAACCCTAAAAAGCGAGACACATAGCTGTTGCATTTTTTTCACTTACCCATCAATTAAAGACTTCATGGTAACAAAAATAAGGTTAAAATAAGGTCTCATTTTGATAAAATTAGATACATTTTTACACAATTTATTAACCTTTGCTATACTGTTACTTAAAAATCTTTTTTGTTAAATTCAGTGTGTTAACTAATGTTAACAGATACAACTTTTGATTGTATTAATTAATATTGAGATTAACTTACATCAGATGTTAACAAGCGAAACCTTATTGTAAAGTGATTCATATTCTTTTTCTTTTGTAACCACTACATTTAGTACTATCACAATTTACCCACCTCAAAAATGCTTAATCTCACAATTGACATTGTCTCAGGAGGTCCACACAACAGCTGCCTGGCACTGGCACATCCAGTGGTTTTTAGGAAGGGAAAGGAGGGGAGGAGATGAGAGAAGACCCCCAGATTGTGTTGAACAAAGCTCTGTGACTCAGTAGTACAAATATGGCAGCTGTTGTACATACTGACAAGAGTCCATCCCAAATATCTCAGCATGAACGGTTCAGTTATATTTTTATAATCTCAGGAATAGTAATAGAATTTTGAGAATTAATAAAGAACCATGTCTTTGCTTTTTGTAAAGACAATGTGGGTCATAATCGGGGTCAAATATCTTACCCTCACCACTCTCAACAGAATTACATAACCTTTATATCTCTTTGCAGTATTTTACATGTTTATTTATATTACATTTAGCTGCTGGAAAACGGGGGGAAAACAGTGTAAAAACAAACATGAAAAACATACACTATTATTACATTTTAATAATAAAATAAAAAAAAAACATTTAAGTTTAAATGAAGCTTAGGAATATCATAAAAGTCTGCATTATATCTATTGATCAGTTGAGAGGTCCAAAACCTGTCAGCGTCTACAAAGGCTTTAAGAGCAAAACTGTTTAAATCTCAAACTAGTAAAATAAAGTAACGGTAGCCTCCTGGGCCTGCTACTCTTAATTGAGTGGTAACAATTTAGAAACAAAAACGGTGAACTAAAATTAATAACAAAGACATAATAACTTACAATAAAATAAATAATATTCTTTCGGGGTTGTTTTTTGTTGTTTTTGTTTTTGTTTTTTGTACGAATTACGAAAAAAGGTGTTCGCGCTGTTTTAATTTTGTAAAGGCGCTATGAACGGACGCCTAAAGGTCCTACTCAGGATATAAAAGCACCACACTGCAAGAAAGCAAACCCTCAGTCTGTCGTGCTAGAAGCTTGATTCAAAAGGTGTATGTAAGTGGTTGGTTTTTGTTTCATTGTTCAGCATGTATTTGTTCACCCAGAAACTTATGTAATGATCTTCAGCATGACACCGCTATAGGTTAATGTGTATTTTATTTAAGTAGTTTAGAGAGTGCTACGGTCACCACGTGGCGCGCGTAACGTTAGATGTACCGCGTGTAGGCGACTTGGTGCGTTTCATTATTTGCATGAATAAGATTACTGCCTTTTAACGTTTTCTTTTAAGATACTTTTTGTGAGCAGTTCAAAGCTTTTGTTAACGATAGTCTTACCTGTGGATCTCTGTTCTTTTCAGAAGACCGAGTATAACAGGACGCTTCATTCCTGCTTTGAGGTGAGACGCATCTGAATGGCATGGAAACACATGTATTTGTTAAATGCTTCGGTGATGTTTTAGCACTGGGCTCTGAAGTGTTCTGTAGACACCGTGCAGTTCTGCTCTTGACATGGCAGAATCTGAGAAGCGCTGTTGCAGTATTTGAAAAAGGAATAAACTGCGGCATGAGTAATAAAACGTGTTTCCTTACAGAGTGGAGTCTGGTGACAAGTGAGCGTGGCCGGTGGATCAGCTTCAGCGATTCTACAAATACTGCTTAATTTTTTTTTTTTTTTATTTATTTATTTTTTTTTTTGCTGGTGCAGTTTGTTAGTTCTTCAGTGTTTGACTGTACGTTTGCTCCTTTTTGACTATTAAATGAGACTTTGAAACCTTAAGCTTGCAGTTTTCACGTGATTTGGAATTGTTAAAGGTCGCGGTTTTTGCTACATCTACATTATGTGCTTAATTCTACTGTTTATTGGCTAAATGTGTTGAGAATATAGAACAAGGTATGATTGGAGGCAAAAAGGTGTGGATATAAAGTTGCTTTTAGGCTATTCCTTTTTATTACAAAACCAACATGGCTGCCTTCATTTTCCCACACGTGGTCCCTCTGGTCATTGGCATTACTTTTATTTTTAAAAAATTAAAAACGGTTGCAAATAACTGAAGAGATGCAATCTTGCTTCACTATGTAGAAAACTGCATACATATTTTTGTAGTAAAAAATACGTGACGTTACATTGTGTTTTGCAGCCATTCAGAATCTGCATAAAGGAATGGTAAATGAAACCCTTTTAATTTTTGGGTCAACTGTTCCTCTTCCACAGGATTAAAATCTCAATGTAGTTCACTGACTACTTGAGCATCTACAAGTGTTTAGAAATTCTGTAATAACATGCTGTTCAAGTGTAAAGGGCTGAATCTATTACAATTTGCTGTTGGAAACGTGCAGATGCTGCTGGAAAGCCAGAGGAACGTGCCGGACCTGGACTATTAAACTTTATTACGGATTATTTTAAGGACAAAAATATCAAAACATGCCAAAATCATTGAGAAGGCTACACCCAATATTAAGTAAATTATTATAACCGTTGAACCCATGTAAAATGGTATTTACGTATCTTTGTAATTCCTCAATGAATATTTAGTGTGGTCAATTGTAAGAACTGTGCAAAGTTAAAATGCATATATATATATATATAAATGCTTTAGTAAGCAAACCACAAGCCATTCAAAGTAATTCCTGCATCTTTTATTATAATTCTAATAACCTTTAGTCATTTCTTAAAACATTTGTATTTCATGTGTATATGAATATTTATAATCGCATACACATATTCTGTATATAACCTCTTATCTGTTCATAATTAATTTTCAATTTAAAAGAAAAAAAAAAAATGCTTTCTGCACACCCTGGACAGAAACTGCATCAGTTGTTCCTGTGTGTGATCTGTGACCTTTTCCTAGGTCACACTGCCCAGACCCTTTAATGCATATGTGATCTTCAATGTGCATGTATCCTCAGCATGATTATGTATTTCTCTGCAGTGTGAAAGCGTGTCCGAAAACTATAATTAGAAATATTGACAATCTGAGCAGCCGAGCTTGAGGTCTGAATAAAGACTTTAGAATTCCTTTTCCCAACCAGGAAAAAAACTTATCTTTATTTTTATTTTTATTTTTTTTTGCATGGTCCAATCCTTAGTTCAGACACTCAGCAGAAACGGTCATAAGAAGTGAGAACTGTGACTCCACCTAGTGGACAATATTGGAAAGTGAGAATATTTACCATTCATCAGAGTACAACACCAGTTGCTATTGAAGCGATTTGGTTGAAGAATTTGACTGGAAAGATGAGACAACAGGAAACAGGATGTGTAGAAAGCATGATTCGATTACACGTTAAACTCATGTTAAACATTTGGAAGACAGAGATTCTTTAAAACTTGGAATCCTTTTTTTCCCCATCTCAGAATAATAAATTCTTTCATTGTCCTTACTGTTATCAACATCACTATACTTACCAGTCTTAAACATCAAAAATACTATGAGTTCTTCAATCGTTTTGTCCAATATGCGTGATTAAGATAAAGCCAGCATTGTGATGAATGATGCATGAATCCCACACTTATTCTGAGAAGACGGAACAGATGCAAGATGGTGAGAGGATGAGAGGGAGATGATGGGGTCAAAATCTTTACCGATGGCCCTGAAAGAGACATAGACAGGAAGGTAACATAAAGGTGAAGGCGGTGGTTTTGGACTCAAGGTGACTGCAGATGAAAGAAGCAAAAAAGATGAATAACTCGAGATAGGTGCAATGTGGTGATAAGGAGCCCTTTTAATTGATTGAGCAACAATTTGTGAAATGGGAGATGAGGGCTGGAGGTCACTAGATTTACTTATAAGTTTGAGAGATGGAATATGAATATAAAGAGTATTTCTACTGATAACACACAAAATAATCCTGATAGTCCTTGCATACAAAGTGATGACGATTTTGATGATTTTTTGTGTTGAAAGGGAAAAGCAGGAGGGTGAGGGACATTGAAAGATACGAAAGTCTTGTCTCTAATTTAGGTCCTAGAGGTACCAAAGTTTTGAACATGTTACATGTGGTCACAAAAAAAAAAAAAAAAGAAGTCAAGCATAAACACCTGTCCAGCATTTGCGCTCAAAAACAAACAAGAAACATTGCATCTTATAGTGATAACAGCAAGGACGATGAGAACAGTGACTGCAATTAATTGCATTTCTTGTTAAATCAACAACAGAACTTCAGACCCACTTAGAGTTTAAAAATTGTTATAGTAACAATCATTGTATTAAAACAGATATTAGCACATATCCCTCACCCATGTCAGAGTGCATGTTCATCTGGCCTCGCTTCCATAGAAAGAGTGTTTTTTTGGAAGGAGAGAGGGAGAGTGACTTGGAAAGAAATACAGGCAGTTTGGTTTTCCCTCTCCCTCGTCTCCATGTTGTCTCCTCTTTTAAAATGGAGCCTTGATATCGTTGATAGGTTCGTTGAAGTCGTAGTCACCTCTGTATTTTGAGAGTCTGTGGTAAAAATGTTGATAAATTTTCAGTATATATATACTTTTCTTTTTACAATGTTGTATCTTCCTTCTTTAAAAGATTTTTTGCTTTATAAATATCTTCATCTTGTATCCACACATAGATATTTTATTGTGTCCCATTATGTGTTATATAAATAAAAGAGATGAGTGTATCGTCATCGACAGGTGTTGTTGTATGTTTGTGTATGTTGCTAGAAGTAGGCTGAAGATGTACTTCAGTGCATGTGTGAAAGTGGTAGAGCGCTTGTGTGTCTGTTATGTTGGTCTGGGCACTTATTTTTGCTACGGGTTTGTAATACAGTGACCAGTCTGTGTATATATATATATATATTTATGTATATATATAATTTAATTATAAGACATGAGAAGGTAAAGAAGTTCTAGTGAAATACAAGATAAGCACAAGCTCAAATCTGGCTTCGGCAAAATAGAATCCCTCCATTGGTGAGGTAAAAACACATAACAAATCACGGTCATGCCTCTAGTGATAACCTTTCACATTATCAAGTACGCGCACACACGCACTCACACACAAACAACAGGAACCCAAGCATAAACACAGTCTTACCAAATAAGTGCCTGCCGTTAAATTGACCTATTTTAAGGGCTTCCCTAGTCATGTCAGACAGGAGGTTTGTCAGTTCTTGCCCTCCCTGCATTGGTCTCCATTGAACCCTACTCTATAAAACGAGACCATTAGTAAATATTTGCCTCTGAAAATCTGAGAAAAAGAGAAAGATAGCAAAGGAGGTTTCAATATCTCTCTTTCTCCCTATCTCATCCCATAGATCTACAGAAAAACAGGAAAGTTAAAGAGCATTTTGATTGTTTCCCTAAAATTATTTGGCTCAGTTATGTAGGATGTTTCCTTCTCATGTTGAACTTGGGTATCCTTGCAGAGTTAGTTTCCCCGATTTGATTAATCTATTTCCATTTTGATCACTTTGTGAGTGCCTGCAAACTCAAACTAAGTGTGTTCTGTGTAAATGTTGATATGTACGGATGTGCATGTGGATGTTTATGTTTTTGTTGACTGAAACACACGTAGTTGCAGGCATGTTCACAGTTCGACAGGCCTTCAGTACTCTCTGTTTCTCCTCCATCTTTCCATCTGCGAGTCGGCAGTTTGATGTCGAAGTCACCTCTTCCTGCATTTTTCTTAATTCAGGGAATAATCTCTGATGGCAGCAGTTGTCACCTCATCTTTCCTGTCCTCTCAACTCCGGTTGGCCTCATCTCTCCTTCTGTCTGTCCGTTTATCTCGAGAGGAGAGGGCAGAAATGGGGAAAGTGCTAGAAGACAGCCTGATGATAGGGGGGAAGGTGGAAAGTGTAAGGAAATAATTTTTTTCGTTTGCCCGCATCCCCCTTTCTGTTCTCCTTCTCTTTCCCCATGCCATCCTGGACCTCATGCAGTGGCCCGCTCCAAATGTTCCCAGAAGTTAGCAATCAATAGCATATCAATGTTTTTACCTCATCTATACTAGCTTTGTTTGTTCATGCACTACCCCTTTCTCACCCTAATCCCTCTCCATCGCTGTCCTCCCTTGCGTCTCTCTGCTTCCCCTTCTATCCCTCCTCTCACCTGTCCATCACTCTCCTGAGTGCCCTCTCTATGTTCATTCGATGGCCAACCCTGGTCACACCCAGGTCCAGGTAATCGTCCTTGGTAAGAGAGGGCAGGTGCGTGCCATCAATCTCGTTGTCTAGGAATCGTTCCCTGTGCTCACCCAGGTTCAAGTAGCCCAGCCAATCCGCAACATCATACTTGGTCCAGTATGGGAGTGGTTTGGAGGCAAAGGGTTTGGTGGGTGAAGGGGGTGGGAGGTGGGGGTAACTCAGGCAAGTGGGTGGAGGAATGGAGTGTAGTGGTGGGGAGGAAGTCCCTGACAGGAAGTGGGTGGGGGACAAGGAGCGAGAGACCACCAGAGAGGAATTTGGAGGAGGTGGAGCCCCTGAGGGGGCAAAGAGAGGGGGAGAGGGGGAGAAATAGGGGTCCCCAAGAGGATTGGCAGGTGAGGGTGGTGTAATAGAACCACGGAGGTCATATAAACTGCTATAGAGTGGCGTGGTGGGGAGGATGGGAAGGGAAGAGGGACGGGGAGGGCCAAGCTTGGGGCGGTCAGAGGGAGAAATTAATGGGCTTGGTGCTCGTCTGCGCTGAGCATGGTGAGACTCTGCCTTTCGTGACTCTCGGCTTGGGATGAACTGGAACTCCAGGGCTTTGGTGCGGTAAACGGGCCTGTGTTTGGGTGAGGTGGGGTACGGTGAATATGAAGAGGGAGAAACAGGTGAGTGGGATCGGGGAGGAGGCTGGGATGAGGCAGCAGGGGGCTGAGGGGAAGGAGATCGAGCCCAGTTTGGGTAAAGCGGTTGGGAAGAAGGGGTGGGGGAGGGAGACAAGGCAGGCTGAGAGAGCTGAACAGGAGATGGGGAGCTAGAGCGGACAGAGGGAGGACTCAATGCACCTGTGGAGTCCTCTGAGAACCTGAAATGAGAGAAAATGCAACACAAATTAGGCCAATCAAATAAAAGAGAGGAAAAAGAGAGGAAAATGGGGAAAAAAGAGTTTGACAGTAAAGAGAAAAAGAGAGCAAGAATAGTGCAGCAGTTACCTGTGTCTGATGTGGGACAAACAGACGTACATGGACAGTGCGATAAAAAGCAGAAACCACAAAAGAGAGGAACAGTTTAACAGACACAGTTAGACAGTACAAACATTGAGTTCAGTGGTGTTTGAGACACTGACAAAAAATGGAAGTTACAAAACTCTCTTCACACACTATGTTACTCTGAATATCCCATTTTGATTATGACCCTTGGCATACCAAATCACACAATGCTTGTGCAGATTTCCATGCCAACATGCCTCCTTTCAAGGCCACCATGCAGACATTAACACATGGTCATGCACATATACCTTTACTGATAACACACAAATACCTATGTCTGCTCAGTGATCTCTGAGCTCCCCAGTTCTCCGATCCTTTGCTCCTCTGCTGTAATTTGGTGCTGAGTTCATTGATGATGCTTGCCTTCATACCGGACATGGGAGGATGCAGTTTCCGTGCCTCCACATATGTCCCCCCAGTCTGGATCCCTCCCTCCCCCATTGACTGCGCTGCTCCAGCCAACCCATCACCCCACAGAGGTTTTATCTCTGGAGTGCGGGGCCGGTCAAAGTACATTACAGAGGAGCGAGAAATCCCCGGCCCTTCCCTCATTCCATAGCCATCCCGGACATTCACATCCTCCTCCTCTCCCTCTTCTGCCTCCTCCTCCTCCTCCTCTTCCTCCTCCCTACGACGGTGGTATGCAGGGGGTGCCGTGCTGGTTTGTCGTCGAAGATCTCCAGCCCGGCTCCCTTCTCTGTACCTTTGTGTTTTTGGGTAGGTGGATGCAGTGCTGGCGGCTTTGGCATTGTGCATTTCAAAAGTCTGTCCATCAAGATAGCTCATGTAGGACTCTAAAAAGTCTGCCCCACTTGTTCTGTCGGCCTCTGTTGCCCCACCTCTCTCACCAACTCCACCTAGGATACCCATGCCTGCTCTCTCCAACCTTTCTCTGACCCCACTACCACTGAGTGCAAGGATGCTGTCTAAGTGATGGTCACTGCTGCTTCGGCTGTCCAGCTCCTCAATCCCAGAATCCACCACTGTTTCCTGGGACTCGCCGCTCTTAGCTGGAGCTGCACTGGGTGGCGGATGATGCTCTGAGCTGGGTCGTCTGCTACCCCCTGTAGCTACTGTGGAGACAGTTGCAATGCGTGTGTGTGGTGTGACAGCGGCAGAAGCAGCAGAAGAGACGACAGTTGTAGAAGCAGTAGTGGAACAGCTTGCGGTCACAGTTGAGGCACCTCTGAGAGATACAGAAGTTGCTGGGGTGGATGTTGCTGCTGGAGGGCCCCGGTAGGCAGGTGGAGCTGGAATAGAGAGAGGAGGAGGGGTGGGAGAAGAAGAGCGTCCGGCTGAGTTTGTACTGTTGTATAAGTGTTGTGACTGAGATAGGCCAAACGGTCTATGGTAGGAGGTGGGTGGTGGTGGAGGTGATACAGAAGGAGGAGGAGGTGGCCCAGAGGGCTGCAAGGTGGAGGGGGAGGGAGGCAGTAATGGGTTGGGGGAAGATGGAGAGGGAGATGGGGCTGACTGGGTGAGGTTGGCAACCTCACTGTCATAGGAAGTAAGGCTAGAAGTTGTGGAATCTCCTGCCTGGGGTGAGGGCAGGGGTGTGTGAGGTGGGTACCCGGACATAAAAGAGTCTTTTGGAGGGGGAGGAGGTGGTGGGGGAGGAGGTGGTGGAGGATGAAGCTGTTGGCGTGCTGTTACATTGTGGGACATCATCGAAGAGTAACCCAAACCACGATCAAAACTATTCGCAAACTCCAGAGGTGGAGGGAGAGGATCAACGAACACAAACTCATCATCTGCATCTACTGAGGGAGCTGGGGGAGGGAGAACCATCAGACTTGTTCCACTTGCACCTGCAGCTCCTGCTGAAGGACGTGTAGGGGCTGTTGTTGGGGGTGGAGAAGGTGGTGTCAAGGAAAGGATGTATGCCCCAGCCTCACTCTCCATCCTCAAGAATGAGGGGCGTCGAGGCTGCTGGGGTGTTGGCTGTGTGGACTGCTGCTGTAACTGGGTATGAGCCTTTTCTATTTCTCTTTCCCTCTCTCGCTCTCTTTCTCGTGACCTCTCTCTCTGCCGCTCTCGTTCACGTTCCTTGTAGGTGGGCTGATAGTGCTGAGACTGATAGTGGTGCGTGTGGACCGTTTTATCCTCAGAGAAACGAACCCTTAGGCCTTCTCTGGGAGCAGAGGTGCCAGCAGCCTCCCTATCTGCACGCTCTCCAACTCCTGCTTCCTCACCCCAGCTGCTTCCTGCTCCACGCAGGATCCTGGGAGATGGAGGCCGAGTGGATGTAGTGGTGGCAGCGAGTGATGAGGAGGTAACAAGGTACGAGGAGGAGTTTGAGGACTGAGCAGCAGAGGAGGTTGCAGAGGAAGACGAGGCCATTGAGTAGGAGATGTGTGACGTTGGTTGTGCAGTGGACGAGGGAAAAGCCCCAATGCTGGACAACTGACGGGTAAAATGATGTTCAGTGGTCCTCTCCCTGCGTATGCGACCATCATCTTTCAAGGCACGTTCCCTTGCAGCCAACGCCAAGCCCAGTGGGGATGAAGGGTCCAGAACTTTCCCCGTTAATGGGTGAATAAAAGTTGTGGTGGAAGCTTGCTGCTGCTGCTGCTGCTGTTGTCGGCCTCCCGCCCCATAGAAGTCAGCAGGTACAGACTTAGGCTGGTAATCCCCAGGAGGAGCAGGTGAGGAGTACTCAGGCAGGCCGAAGGCAGGAGGCATACTGCGTGTGTGGTGGATAAAAGTATCACCTGAGAACATGCCTTCATCTATAGATTTGGACGGTCGCAGGCGTGGTGAAGGCTGGGAACTCAGCTGCTGTTGGGAAGTCTGGGTCCGTCCTCCGACTTCTCCTGCTCCACCCAACTCTTCCTCAGCAGAAAGAAAAAAGGAGGCACTCTTCCGTCGTGCTTCATGGAATCGTTCTCGATCTCTGCGAGCTGCCCCTACTATGGCAGCGCCAAACTGGCTGGTGAAGTCCAAACTCTCTTGAGTACGAAGTGATGGAGGTGGGGGAGCAGGTATAGATGGAGGGGCTGGTGGTGGAACGGTGGGTGCAGGTGGGGGAACAACAGGTTGGGGTTTAGAACTGTCACTCTCTCCTGGAGGAGGTGGTTCAGCCTCCATGCTGCTGCCTTGGCTACTGCGACCACTGCTGCTGGTGGAGGGAGCTTTTACGATGATGGTTGGGATAGGAATAGAGCTCTTCTCCACTGAACCCTTTCCTTCCAGTGTGCCCTGGCTCTGACGCAGATCCTCTACCTTTGACTGCTTCACCAAGGGCCCCTTCCCTCTCCGGGCACCACCTTTCGGTACGCCACCTGCCCCTGCTCCTGCCCCTACTGCACTGCGGTCCATCCTAGAAGGTTGGCTCTGAGTAGTCTGCTGCTGTTGTGGAATTACAGTAGCGACACTAGTGGGTGGGACTGCATTGCTATAACCCCTTCTCAATGCTGCTGCCTTGGCTCCTGGTGCTCCTCCAGCCCCTGCAACGTCCCCTGTGTACCCAATCACCTTTCTGGAGGCAGTCCTGCTTGGCACAGAGGGGTGGGCTTGAGCATGGGAGTAAGAGATTTCCCCGGTTCCGGACCCAGCAGATGGTCCAGGGGACCTGTCTCTGGGTCCATGTGTGACATGTACTGACTGTGAGTAGAGCTGATAATGTCCAGAAGAGGAAGTGGATTGGGACACAGAAACAGACGGCTGCTGTAATGTCTTGCCCCTAAAGCCAAGAGGAGGAGCTGAGGAGAAAGGGGGCTCAGGGGGAGCTGTAGTAGGGGGAGGAGGGATGTCATCTGGGCCAGGTACTGAAAGACTGCGGGCAAACTTCATGGCTGGAGGATGAAGGAACTGCTTCTCCTCCTCTGGAACCCCTGCAAAAGAAAGAAAACCAGAAAGAGAGATGAAATACATTTTCAAGGAAATATACAAAGGGAGGATGAATAGAAAGAAGTGTTACAAAATAACAAAGACAAAATAAAAATGTTTGAGAGAGAAACAGAATGTACAACAGTTGGAAGGGAGGAAAGAGAGAAAAAGTAAATAATGTCTTTATTTCCTAAAAATGAGAAGGGGGCAATAAAATGAGACACAGAAATGAGACCATCTTGTAGTATGTCTGTCTGTCTGTCTGCCTGTCAGTCAGCTTGTCTGTTATTACCATGTCCAACTGAGCAATCTCCCAGCACTAACATGTAAAAATCATTCACCTCTCTACTTCTTTAATGCTCTATTGTGTCAGTGCAGACCAGTTTTAGTTACAGTTTGTAAAATGTCAAATGAAATAGACACATAAAGTCTACCCAAGTGCACAAGAATTTATACATACACAATAGCTTTATCTAATGACACACAGAATAAGCAAATGCTCTTATTTGCTTTTTATAGTGTAAATAAAGTTAGCACATATTGACACTGACAGCATTACATCTTTAAGTCATGACACAGAAAGCATTTCTTATCCTACAAATAGTGTGCTTATAATCCTGGGGGTTATAAACGGGCTGTACATTTTATAGTTCAACCAAAAAAGAACACTGATGCTGAACCCCAGGTTAAATAAATCTCATTCACCTAATTGGCCTCTCCAGTAACCCAGTCAAACCCCTGACAAGACTCTTATGGTCTCTATTCTAGAGCATTAAAGCATTACAGACAATAAGCATTAAAGCAAACCCACAGCTGGACTCTTTTGAGTGTTCTAAACGCACGTACCATAGACAGCAGTATGGTTAGACAGACAAATGGGCAGACAGACAGATGGACTAACAGACAGCCTCACCGATGGACTTCTGTCGCAGCATACCGTGCGGGGGGCCATGGCCAGACACAAATTGACCACGATCAAAGCCCAGCCCTGCCCCAGATGATGTCATCCCCATTCCCGATTGGTCGAAATTTGGCTGTCAAAATACATGGAGAGCAATAACCGTATGAACCAATTTTTACAAGAATGCAATATTGGTAAACATGTTCCGCAAAAAATATAATTTAGAAAATCTTGAGCATTATCTAATAAATTACATCTCATAATCATCATGACCTTAGCTATCTTAAATTTAATTGCTTCGTCTCACACATAAACACACCTCATTATAAAAGCCTCTGCCCCGTTCTCTTTTTACCCCCTGAACCCGGGGCCCTGGGGCCTCATTGGTACTGATGGTCTGCTGTGCTGCTGCTAAAATTTCATCCAGTTTATCTGCCATAGAATAAAAGAGAGAGAATTAATTAATTAACAAATTATTTCTATTTTTAGCATGAACTGATTTAAATGAGATGTTTACCCAATTCCAGCATCAGTCTCAACCATGTTTTTTTTTTCCATAAAACATTTATTTATACAGAATAGCAAAGCTGCTCTTTTTCCATATAATTAAAGTAAGCTGTGATCATGCCTGGACTAGGACTATTTTATGATGTTTCATTTTTTTGTCTCCATTTACTTTGCATTCCGCTAAATAGCTCTTTGGTGCTCAGTCATACAATTTTTAATTGCCTAACTGAATAATTGATGATAGAATATTCATTTTTGGGTGAATTATGCCTTGGATTTTTTTTTTTTTACTTGAAGTATTTTTTTTACTTTATGAATAAACCAACAACTCTCTTACTCAAAGCCATTTGATAAACTGTCCTCTTCTTCTCTGTAGCTTGTGAAGACTCAAACTCTGTAACAGATAGACAGGTTTCATCCCATAAAAAAATATTTTCAGACCCATTAGGTCAAGTGTTTCATACAAGACAAGACAGAGCTGACAAAGAGCTTTACCTGATTTCTTTTTCCATGGGGCCGAGGCTGTAATCAAGCAAACATAGAGTCAATCTAAGGTGGAACACCATCAGCCTGTAGTAGTACTGTATGAGCTGTTAATGCTGTAATCACATCCCCATCAACTCACAAGTAGCAAGAGGTTAAACAGTTTTTATTTAGGTCAGGCACAAACAAATAGAAGGATGCACACAAAATGCACTACCAAACCTGAACGCACAACTTTAGCAAAACATTTAAAGTGAAACTGGAGTGTTTCTTACCTCTGTCCACTGTGTATGGAATGCCAGGACAGACAGAAAGATTAGGGAGGTTATAAGAAAGGTTAGTTAGGGTTTCAAACAATCAACTAAAAAAAACAACCCGTGCGACAAAAGTGTGCAGGAAAGGTTCATAAAAGCCACAAGTGAGTGTGTAGGGATTGTGTATGTGTGTTTCTGTATGCATAATCTGTTCATCTGCTAGCCTGTTAAAACTAATCATCTGCCCCTTTTTTTGGGTTGTTTCTGTCTTTCTTTTTACATTTAGGTGCTGCTGCCTGTGTTTTAAGGTACCAGTGCAGAAAGACATTCATGCTAGAGCAATCTTGGCTATCTTTAGAGCATGGCAGTGTGTGAAGTCACACTGCACCAGGTGGAAAGGTGTATACATCTGAAGGTGAAAGCTCTTCACTCACATTAAACTGTTGCATTTGAATAGACATAGGGTATGAAATAACGTAATACCTGCACACATTAAACACCTGAGACATCTTCAGAAAACTGAGAAGATACAACAGTAACACATTAACAGCACTCTGATCCAGTAATTGTAATGGACTATTGACTTAAACAGCATCAAAGGTAACAGCAGACATGCATTACTCTTGTGCCCTACACTAGTCTCTTGACTTTTAGCATTAAGTCTGTTCTACACAGAAGGTTGTTCTGAATGAAAAACACCCACTTATGACAGGAAGTGACCACCTTTTACTGTAAAAAAAAAAGCCATAGTTTGCCTTTTATATGTGTATATGTTATGGGATGGGTAAATCCAATGACCAGTTGTTGAAACAATAATTAACTAGCATTAGACATTTATAGTTTATCCAAATAATTGCATAACAATCCCTGTAAATGTGAATTGAAAACTACAAAAGAAATTTTGGTAGATGATAATTACACACACACATATATATATATACATATATATATATCATTTGATGTGTTTTCTTTATTTTCATGACCATTTACATTGGTAGATTCTCACTGAAGGCATCAAAACTATGAATGAACACATGTGGAGTTATGTACTTAACAAAAAAAGGTGAACTAACTGAAAACATCTTTTATATTCTAGTTTCTTCAAAAAATATATATACATACATATATATACAGTATATTATATTAATAAAAAATGATAAAAGTATTTTCGATTTAATATTATAGATATATAATTATCTATACTCTAATATCTGAAATAACTGAGATCTAAAACCTTTCCTTTCTCTTTTATTGAACAACCATTTTTGAACCGATCAAGAAATTACTCATACCTACGGTCAACTTTCTTTAATAAAAAGCTACATATAAATATAACTCATGAATAGAATAAAAAAGATACTAAAAATAAAGGTGATAGTAATAAATAATAATGAGTCTGTTTGTGATAATTATCAATTAATTAATCACCTTTTTTATGTAAATTTGATGTCAAAAAGTAAGTCAGTATGGTTTTTTTTTTCAATGTTCTTGAAAAAAGTCACTCATGCTTACCAATCTTTTCTGTAGAAAAAAATAGTTTACAATAACTCTTATTACTAGCCCCAAACTTTGAACAGTGTGTATATATATTGGCCTATTTTACTTATCATAACAGCATGTCAACATGACAACTGATATGTATTGTCCGTCTGTGCTGAATAAAGGATGTCCTTTTTACATGCTAGTATGTGCATTTAATTCAATTCAATCCCATGAATTTAGCAAACTGTTTACATCTAGCTCTTGCTTAGAAGTGTTCATCGTAAACATGACTATGATTATGATTAGAATCTGTCCACCCCAATTTCCAGAACCTGCTTAGAAGCCAGCCAATCTGATTGAGTGCTGTAATCAGTACTAACTATTACCCAACTGTATTACCCTCACACCAACCCTGACTACTGAATTATGGGAACTGGGCTGAAGAGAGCGTTGAGCATTTACAGTAGACACAGTGCCACTTGGGACTGTGAGCTTTGAGGATACTGCTTGGGCTGAAGAGAAGGGAGAAGGGAAAACATGCCTCGGTGGACTACAGAGGTTTTAAAGGTTGGATAGGAGAAGGTGTATACATCGATTTGGATACAGATGACAGTCAGCAGTGTTTGTCTTGGTGGTGGGCCGCTGAAATGATCTAGTCTGACTCTCTTGATGTGATATAAGCCTCACTGATAAACAAAATGATTGTCCGTGATGGTGAGACGTTGAGCCAAGCACATACTCTGCCTCTCTAGCAATGCTACAATACTGCAGCAACACACATAGCGCTCAGAAATCTGTTTCTCTGAGAGCCACAGGTGTGTGACTGCAAGGGAGGTGGTTTAGATTGAGGTTTAGGGTTAAAGCTAACAGGGGTTGCAGGTGTAGGATTGAGGGATAAGATGGAAGGTGGGGGGTATAGGGGGTTCGGAGGGGCAGCTTTTGGGGGGTTACCTGTAGTGGGGGTGCTGATAGTGACAGTGTGGATCCTCTGAAAGAACAGTGAAAGAACATTCTTAATGCTGTCTCTCTCTCTCTCTCTCTCTCTCTTTCTCTATCTCTATCTCTATACCATCCAGTTCAAACACTTCCCTCCATCCTTTCTATTTCTTGACTCTCTCTTCTTCCATCCCAACCCCTTCTGACTGTTCAAACTATTCTATTTGGCTCTTTCATCCCCTCTTGAATTTCTCTCACTGTCCTCTCTCTCTCTAAACCTTCTGCCTCTGTCCTCTAGTGCAGTGATTCCCAGCTGAGGGTATTCAGGCCCCAGGGGTTAAATAAGCAGGAAGTACTTAAAAGATTTAGCTTTTTGCTTAACCCATATTATAGAAATTACTCCTTAGAATATTAGGGCTCCGAATAAATTAAAATAATTGTTCACCATTTTTTTAAATCAAGATTTGGATTGTATTTTTTGTATGTTAAAATGCTAACTATATTACTGTAAAAGAATGTAATCATTTTTGAAGCTTTCATTCAGAAAGGATGCATTACATTGATCAAACATGACAGTCAGACGAATGCTTTTTCAAAAGATTTCTATTTCGAATAAATGCTGTACTTTCTATTAAAGAGCCCTGAAAATATGACACAGCTATCCTTGATTTCTTAACTTTATGCACGACTAGATGTACAGTATGACATCAAAATGTTTTCAACAATAGTAAGATAATAAGAAGAAATGTTTCTTGAGCAGCAGTCAGTATATTAGAATGATTTCTAAAGAATCATTTGATACTGAAGACTGGAGTAATGATCCAAAAATTCACCTTCAATTAATTATTGTTTATTTAAAATACACTGAAAACAGAAACGGATATTTTAAAATGTCATAATACTGTACAATATTCATGTTTTCACTGTACTTTGATCAAATAAATGCAGCCTTGACAAGCATATGACACTTCTTTAAAAAATATTCCAGATGAGCTCAAGCTTTTGAACAGTAGAGTATGTACAGTACTACATCAAATTATTGATTTCTATGTCACATGATAGAATCATCACTGTAAATCATATCCAGCAGTGTTGATTAAAGGGTTTTTGATTTCTGCAGTAGTGAAGGAGCTGTAGGGGTCAAAAAAGGATGGGAAACACTGCACTAGTTTTCCCCCCCGCCCTCTCTTCTGTCCTCTCATTTCCCACATCTTACCCATCTCTTCCAGTTCTGATGTCATGGATTTGGAGCGCAGAGCGATCGCTGGCGTGCTCAGTCTTTTACTCTGCTGTGGGACTGTATAAAAAGAGAGAGAGAAAGAGTGTCACCGGTCTCTGATGATGATTATCATGTAACGCTTCACTGTTGGCTCTGCTGTGTGAATTTGTATCTCTTACTTTTCTTTCGGACCCCTTCCTCCATATCAGGGTTCCGGGTAACCATGACAACCTTGACCATGAGGCTGTTGCCACCTTGCCTGATCATATTGACCACCTGCCTGTGTCCCACCTTAACCACATTCTGACCATTCACCTGTAAAAGAGAAAGAAACAACATACAGAAAGATACAGGGACACCTTGAGTAATGAGGGCATTTCTAGAAAGACTTGAAGTAATGATAAAGAGGGTTCTGCAGACACCTCGATAAGAAAGTCTCCCATTCGCAGGCCAGCTCTCCAAGCCACGCCTCCCTCGTCGACAGACTCAAGGTACTGCAGTGCTGGAAAGGCTGGGGTGGGAGTGAACTCTTCTATAGGGGTCTGAGCTAAAAAAGAGAGGACATTTATATAATCAGTGTAGCGTGCCTGTCCGGAATGTTCTTCTGAGGTTGACAATACATGGATAATTATGAGAGAACACTATAAAATGAAAAGGACAAGATGAACAGTGATAAAAAATTGTGTCAGATGTTCTCATTCCAGTTCTGGAACGCATAAGTATAAATGTGTGGTAAGAGATAAAGAGCAAGAGTGAATGTGCCCTCTCATGTAGTGTGTGAATTATTCAATGACTTTCGGGGGGGGAGCGATTTATTAAAAGATTTTTGCCAGTAGTTTTTGGGGCACAGTCTTTTTTGGGGAATGTCACACAACTGTTTTTTTCACCCCAATCCATCGAATTTAATTGCGTTATACAGGTTTGAAAAAAAAAGAGATTTTTAGGATGCAAATGCAGCTGGATCTGGCACTATTAATTCTGGGACTTTCTGAACATATGCATTCATTATCAGGGGCACAACACAAACTGCTTGCATACAATTTAATTACAGCCAAGAACTTACTACTGTTGTTCTGGAAGAAAAAGGAGTGTCTTATAAGTTATGGCTTGGAGGGATGATTTGTAGTTTTTGGAACAAATTGTCTGAAGGGCAAATCTGAGCAGTTACCTTGATGGAAACTCTACGGAATAATGCATAAGTTTTTAATATGAATAAAATGCTTAATTTTTCAACATACTTTACAATAATGCAAACTAGTAAGATTTTTTTTTTTTTTAATGTGTTTTCCTCTTTTTCATTTCTAATATTGATTGTGATGAAATGTGTAAATTCTTCTTTTAATAAAATATATTTGGCAAACAACAACAACAACAAAAAAACAAGTTAAGTGATCCTGCAAATGAGTGTCTATTTAATCTGGGATCCATCTAACTTTGTGGCTAATGAAATGCTGAAACATAAATAAATATATAAAACATTTATATTGCACCCTGCACTTACCCTTGGCTCCTCTCAGCACAAAACCAAAACCTTCATTGTCTTTTTTCTGCAGGAGGACTGTCTTCTCCTTGATTATGTAGTCACTTAATGAAAGAAATAAAGGGAGGAAGAAAGAAAGATTTTGGGGTAGAAGAGGCAGAAAAAAGAGGACATGGTAAATATCTCCACTGCGTCAGAAAAACACTTAAAGCCTGAACAAGCTAGTGAGTGAAGGAGGTGGCCGAGGGAGGGTCAGAGGTCAGAGGAAAGCGGAGTTCAGTGTATGAACACATACATTACAGAACAGCCTTTTAAAATTAAAAGTGATATATTAGCATAATTTTTGCTTCAATTTTCCAAAATAATAACATGCAGAAATACATGTTATGCATTTAAATTGACATTTAAATAAGTCCTCTCAGTACAAAAGGTTTTAAAAAAGGTTTCTTTTCAATAAATATAATATAATATAATTAATCAATAAAATATCAGTTTCCACAAAAAACATTAACATAACTGTTTATAAGATGGCACAACTGTTCAACATTGATAAACAAATGTTTGAGCACTACTTCAGCATATTAGAATTATTTCTGAAGACTGAAATAATGACTGCTGAAAGCTCTCCTATCATTATTATATCAAATTAGATTAAAACACTATTTAAATTAAAGATTACAATTACAAAAGTTCAAATACATTTCACAATAAACTTTATATTTTACAGTATTTGTCACAATAAATACAGCCAATAAGAGACTTAAAAAAAAAGTAAATATCTATCTGACTAAACAGAATGGTAAGGTGAGTTTAATACATATCATACAAGTAAACCATTGGATGCAGTACACTTCCTGCTGAAAACTGAAAGCTGCCCCACTAGTGGTTTTTATTTACAGCAGAGCCCATCTGACTGACTGACACCACAGCTTTGTTTACAATACTCTAGCACCCATGCTCTCGTGTCAACAAGTGTACTGCAGTTCAGAACACAATATCCCCATCCTTCAGCTCTGTGTTCAGGAGACTAAACCAACTGTATCCTTTCACTGCCCCGGGACCAGAGGAGAGGGACAAGGCGGATAGACTGAGTTGATGAAAAACACAACAGCCATTCTCCTGCTGTAAACGGTGTTACAAGCACAATTTGGCAGGAAACCAGTTACAGAGGCTTAATTTGAAGTTCATCCATCGAACAAACCTTCACAACATTGTGCCAATCTTGACTGTAGCTCAAATGTCACACAGCGGAAGAAGACAAGTTCATCCACTTCAATAACACAATCGTGTTAATCTGTAGTTAGAAAAGAGACTGCAGATCTTCTATGTGTTGTTTGTATGTGCAATGGGCACTGTAAGTGAGATGTTGGCGGTTGCCTGAGCAACGGCCAGAACTGGATATAGGAACTAGCCAGACTAATATGTAGACATGCACAGTGAGTGATACAGTACACACACTTGGCAGCCATATTGAACAGAATTAGTCATTCAGCATTCCAATGTTCACCTCCAAAGGATCTCAACAAAACACCCAAGCATAATGTTTTTTCCAAATCAAACCATATTGGGCGAAGCACATAACTGGCCACAGCTAGAATATAAAAAAATGGCAAAAGCCTGGTTGTTATGTCTGAGATCACGTCTATATACTCTGAATAGTAAAAGGTGAGGCAATGCGATCTCAATGCATCTTTCAAGGATTTGCAGATGCGAGACTGAGAACATTTGGGATAAAACTGTGAGATCTGCACGCACATGAGTCATTTAAACATCAGTAAAAAACATTTATATTTTTATTAAAGCCAAGTATGGATCTCATCAAGTAACTGTTTTTGAGCATTTTCTATTTATTCCAAAAGAATAACTGAAGGCAGTAACGATTTAAACAATACATTTTACTTGTGTACTTATGTTAAACTTGTAACTATTTCTAATTTTTCAGATCATTAGTCTCCAAAGCTCGTTAAACATTGACCACAGAGAGAGTTTTTAAATAACCAAGCCGATTACTCACTAAAAAAGTCACAGATCATGTTTTCAGGTCATTTCAAGTCTTATTTCATGTAACAAAGTGGTCAAAGCATGAGTTGTTTACTTAACATTACTTAACCGTTTTCATTATATAGAGTATATCAGATCATATCAGAGATATACCAGAATTGGATGATTAAAAAACAACAACAACATCAAATTTGTACCATAGACTAGACACTTGAGTACATAGCACAAGTGCATTGTGTATACTATTTCATTTGGGACACAGCCCATATGTTTATGCTTCTTAATGAGCGTATAGGGAGCTCCAGTATGATTCACAAGCAGTTGAAATGATTCACAGTTCCTTCAGTCATTATATCACTCACTGTCATTCAGTCTCTGCTCTGATATATTTATGAATGTGCAAAGTCAGTTATGCTGATACTTTGATGGTATAGCTTTCAGTGAGTTAGATGAGTCAGTTACTTTGTTAGTGAGTCAGTGTGGTTGTTTGTCCAACAGTGTCTCTGCCAGTCCGTGAGTCATACGGCCAGTGATTTCATGAATCATGTGCAGCAGCTCTGATAAACGCCATCAGAAACACTGCCTTCATGCTATATAACTGCAAACCCAAATGCTGCAGGTGTGCATGTACAGCCCAGAGCCATGTGTCTACTTTCACCCAAGATGAAGTGTTTTGGGGAATCTTAATGTGATAGTGGCATTAAAGCAGCGCTTGACTATAAGGTCAGTGTAAGAGAGATTCAAGCCAGTTTTGCGCTCGTGTTGTTAATGCACTACCACAGTTTGTGGGCTTGTCCAGTTGCAGTCGTGCAAGTGGGAAACAACGTGGCAAGCACACACAGACTCACAACAGAGTCCGCACAGGGATATATATTAGTAAGTGCACTGTACGTGTGAATGTATTGAACTATATCAATCTCCTAGAATGCCCTTGGCTGGCCCGGGTTGAAAAGCCTGAACAGTGTTGTAGGATTTTAGGTATGGCACTTTTAAATGACTAATATTGCAGGTTTGACACTCACAGTGCAAGTAATTCTTGCATACATTTATTTCCTACGGGAAAGAGCTAATTAATCCACAGAGCAAAACTAAATAAATTATGTTAAATAAAGTTTAGTGAGAAATGTTGGTATTACTTAGACAGTAAAGGATGGAAACTGTTAATATTGCAACATGGCAGGTTAAAAATTTTGTACATGTGTAATACATACAGGTAGACTGCAAGTAAAATTCAGTTATATTGCAAATTATGAATGTCATTATACTGTAGATATAAATATATAGATAGAGAGATGCACACATATGTATGTACGAATGTATAGTATATACACACACACACACAGAAATATATATGCGTGTGTGTGTGTATATATAGATATATAGATATATACATATACACACACACTGCTCAAAAAAATAAAGGGAACACTAAAATAACACATCCTAGATATAAATGAATGAAATTTTCTTATAAAATGCTATGTTCTCTACATAGCTGAATGTGCTGACAACAAAATCACACTAAAATTATCAATGGAAATCAAATGTATTAACCCATGGAGGTCTGGATTTGGAGTCACACTCAAAATAGAAGTGGAGAAACACACTACAGGCTGATCCAACTTTGATATTAATGTCCTCAAAACAAGTCAAAATGAGGCTCAGTGTGTTGCCTCCACGTGCCTGTATGACCTCCCTACAATGCCTGACCTCCTGATGAGGTGGAGGATGGTTTCCTGAGGGATCTCCTCCCAGACCTGGACTAAAGCATCCGGCAACAGCTGGGCAGTCTGTGGTCCAACGTGGCGCTGGTGGATGCAGCGAGACATGATGTCCCAGATGTGCTCAATTGGATTCAGGTCTGGGGAACGGCGGCCAATCCATAGGTCCATAGCCACATGAGGTCTAGCATTGTCTTGCATTAGGAGGAACCCAAGGCCAACCGCACCAGCATATGGTCTCACAAGGAGTCTGAGGATCTCATCTTGGTACCTAATGGCAGTCAGGCTACCTCTGGCAAGTACATGGAGGGCTGTGCGGCCCTCCAAAGAAATGCCACCCCACACCATTCCTGACCCACTGCCAAACCGGTCGTGCTGGAGGATGTTGCAGGCAGCAGAACATTCTCCAGCACCTCCATGCTCTGGACACTACACTGACAGACACAGGAAACCTTCTCCTGATTGCCTGTGTTGCAAGTTTATTTGCACTTGAGCTTCTCACTGTGTGTGTGTGTGTGTGTGTGTGTGTGTGCGTGTGTGTCTAGTGCCACTCAGGTGCTGGTGAGATATTGTTTCAACTGTACCATACTGTACCCACATGCTGATAGTCACACTGTACACAGGCTCAGCCCTCAACCCACTCCATCTGTTCATTTCTCTCTCTCTCCCTTTCCTTGAATGCTTCCGAACTCCAGCCTCCATCTAGAAGCCAAATGTAAAAGCTTTCAGTGATCCTCTTAAAGACCACGAACCCGAGGCCAGGGGGTCGCTCATATCTCCCCGTCAACTCTTTCAGCAACTCCTCTGTGTGTCACCTCCTACCCTGCTTTCTATCTCAGTCCTCTCTTCTCTCCAACAGTCCGTCCGCACTCCTCCTCACATATCTTCCATCGCGCCTGCACAGAGGGATGCCAACAGTGGCCATTCTCCATATCACCCACTCATCCCTGCCCGGATCGAAAACAAGCCAGGAATGAATTGATGTGCAGAAAGTGATGGTCTTGCTTCAAGTTGGCACCCTCCTTTTAAAGTTACAGACATCTCACCAAACTTCTCTTCATCCTCTCTCTCTCTGATATTTTGGGCATTAGGTTCGTCCCATGAAGAGATCGTTTTTTTACAGTAGCCGCATCCGTAACTGCTGTACATCCGGTGAACATTACGCAATCTCAACGTACAACTATTGAGACGTTACACAGTCTTCATAGTGACAAACCAACACCCAACCACATTGCAGGGACAACAGATGTATTTGTCCAACTTAATGAGAGTTTTAGGTCTAATAAGGGCCGACACATGATAACATCAGTGCACAAAATCCACCAAGCAGACACTGTACGAGATCGGCACCACATCAAACCTAACACACTCCACAATAAGCGCAGCAGTGGTTACAAGAAACCAGCGCAAACGTCCCCTCCTGAGTGATCATTCTTCATTTCTTGAATGTACACATGGAAATCACACACACAAACACACACCCGACAGAGGAACCCAACAGCATCAATCCCTTCCAGTGAACAGAACTCCTCTAAATTACCAGCTTATAGCGCCCAGCACATTCTCTCTCCGTCCCACACACACACACGCTTGCACGCGCAGAGACACACACCGGTTTAGCATTCTGTCCATCAGAGCAGCAGTGTATCTGGCTGGAGGCAGACATTGTATTCTGCGGCCGTTAAGAGAGAGACACACAGAGAGACACACACACGCATGCATGCAGCGGTGGAGACACGCTACGCTGGCTAATGCACGAGCGAGCGGGCGCACATAGACACACGCACACGTCCAAAACGCGCACACACACAAACGCGTGCATTGCAACACATCCCTGCCTGTCGATCCACTCCATCACTTCGGCTCGTTCCCTGCACACATGCGGCACTCTCTCTAGCCCACCTCCCTCCCTCCCTACCTACCGACCATGAGAAAAACATGAAAACAGCCAGTACCTGTAAATGAACCAGACGCTGCGATTCATAGGGCCTAGCGACGGCCAGGACGACGAGAGGGAGAGGGAGAGAGAGAGATCCTCCTCTCCGCATCCTCCCATTGCCATTTCCCCCCCCTCCTCCTCCTCCTCCACCTCCTCCTCCTACTGCTGCTCCTCTTACAGCCAGAGAACAGCAAGCGAGAGCCGTGCGAGGGGAGGAGAGGAGGAGAGAGAGACGGAGAGAGTGAGAACGAGGGCCTAGCTCTCCCAACCCTTTCATACTTAAGACGGAGAGAGAGAGAGAGCGCGAGAGAGAGAGCGATGGTTCACTGTGACTGCGACAGAGGAGGAGGGAAAGCGAGCGAGGCAAGGAGAAAAAGAGGGAGGGAGGGCGAGATAGAGGGACAGAGAGAAAGAGAGAGAGAATGTGTGGTTGGAAGACATGGTTCAGCATGAAAGAGGAGAGAAATGATGTAATTTGATGAAGGGAGAGAAGGAGAGAGAGAGGGGCTTGAGGTGACTGAGTTTGTTTGCTGATTAGCTAATGCATGCATTGAATGTAAAGGACGCTAAGAGGCCGTTCACACAGAAGGTTTTAATGAAGCTAGGAACAAATCGCAGGTGCCTCGAGACACGCCGGTACAGTATTGAACTGTTTCAACACATCACTGCGGCTCAAAAATGCAACAGCGCTCATGGCATGAGACGCTTAAAGAAGAGCAAGGTGCACCGCAAGCGTTCATCTAGTGAATGTTTAGGTAGAGCAGAAAAAAATAAAAAGCAGAATGGGTGCATACAAGCACCTGCTGCGGTACAGGAGATCAAACCATTGGGAAGGTGCAATTGAAATGCCAAGCACCAGTTTCACTAGGGCAAGACAACTGTCACACACTCATCCTGTCTCTCTTTTACTCCTCCCTCTCATGTACACATCTGCCTCTTCCTCTCTTCTTTAGCAACCATGTGAGTTGAACCAGAGCGATGTTTCTATCACTGCCTCCACTAGTCACTGTTTTCCCATTCATAAAACTGGCAGCAGCCTTTGAGAGGTGGAGAGGAACAAGGAAAGAACGAGAGAGAGAAGGAGAGATAGAGCACTCTCTAGTGCTCTTGTCGGGTAGCCGTAGAGCACTACAGCTCTGAACCACCATCCGCCTATTACATCATCAATATCACCAGCTACTGAATGAACATGTGCTCTTTTTTTTACTTCTGCTATCAAAGCTGTTGCCTATGGTCACACCTGATTCACAGTCTCCGGATCTATCGTGCACTGACTGACACACGAGACAGCAGTTTGAGGAACTGTGATTAAATACAAAAACAATAGTCAACACAGCAGAAGTATAAGTTTACCCAAACACTAGGAATATTGTTTTAGTATTAGGCACATTAAAATGAATTTGCAACAAAACCTCTAAAACTGAAAAGAGACATGTGCTTACTTTAATCAATTAAATGGTTATCTGCATCTAACATGTACACCTCCCCTGCTCTTACGGCCAAACACTCAACACATTTCAGCATGAAAACATCTTATCTAAACCATCCAAAATGCAAGATCACTACCATTCAGTAGTTTGGGATTGCTAAGATTTTATTTTGTTTTAATTATCAATAAATCCAATCTTACCAACCCCAAATTACTGAATTGTTTGTAAAAAGAACTCTTCTGACATCTTTCTAATATGCAGATTTTTATCATTATCAAAACAGCAATACTTTTGTTTTTAATGCATCTTTGACTAATTCATTTATTCTACAGTCTACAACTTTGTAATGGTAGTGTTTTATTGCTTCAGTATACACTTCATGTAAAGGCATGTTCGTTTTTAGTGTACAGTATTTTTATGTAAAAGCAAAATATACTTGTCAAAAATATCACTTGTAAGCCTTTCTTTAGTAATTACCTTGTCTCTTGCTTTGAAACCAGCTCTTAAATAATACCTTTGCAAACACATTGTAATTATGCTGGATTATACTTAGATAAAACATTTCTATTCAGTTCGAAAAAGACGAAGACCATACTCCCAGGGGGAAAAAAATGGTTTAGGACATTTTTTTGGTTTGTTTGTTTAAAGAAAGTAATGGCCATAAAACTTGTTGGGTCTTTAAAATTAAACTGCTGCAACAAACATCCTACTAATATGACCAAAGTTATCTCCCAAAATGTATTTTAAAAGCATTAATAAAAACATACAATATATTTTATATTGATACAAAATTTTCTAATGAAGGTTTCAATGCATAAAATAACACAATAAGCTTTTTTTTCTGCAAATTATGACTAATTTATAATTAATAATTGAAGGAAATAATGTACATAATTACATAAAATTAATTAACTGTCAAAAAGTAATTGGCGTGTTAATTAGCTCAATGTTTGTAATGGTCCAAGAGTCCCTGCATGTTAATCAGACTAATAAGCAGAGCATGGGTCAGTGACATTAGCCACGCATGTTATGTGTACAACTGGTGCATGGTTGAGTAATCACTGTCACACAAGCAAAAGAGATGAATAAATCTCACTAGTTTCTGGACAGTGTCAAGCGGATCTGTTTGGTCTCGGGACAGAGAAGAGACATGAACAATCCCACTCACTTCTAACTGGCTTTTAAAGTGTGGGTATTGCTCTTTTCTGTGGTGTAATTTTCGTCCTTCTCTGAACCTGTTGCTCTGTTCCTGTCTCTGCACCGTGGCAGATGTATACACTTCCACACCCATCTGCTTCCTCTTCTGCCTTCTGTCCAACTGACCTTTGTTCCTTCCTCTTCCTCTACTTGTCCTCCCACACCTATCACACTCTGTCCCTCTTTGCCCTTTAATTTTTTCCCCTGTCTTCTCTTATTATCATAGCTCTATGCCAAGTCTGTCCCTTATTCCTTCAATGACCTTGAGTAGAGGCTATAAGCCCCTAAAGTCATGCTGCTTAAAGGGATAGTTCACCCAAAATGATAATTTTGTCATTATTTCCTTACTATCATGTCAGTTTTTCTCTCATGTCTAACACCGAGTTCACACTGCATGCTTTTTAAAGTCATTGGATCACCATTGTTTTCACACTGCATGACTATCTGGGGTAGCATTCAGTCCCTGCTGTGTTCACACACTGCATTTTCTATTCACATTCAATGGGAAGAATCGCCAACATCTCTGTCTGCTCCGCAAACTACAGCCAAATGCACACGAGAAGTGATGAGGAAATAGTGCAAGATCACACTGATATTAGGATCTATAATTCGTCCCAGAACACACAATAATTAACAAAGATGACTTCTGCTGGAAAACTTTATGTACACAAACCTAAGTAGCCTACTTGAAGGTGAAACCACATTGCAGACAGCAACACATCAGCAATTCTCTCACATCACGTCTTTGATTATTCCAACACATTCGTGCTAATTCGTACGACCTCACTAGTACAATGTTTTATGATTTGTGTCAACTCCAGTAAGGGGGTTAGGGGTAAGGTGTAGATCATTGTTACAAATTCATACGAACTGGCTACTCGTAAAATATGTGTGATTTTGCCAAAGTCCTGAAATCACACTGCATGATAGTAACTCGCATTTAATGAGCACCGATTTGTCTCTGATTTCAAGCATTTGATTTTCAAAAACCTGTCGACAAGTGAAAAATCTGGCAAAAATTATGCAGTGTGAACTCGGCATAAGCTGTACTTTCCCATACCATAAAAGTGACCACAACTAAGCAAGATTTTCAGTTAATCACGACTTGTACAACACAATTGTATATTATAAAAATGTCCATGGACGATTAATATTTTATTTGAATTATTTTTTGGAACCCTTGTTCTTCAAAAGAAACAAACAGTTATGGGGACGAATGAAAATAGCATGTTTTTAATTATAAGTTGTTCAATTGATTTTTAATGCTTGATTTGTCCTAATTTAGTTTATTTTAAGTCATCTTGAGGCCCCCTTAGAGATTTGCTGATGCTATTTGAGAACCACTGTCCTACACTGGCACAAAAATTAACTGATCTAAATGAACTGGATTTAGATCAACAATAAAATTTTATATCCATGAAGCAACCAAAATACATTAATTCATACCAACAAGAGTAATTTAATTGGGTAAAAATTGCATTTTACAGCATAGTGTCCCCAACACCTTAATGTGTAAAGATGCAAGCAGCTTGGTCACTTTCATAGTAACTTCTCATAGTGTTCTAGAACAAAACGACGACAGTATCATTACTGTAGGGGGATCTAACCCTTTAAAAACAAGCACACCAATGCACCCACCAGACAACGCATGCACAAGAAGGTAGATAGAAACCCCTCCCCCTACCCCTGTCACCTCCCTCTCCTTTAACAATGTCTGTAAACAAAGCGGAACCTATGAATGAAGGAGGAGAGCAAGCGAGGGAACCGAAAAGAGGGAAACGCAGCAGCACATCTCCATCTCTCAGAAGAAACACAGTCAGGGATGAGAGCACTGAGAAGCCCAAGACATGGAGAAGAGAGAAAGAGAGAGCTAAAGGGGAGAGAAAGCAAGAACTCACATCATCTCTGTCAAAGCCTCTTTCGTTGGATGTCGATGTTGGTCCTCGCTGCCCTCCCCCTCCGTCTCCCTCTGCCTCCTTCGCTCTCTATGGCATTGCTGGATCCACAATCTACAGCCTTATTCTTCCTCTTTCCACAACTCTCTCATTCTTTCTGTCCTCCAGCATGGTAGACTACACCACACCGCTGTTCATTCAGAGTATGTGTGTGATGAAGAGTGAGAGGAGAGAGAGAGAGAGGAGGGGAAAAAGAGCGAGAGTGAGCAAAAGAGAGGGAGAATCAGCAGGAAGAGAGGGGGTAAGGAAGTGTGGATAGTGGCAGAAGGCGTATGTGTGTCTGTACGGTACAGTATGTATTGGTGTGTGTGTTCCCAAATGTGTATCAAAGCCAGAAAACTTGCTGGCACGTTTTCAGCGTGAAACTGCGCAGCCGTGCTCGAGCGGATTCGTTCGGTGAACTATTACCTGAAATTATACTGTACGTCCTTGACCCTATTACGCAGATCACTGTCCTATAAAGAGATCACGTGCGTTGGGAAGGGAAAAAGAGAGTGCTGCAGGGCGCTCAGGGACAGGGACGCTGGAATTGTGACACAGTTGAGCTTGCGCGGACCGAAGGAAGACAAGGAGCAGAGAAGGATGATGCAGAGAGAGGAAGCTGCTATTAAAAATGACTTGGTGAGGGAAGGACGATGATGGAGGTGGTGAAACGATTCTAGAAAGGATGTCGCGATGTGTAGGGTCCTGGAAAAGTGGGACTGGGACGAGAACAGAAGAGCTGAGCGGCTGGAGGAGGAATGGAGTTTGAGAAGAATGTTTTTATAGAATTTAATCTGGGTTAATAAAAACAATTATTAAATATTCCTTTATAACACATAATCTTACAAACCTATTGAGCTCAAAATGTACTAAATGTATTAGTGTATAAGTACAGATACATTCAGAACTCAGAGTTAAACTGTGTCAGAACAAATGTACCTTCATAATGTCAGACAACTTTGATAGAAAGGCACGTAATTCATTTAATTTAATAGCTGTCAGGTGTTATATTTAACTACACAATTAGATAATATTAATTTAGGTCAACCAGTTACCAAGCAAAGCTTAATTTTGTTCAATCTGGGGTGTAAAAAGGTTGTACTAGAAACTAAAGCAAAAAAACTTAAACAACACAGGTCAAAGCGTTTAAATAATTTTTGTTCCCAAATCTTTAGTAATTTTATTGGTGGTCCACTGTTTAAAGAATTTTGGGGTTCAGTTTATTTTATTTTGATATCCTCACTTACATTAACTAACTATAATGTTCTGCACCCACTAAAAAAATCTAATTATATCTGGTGTCTGAATGATGTTATTGTATTGAACTGGTTATTGTATTTATATATACCAAAAATGTGTGAGAAGTATGCACACACACACACACACACACACACTCACATAAATTTATATATATATATATATATATATATATATATACAAACGTATTGTGTATGTGTGTGTGTGTGTGTGAATATTTCTAACTCATTTTATGTATATACGATTACATAAAATGTGATTTGGACTACTACTCATTTTTACTACTAGGTGCCAAAAAGTTTGTTTTTCCTTTGGTTATGTCAGTCGTTGAAAGATGCTTTTGCATCCATTTATTCATCCATGCATCTATGCATTCATCCCTCTCTCTTTCCCTTCCTCTTTAGTGCCCTTCATAGTATGACCTCCAGATGGAGTCACCACAGGGGTGGGAGGGTGATGAAGAGAAAATGAAAGAGTGCAGGGGGTGGGTAAAATGGGAGGAATTAAAAGAGAGAGCGAGAGCGCAAGGGAGAGTTGAAGCGGGACGAGGGGGTGACAAAGCCAAAAATAGAGGGGTGAAAAAAAACAACTACAAACTGAAAACACAGTAATAAGTATATGTGTGTTTGTTAGTCCATTTCTACATGTGCGTGAATGGGAGTAAGCAAGTGTGACCAGCGAGATGCACAGTATAAATGAAAAACATGATTTATTATGTGTATATTTGTATGTAAATAATTTGTAGGGCATTTATTGTGTTGTTTTGCAGGCTGCAGGGATGAGCTGAGCGTGAGCTCTCTCCGTGACTGGGCCAGAATGACATCACGAGGCAGCTTTATGTTTACTGTGAGGTGCTAATGAAAAGAGCACAGCAGTGTTAATTTCCCAGCACACAACTCACAGACAGTTAGACAGACTGGGAGAGAGAGAGTGAGATTACAACATGGCCACCTAATATTATAAGATATTACAGTCTTTCATGTTTCATGGGTGTGTCAGTTAAATTCAAAGGGCTCTCCAAGGGTGATACATGACACGTTTTATGTGAACATGACACGTTTTATGTTCATGTTGGAATGTGAAACATAGCTAAATGATCACGAAAAGGTCAGGTATAAATTCCCTCCCAAATGCATTCGAGACTAATTGCTCAAGCCACTTGAGATGGAGATGGTCTAGGCAACATTCCGGACTGCCCAAGTGAACACGCATCTGGTTGCTGGAACCGCAAATGCAAATTTTACTCCTCCCAAAATGTTAAAATAATGAACGTGTGCGAACACATTGCATCTATTGATGAGTAGAGCATCTATTCAGCAAGCCAGTGCGCGAATTGCCACAAATTTAAATGAAAGTAAGACACAACCATCACGCAACCATCTTCATTGAAAGTAGTAAGACAAACTTATCTTTCCAGTGCTCCCATATTGTGGTCTTTGATCGTGAAAGTAACTGATAAATAAATACAATGCAGCGCTTATCTTTTGATTTGAGGTGAACTCCATGCAATATAAATGTAGCCAAGCGATTTTGAAGATCAGATTTATATCCATTTTGCAACAACACATGTATGTGGCCAAGCGTTAACGGAAACGTTTTAACAAATTAGATAGACATCCGATCAGCAAAAACGCATGAAAAGTCCAGGTGTAAACAGGTATATTTTACGGCATCAGTAACTGACTATAATGGGGTAATCAAAATATAATGTCAATAATCTGTGTATTAGTTTACTGAATATAACTTATTATATAATTATTTTTGTTTTTAGATTGTATACTACAATATAAAGATGTAATATTTATTCAGCCTATATTTCATTTAAATAGAAAAATGCAAAGTAGAAAATAGAATGAAATATAAAAATACCAAGATATATACTAGATTGCAATTCAGACAAAAATTGATTTTTTTTGGCGCAGCCCAGTTAAATAAATTAAAATAGTCTATGTGACATCAGTGATTCAACTGCTATGAAGCTACGAGAACACTTTTTCTGTACAAAGAAAACAAACAAATTACAATTTTATTCAATGATTTCTTCTCTGTCCAGGTCAGTCTGCACCACCATTCATGAATATTGATGAGGTACACTACACATAGTGTACACTTAGTCCACTACTATTACAGGAAATATAAAGTTTGAACCAACACCACACTTTAATCACTTAAATGATGACTTAACGTAAAAGTACTGTAGTTCAATTCACTGTCACATTCTTCAGAGTCAGTCTCAGCTGTTTAATTCTGAAATTAATTTAACACAACAGACTTGCATCTGACTTCCAAAACCAGCTTCACAGGCCGCAAACATTGAGATGCGTGAATCACATGCTGGCATCTCCATCTCCATGCCCGTCAGTCTATCACTCACACTCACAGCAGTGCGAGAAAAAGTGCCAAGGCCTCCTCAGGTGAGTCACTGCCAACGGCAGCATTTCAGAAAAACCAACAGAAAACTCTCCAGGTGCTGAACGAAACTCAGTCTAACCCACAAGACATGTGAGCAGATGATAAAGAACGCGAATTCCTTGATGGTTTCTGACAGTTGTGAGAAATTAATCTATATGGGAGGAATGCAATTTTTGTAATGTATGCTGTATTTTATGCCTTAAGTCTATTAGGCTGATCCACTACTTAAATCAGCAACAAACCAGCATAAACAAACTAAACTGGCCTTCTCAGCAGAAGGTCCTTCATCATCGACATCTACATTTATAAATCGGAAAGTGGTCTTACCTGGGCGCGTCAAAGCTGTCGTAGGATCCAACGGTGTAGTGCCGGAAGAGTCGCTTGGCTCTCTCGCTGCGGCTCTCTGAAAGACGCATACATAACCGCATCCACATCATCATGAGGTTAGGTGTGAGGGTGCAACTACAGCATGACAGGGATATACATGTCCGACTTGAAGTTTCCCGCTCTGACAGAGCGCGGTTGGCCCAAACCACAGTGAGTTTAGCCAGCGTGAAATGGCACGATTGTTCTCTCTCACACTCCAGTAGTGCTGTAAACTATTAATAGTCATCATAGCTGCTCTGCCTCATCACAGAAGCTGTGGCAGTCCGACTGTCCTACACCTACATCTGGGACTTTCAAAATGACAGCTCCGAGTGTAGCGTGGATGTCTTTGATACACAAAACGTGTGTGTAATGTGTGTGCATGTGCATGAGGAGTCTCACCTGAACGGGACTCCAGGCTGCGGAGAGCCACCTCCTCCACGCAGTCAGAGGGGAACCAGCCTGTGCGCCCGCGAACCGTCCCCTCCCAGTAGCCTCCTTCACCCACACTCAACACTGAGAGAATCAAGAGAGAGAAACAACAGTGTGTGTGTGTGTGTGTGTGTGTGTGTGCGAGTAATAAACCTATATACAGTGTACGGTCATGAAACCACAATAATATATAGACCAGAAGCGCCATGACCAGACACATTTTGAATTACCATCTTTAATATTTAGGTTAAGTGATTATTATAAAGTAGATAAATCAGCCATTGTCTACATTTGTTCTGTTTAGTCGGCCTTCCACCACTCAAAAACTTTCACTAATTTGTTACTTGCAACTTTATAACTTATTTCCAGAAATTGTCTTTAAAAGAGTTTGCATCCTTTTTATTAATTAATTCCTATGACTTTTGTGTGTTTCATGATGACTGCTGGAATTTAAAACAGTGTATAATGTTTATAAATGTGTATAAATCTTTAAAGCTTAAAAAATGGTGTCAGAGAAATTTATACTGATAAATTTACATTCATAAATACACAATAATATCGTTTGGGGTCAGTGAAATGTTTTTAATGTTTTTGAGATAAGTCTCTTTTTTTTTTGCTAAACATGGCTGCATTTATTGAATCAAAAATACAGTAAAATAAACGAGAGTAATTTTCTATTTAAATATATTTTATATTCAATGCATTTAATCAAATCCATTGCTTGGCAAAAATGACCTGTCCTCAGTGTCACATGATTCTTCAGAAATTCTAATATTCTGATTGCTGCTAAAAACATTAAAATCTATAAATGTTGAAAACAGCTGTGCTGCTTAATATTTGAATGCTTTGATGAACAGAAAGTTAAAACAGCATTTATTTGACACAAACATTATAAATGTCTTTATTTTTACTTACTTATCTTTACTTAACTTGATCAATGTGCCCTTCCTGAATTAAAGTGTCAATTTCATTAAAAACAAATTCCTCATGCCACGACTTTGACAACAGTGTAGCGTATTTACTTTACTATCATATTTGTCAGCCTAGAAATTCAATATCATGTACATGGGACCCCTGTATAAACTGTATACAAAAATATGTACAAAAATATAATATATGAAGAGCTTATTTGCAAAGACAGATAATTCAGTTTTTTTCACTGAACATTCTAATTGATCTCAATATAAATACTAGCTAAGTAACACAATAAAACACAGTGAAAACATTATAAAATATCAAATACATGATTTTAGTTTTTAATGAAAAAAACATCATGTTCCATCAAGAACCATGCTTTTCTTATTTTTTGGCATCATATTATACCCCGAAACAGAAAGGAATTCCACTGGGACCCCATAAAAAACATAGGTGCATGACGCCCCTGATACATACTCACAAACAATTGTAATCACAAATCACATGCAAAATCACTATCACTTATGAGTTCACTGATTCATTAAGAAACATGCATATATGCAAACTATGGTGACAGATATGAACAGAGTGATGGACTCCAGAATTAAACACACACATACACACACACTAGCATGCACGTGGACATTACTCGCAAACAGACACATACTGACATACCAAACACATATCACCAGAATACATACACAGACAACGTTTATCCACACCTGTGAAAAACATACAGAAACAAACAAATATTTAATGGCACTCTTGCTGACACACACTCGCACACAATGCACGTCAACACGGAGACACACACACACCCATTCACCTTTGACTTTGTCTCCCTTGTTAAAGCTGATCTCGCGGTCCCCCTGGGCTGAGTGCGAGCGAGTGGCCACAAACACACGACCAGGCACGGCACTGTAGAGACGCCGCCGCTGCCCGCTCGCTGTGCCCTGACTACTGATAGAGCCGGCCCTGTACAGAGGCACACGTATCAAACCACAGGGTTAACTTTCATTTATGCACATGTATTACCAGCTCGACTCATTCAGGTGTCCGTCTTTACAGGAAGTGAATATTGATGATGATTTAGGCAGAGTTCGCTGAATGACAAGCTGTAACCTTGTCCTTTCTACTCTCTCTTTCTCACCCTTGTCTTCCCCGTGTTTGCCGGCTCCGATCGTCTCTGTCACCTGCTCGGCCACGGGATGGGGAACGGGTTCGTGCTCCACGAGGACTGCTGGAGCTACGCAAGGTGCCACCATGCTTTAGACCCTGACAAACAGAGATAGACACGATGAGTAACAATTGATGGTTGAACATAGTTACGAGGAGTGACAACTAGAGTTTCAGATAAGATCTGTGAATATACTTTGTCCAAACTAACAGGATAAAAGTGTATTGTACGCGCAGTGTCAAACCAAAGGCTCAAGGTTTTACTGGTCTGCATTGTCCAGTTAGCCCCTGAACTCCAATGCTCATGGATAGCTTTCATCAATTCAAATTTCTGCACTCATTTGGTCAAACATACAATAAAAATACAATTTAAAAGTTTTCTACAAAATTTATTTTGATATATTTTTAAATGTAATTTATTTCCTATTATGGCAAAGCTGAATTTTAGCAGCCATAGCCATAGTCTTCAGTGTCACATGACCCTGCGCAAACTGATTTTTTTTTTTTTTTTAAATACATTTCTTATTATTATTAAAGATAATTAATATTTACAAAATTACAATATTTAGTTAACACAGGTGTTGAGCTAGAGTTGGCCACTCCACTCAAAACTTTTAGCTTCTGTCACTTTTTTTCCTTGAGAAGAATTGAATAGAAAGAATAGAATATAGCTTGAGGACTCAGACTCTTACAGTTTTATATATTTTTTTATATACATTTTTTTGAAAAACAAAACAAAAAATTACCTGCACAGAGACTAGGTTTGATCCAGCAGCATTGGGAAAAGCTATCCAGTCTGGCACGTTCATACTATTGTCACTGTTGGCCCGCAAGAAGGGATGAGGATGAGGCAATCCAAGAGTACGAGAACTCTCCCTCCTCTGGGGGGCATACTTTGGAGACTCCACAAAGGGAACTGACATCAAAACAGGAGAGAAACAGTCATATATAGAGAGAACAGATGCCATGAGAGTTATGCTCCAACTACTCAATAATGTCCTGCAAAAACCCTTCACAGGATATTCGGTGTACAATCATACACTGCATGGGCAGTCTGTACTCAGTGATGTTGCAAAGCATTACAAATGAAGTGAACTTCAACAGATCCCCTGCTGAGTGTGTAGGGAGCAGTGAACACTGCTTAGGGAATGTGTGAATCGAAGGCAGCTAAACAGAGACGAAAGTATCAAGCTCCAAATGTCACACCGTTTGAAGAGCAAATAAATTATCTCACACAGAATAAAAATATCGGTACAACCAAAATAAATCTCCGCTCCTTACCTATGTCTGATTCACGATGGTTTTTAATGATTTCTCCCAGCTCAAAATGGCCAGACATCACAGCCACCTAGAAAAGAAGTTCACACACGCTTGATATTTGCATCTGTGAATGACGCACGGTGACGCAAGGCTTGGGAATAACACAATATTAAATACACGCATTAACTTCCCTTAATATTAAAAACAAATGCACGACCACAGTCACAGCTGGCTCTGTGGAGATGGCTGAGGTTAAGTAAAACTCTTTCAGCTCGTTGCAGCTTCACTCCACCTGGGACTCGGAACGCATGCAAAAACGATAACACACTAAATGTGCCATTTCTTTGCCACTACCATCAACAGAGGAAAGTGCAAATATTAAAAAAAGTGTTTACAAGCACAACAAAACACTAATAACAATCAAAAGTGAAGGCGCTTTGGGAAAAGGAAAAATAAAAGAGAAAGAAAGAAGTTCAAGTTTATATGCACTAAAGTCAGCAGAAACAAGACTTACATTATTTTAGACATTATTATTATTATAGAAAGTTATAATCATCTCTGATTATTAAACTGGGACGGAAGGAAGTGTTTTGATGTCCAAAAACATTCTTTACCTAAAGGTTAACTTTACCAACATACAGTGGGTACAGAAAGTATTCAGTCCCCCACTCTCTGTTATATTGCAGCCATTTGCTAAAATCATTTAAGTTCATTTTACCCCTCATTGATGTACACATAGCACCTCATATTGTCAGAAAAACACGGAATTGTTGACATTTTTGCAGATTTATTAAAAAAAGAAAAAACTGAAATATCACATGGTCCTAAGTATTCAGACCCTTTGCTCAGTATTTAGTAGAAGCACCCTTTGGATCGAAAAACAGTCATGAGTCTTTTTGGGAAAGATGCAAGAAGTTTTTCACACCTGGATTTGGGGAGCCTCTGCCATCCCTCCTTGCAGATCCTCTCCAGTTCTCTCAGGTTGGATGGTAAACGTTGGTTTACAGCCATTTTTAGGTCTCTCTAGAGATGCTCAATTGTCTTGTTGGAAGGTAAACCTTCGGCCCAGTCTGAGGTTCTGAGCACTCTGGAGAAGGTTTTGGTCCACGATATACCTGTACTTGGCCGAATACTCTGAATACTTAGGACCATGTGATATTTCAGTTTTTCTTTTTTATTAAATCTGCAAAAATGTCAACAATTCTGTGTTTTTCTGTCAATATGGGGTGATGTGGTTACATTGAGGAAAAAAATGAACTTGATTTTAAAATATTTTAAAAAATGGCTGCAATATAACGAAGAGTGCAAAAAAAATTTAAGGGAGTCTGAATACTTTCCGTACCCACTGTATCTATCCCCATCCATTTATCCATCTTTTTATCTATTAATTTTTGATTTATTGTCTGTCTATCCATCTAACATACAGTATCAACTTTTATTTTACTTTTGCAACTTGCTTCAAACCTGTTATTACTAATAAATGTGAATTGATTTACATAGTACATAAAAGCAATCATTGCATCTGCTTGATAACGCCAGCAGCTGTGTCAACATTACAAAACATTTAACTCATTTTTCATCAGCAGCGAGATGGACTACTGTAACTGATTCCTTACCGGCCTTCCCCCCAAAAAACATCAGACAGCTGCAGCTCATACAGAATGATTCATACAAAACTACTAATCACCTCAGTGTTCGACTTCCAGTTACATTTAAAATTGCACTTTGAAATACCATTGTTTATAAAATGTGCTATATATAAATTAAATATTTTTGAATTATTTTATTAATGCAGTGACATTTATGGGACAGTGAAAGAGACCAAACCTGCACATTTGCACATGCACACTGAAACCCAGATTTTGTTCTAGCATGGCCACGTTGTCATTACTGACTGAGGTAGTGTGTATGCATGTGTGTGTGAGAGAAGAGGCATTCTTTGAAGAACAGAGGGTGAGGGAGGCAGGGAAAGCAAGCTGAAAGAGAATTTTACTTCCATGGCAACCAGGCTGTTCAGGCTTCCTTGCCTTCTGTCATCCAGCACTATACTGACAGAGCCTGGCATCACCAGCACTGCTCTCTTGTCTGTTCTGCACAGGAGAGCTAGCGTCAGATCATTACTGCTGTCTTCCATTCAGAGCCCAGTTGTATTGGTGGATGTGGGAATGTGGATGTGCTGGTGGGTGGGTTTTTTGCTTGGTTCTATAGCAATATTAGGTGCCTTTGTTGTGCGTATTTATCCCAGAGCTTTTTTGGGGTGATAAAATATGTGATGAATGTTTTCAAAGGATGGATTGAGATCAAATCCTCTCATGTTAGGATGGTTTTCCCTCAGGAGATGTTCTGCATGTTGTGATGTTGTACCGCTCAGATTCTGTGTTTAAAAGAGCTTTAAAAAGGTGAAATTAATAAAAAATAATAAGAATAAAATGAATGTAAATATATACACAATCATCTACTCTCACCTAAAGAATTATTAGGAACACCATATTAATACAGTGTTTGACTCCCTTTCGCCTTCAGAACTGCCTTAATTCTACGTGGCATTGATTCAACAAGGTGCTGAAA
>JAUCMU010000063.1:7351917-7369544 GCA_032275025.1 Enteromius treurensis
GTTCCATTGAGTTCTGAACATTCCTTTTTTGGTGAAATCGGACCTCAGATAAAAAAGACACATTTAAATATATAGTTATATCAGTTTTTCTTTTTTTTTTTTTATAAATCTGCAAAAATGTCAACAATTCTGTGTTTTTTCTGTCAATATGGGGTGCTGTGTGTACATTAATGAGGAAAAAAATTAACTTAAATGATTTTAGCAAATGGTTGCATTATAACAAAGAGTGAAAAATTTTGGAAAGGTTGGAAGCGGGGTTTGTAGAATTTAGTTATTTTAATTAGTTGATTTTACCCTGTTAAGGATATGCAGAGCGTTGAGTAATAAATATCAATCTGCAAGTGTTTCATAATTACCTGGAAGGAGGTCTGCCCACTGTTATTCTTTGTGTCCTTATTGGCTCCTCGATACAACAGAATGCGGGCACAGCTCTCCTAAACAATGAATATAAGACTATAACGGCCTGAAGACATTGAACCCATCTAATGCTGGCCATAAAATGTAACAAGCATCACACATCATACAACTTTATGTCCTCAGTACATATACCACTTGTACACATAATAATTAAATCTTCACAGGGATCTTTAAAGCATCCATGGAAAGACCATTCTGGTGACTGGCTTTACCAGCTAATGAAGCGCACTGCTATGTTTGACCAGCACTAGTTAGCACAAACCAGTAAAACATCATTTTATTATTTAGCTTGATTTTTATGTCAGGACCGGCAGTTATACCTTGTTATATAAAGCACATATGTGCAGGGCAGTGTTTCCTGAGGCATTCTGGGATGAGGAGTCTGCACCATAAAAAAGCAGGTGCTCTAAGTGTTGAGAGTTCCCATTTTGACAAGCCTAGAGAAAAAGAAAAAGGGAGAGAATAGGATAGACAAAGAATGAAAGGACAGGAGGAAAGAGAAAAGAGAGAGTGGACAGGAAGAGCAGAAACAGTCATTGAACATACGAAAGGGAAAAGAGGGGAGAGAAGAATAGATTTTATACATTGTCAGAACAGACACCTTTGCTAATTAACACCACACTGAACGTGTGAGTGAGAGGAAGAGAACGAAAGAATGAAAATAGATATGAAAATGCACACATGCACAGAGAGAGATTCCGGTACTTGGAAGAAACTTGGGATCGGATTCTTGAACTTGTAAGTCTCTATTGCCTTTATGTTTGTAATGCCTGTCTGCAACTAGCTTTGATGATTATTAAAGTCCACAATAAAAGACGGCAAATGACTTAATTCTTGTTAAACATTTCATCAGGCTGTTAAGATTTCTAAAGGCTCAAAGCTTATCAAGGTCATTTATTAAACGGAGGAGAAACTCTGAAAGTGTGTTTTTCAAACTAAATTTGACAGTACAATATTTGCAGTACAATATCACCACAATAAGTACAATGTATTTATTTTTTTAATGTAAGTACATAGTAGTTAAGGCCACCTAATATAAAGTGTGACCAATAAACATCCTGTAAACTTACTGTAACAGTACTGTATGTCACCAAAAAATAAAGACATAATTATAATTGACTGCAATAAAACTACATTAATTATAAAAGTACTGTTACACACACACATATATATAAATACATAAATATAAAGGGTTTAATGATACACGCACCGTGTATCGATCGGTTCACGCGCATTTTCCAAATCAAAGTGATCATCCTTGTCAGTGGGGACTTTGAAATGTGAGCAGGGCACGTGTGTGCCATTATGTTGCCTAGTCTTTTGGAATGCACTTGTCAAAGGGAGAGATTTCCTCATTATCTTCAGCTGGGATGTTCACGTGTGCTTCAGCAGATGTCACTGTTTTAATGTCATAAATGTCTATTTATTGTTTTTGGCATGCCTGTTGCAGATAAACATACATTTTATATTTGAAAATGTTTTTAAAATATGTATATTTATTTTAATTTCAAAGTATGCACTAACAAAGAAAAATGCCTGTGAACCACTCGATACACGATATGCAAATTGTTACACCCTTAATATATATATAAAATATATAGCAGTTTTATAATTAATGTGTTTCCGGTATATGACACACACTGTTTTTCTTAGCACTTTTTGTACCTGATGGGTTTCGTCCCAGCCATTCTCATCTCGGAGCCCCAGCTTGGCTCTGTGGTAGAGGAGGGTCTCGCAACAGGATGTGTCACCCCCTATCAGCACAGTGTGGTAAAGTGGAGTCAGCCCGCGGCGGTCCTTATAATCAGGAGATGCCCCCAAAGACAACAGCGTCTAAAAAAAAAACAGAAAACAGACAATAAGATTGAAATAATTTTTTATTACAAGCATAAATTCATCCTAATGATGGTGCTGTATGTGTTACCAGTAGGGCAGTGTGTGAATGCGCTCTGACAGCCTTGTGGAGAGGAGTCAATCCATCCTTTGCCCTGAAGTCAATGTGAGCTCCCCCCATCACCAGCACCCTGATGATCTCCCCTCCGCCCGGCTCCGTCTGTACGGCCAGAGTGAGTGGGGTCTCTGTCACACACACACACACAATCAGTCAGTAAGGCGCATGGATAATTAATTACAATCAATGTGATATATGTATACAGGAGTCAACATTCAAATTGAATCAAAACCTTTCATCAAAGTTGTCCTAAGACAAGAATAGGTATTGTTTTTGATTTTAGGACAACTTTAGTGAAAGGTTTTGATCCACTTTGAATGTGGACTACTGTATATATATACTGTATATATGTAATATAATCAAACAATTGGATAATTATGGTGATATCTATTGGTTAATTTTATTTATTTATTTTCCTTAAAGGGGTTTGGGAAAAAAATGAACAAAAAAATGTAACTATTGCCGCCCTAAAATATCCCTTTAATTGCCTTTAATAAACAGACATTTTCTCTCTCATCAGCCTCCTAGTGGTTGCAAATGGTGCAGCAGTTCTCACTCCTTGTTAGCAGGGTCTGCTCTGAGAAGTGACTGTCAGCCTGGCAAGCGTAAACATCAACTCTGTGACAACGCAGATGACACAAACTGTGAACAACACTCAAGGTAGCCGTCTTGCAAGTCAAACTCTGCCGGAAACGAATGCTAATATTACTCTGCATTGTCATCTGGTCCACAAAACAGCTTTCACAACATGTCTGGCCACGTCTTCAGCTCACCAAATGCTCGCCAAAGTGCTAAAAACTTGAATTAATATGCCATAAAAGATGCTGCCCCATTACAAATTCATCCTCTGTTGACACGCATTGAACTGAACCGCTGAGCTGCAGTAATTGTTTCATCTCATTAAACAGCCCAAGTGTAGTAATTGGGTTTTTGTTGAGACTAACATTAACTTTACGCAGTTGTTGCATAATTTAAACTCAGGATGACTTTTGTTGGCAACTGCATGGATCGTTTGAGAAGATGCAAATGTCCATTCATGTAAACACTCATTGAATATTCATTCAGCCCTATTTCCATCTGCATATAGCATGTGTGCGGGCCAGTTTATGCTCTGCTGGCAGTAATTCATTATCCAGCTCACTAATGGGAAGTTCATTAAGTCTCACAGGAAAGAAACAGTGCAGTGTCTGACACCTCACCTCCCGTATCAGGGTCATGGTAGTTGGGGTCGAGGCCTTTGTCTACAAGTTTGGCTACCTTTTCCATAGCCCCGGCCTGGATGTAGTCCATGAACTTCTTTAGACTGGCCTGTAGAGGGAGACACATATAGCCGTGCTGAGGATGAGCTACTTATGAATATCCCAGGTAACATACAGGCCTAAGACGCAAATAGCACAGCTTGAATGTTCATTCCTAGTTTTATGTAAATGTGATGTTTTATGTGGTGACACTTACCTTTGTGTGTAGTTTGGCCAGCTGTTTTTCATCTAGATTTGTCTGTTTGTACACCCTGGTTTTGTAGCGGAACTGTGTGAAAGAAAATCAGCCAAAATCAGTGTTAGACAGTTATCTGAGAGTCGTCAAAGAAACTTCAGTTTGTAGAGGAAAAACATGTTTACAGTAATGTTAAGAGGACTAAAGTAAGATCGGGATAATTAAAAAACAGAAATGTTTGGTCTTTTCTTAAAACCCTGCTCAGAGGCAGGACTACTTTTCTAGGGGGACTAACTTCTGCTTATGGCGCAGTTCATAGCATTGTTGTGTTGATTTATGTTCACTTAAGCCAAAACTATTAAAATAGTAAAAAATAAAATGTATTTTTTATAATTTATTATTTGTTTTATTTATTTAAAATTACCTAAATATAAAAAAAAATATTATTAATAATAATAATAATAATAAACTATTACAAAACTTAAAAAGTCAAAATAAAATAAAATATTAATATAAATTTTATATGAAACAATAAAAACATTTATTTATGTTATCATGGCAACTAATTGAAACAAATATATTTAAGTATTAAAATAAATAAAAAAATCTGAAAATTTACAAATAAAATTTTAAATATTGATTTTTTACAGTAAAATAATAAATACTAGCAGTACATATACAGAAATAAGTGATATCGCCAACCTCCATTATCAACTTCAGATATAATTTTTTTTTTTGTGAATTAAGTAGTCTTTGAGTTGACTATTGTATAATATCAATTGCCTACAAATAATAATAATAATAAACAAACAACATTTTAATTGTGTACGTTGTAAGACAAATCTCCAATAAACCATATCAGGGTTATTAGGATTCATAGTTACTAGAGAAGCCGCTTAAAGAATTATTATCACCAAGGCAACAAACAATTTGAAGCAGCAGTTCCTTAGCACCCACATTCACGTTCAATTATAGAACAAGACTTGAAAGAAAAAATGAAAGGACAGTCAACAAAATTTTCTAAAATGAAGAAGAGAATAATAGGAAGGGTACCTCCAGGTAGGGTACTCCTTTCTCAAAGGATTGTGGGTATTCGCGGAGCGGCCTCTCTTCCTCCAAGAACTTGGCATCGTGCCCGTCAGTAGCAGGCTGGAAAAGGCCATAGTTTAATACATCCCTTAGAGATTCAGTCAGACTACACAGCACCTGCTGCTTTGCCTTCCATACGGTTGAATCAGGGTTGAACCTCAGACACTTCTACAAAAACACAGACAAAAAATGCCTGTTAGACACTATTATAAAACTATTATACATAGATAATATAAAAATAATAAGCAACAGTATAGTATATGGTATAGTATAGAGAACAATTCTCACTATTAACTAGTTGCTTATTAGCATGCCCATTATTAACATATTGGCTGTTTATCAGTACTTATAAAGCACATACTCTACATATCCTAAATGTAACAACTAATAAGCAGCAAATTATGAGTTTATTGAGGTAAAATATAGTTAATTGTTTGTTAATAGTGACAATTGAATGTGTGACCAAATATTATGTTGTAATATTACAAATAAGATATATACATATATAGGCCTAATATTTGTGTGTTTTGTGTTTTATTTATAGGCCTATTATATACACCAGCATTCAAAGCTTTGGGATTGGTAAGATTCTTTAATGTTCTAGAAAGAAGTTTGAAGAGACGTTTCAGCATCATTACTCCAGTCTTCAGTGTCACATGATCCTTCAGAAATCATATAATATGCTGATTTGCAGCTCAAGAAATTTTAAGTTTAAATGACAACAAACATTTTAACAGTATTTTGTATTAAATTTCTGATTATATATATTCAAATTAACTTCATAAATTTTACATTATTTGTTTACATACATTATCTATTTTTTATTTAATTTATTAATAACCACCAAATTATTACTATTATTATATAAATTACTATTTTATTCTTATTGACCCTAAAGAGACCCAAAAAAAATGACGTTCTGTCTGTTGTGCACTAGAGGGAGACATTGTGATTCACTGAGGTAAAACATCCCTGCTTGTCGGATTAGCAGACCCCTGACTGGCAACTGTCCATCAGCTTCATTAACATACAATTTGTGTCTTTAGTCACCCTGGTAGTGCTAAATGGCAATGCTAACTGATTAATTAGCCTGCAGTAATAGCCTTAATCCACAGCCTGCCCAGGTACCTCAAGAGTACCTTAGGGATTGCGACGACACACCCCATTCAGAAAGGACAGCTTGGTTTCTGCTACAACATCGCTTAAACCCCCTTGCAGCTTACAAGCTTAAGCACAGGCTCCAGGCTAAGGGACATGGTCGCTTCGAGCTGGATTTTGGGACAGTAGTGCTGTTCCAGGAACTGTGAAAATGGGGCAGCCCTGCAGCGGAGTGCTGGAAAGAAATTCCCTCCGCTGACCTTGAGGAGTTGCTGTGATTGGTTTGTGGCTGTGTTTGATGGGTTAAGTCTCCCTGCACTGTCTCGTGTTTGTGTGTGTGTGTGTACATGCAGTGACACAGAGAAGTGTGAAATTTCTTCCTCCCTCTGTTATTCAGTCTCTCACTTTGCACACAGCCAATCCCCATCACCATGGCAACCAGTTCATTAGTGGAGCAAGCTGCAGGTTGCCATGGAAACATTTCAGCAATCCCTCGGTGCGCTATGGTATGGTGGTGTACGTGTTTCACTGTGATCTTGCGGAGTACATGTGCTCTGGAGGGAGTTCTGCTCAAGAGAGGTCATAGGTGTAGTGGACAACTTCACAGACAATTTGGAATATCAAGACGCGTGGAGATCACTCACAGTTCAGTACGTACAAGTCAAACATCTTGCACATGCAAGGATATGGAGAATAGTGCACGCAGAAATGAAACATTCTTCATCTTTTATACATGCCTCCTGCGTCTCTGGAAGACAAAAGATGTTTATAGAAGAACATCCAAGCTGCTTTTTTATAGTTAAAGTGGATGGTGACCAAAGCTGTCAAGGCAAGAAATTTTGCAAATGGTTTCAGGAGACAGTTTGTGTTTTAGCACAAAACAACGGAAACAAGTCACAACACAACAAATAAGCACAACACAATGTAAAGTCGCAACTAGGGTTGCAAAATTCAAGACTGGACATTTTCAATGGGAATTAACAAGAATAAATGGGAATTAATGGAAATAAAATTGCAAGAACTGGGAACTTAAATGTATTTGAGAAAATGATCTTGCAGTATAATCTTGGTTAAAACAACCCGATTTAATGCAACTTCACTTCAATTAAAATCTAAGAATGTCATTTTTAACATGTGTTTATAGATTTCCCCAAATGTACAATCAATTCCCATAGATACCTGTAAATTCCCACAAAAGTTTACAACTTGGAATATTTCCAAAATTCCCAAGATGAAGTTCCCATGGAAAGTTTCTGGAAATGTTCCACCCCTTTGCAACCCTAGTCACAACACAACACAATGGAAACATGTCACAACGCGACAAAATGAGCACAACACAATGGAAACTAGAACGCAATGAAATGAACAACACAATGGAAAAAGGCCCCAGTAAAATGACCACAACACATCGAAATTAGTCCTATGCATTGTATTTTGTTGTGTGTTGCAGTACTGGTCCACCGCACTGGACAGCTGGTTCACATCTACTTTAGTGAACATTCTTCCAAACCTCTCCTTGCTTGTTCCACTGAAGAATAAACATCATACAGGACTGACATGACTTCAGGTTAGGAAAAAAAACTAAAGGATAGTTCCCTCAAAAAGGGCAATTCTGTTAACACTACCTGTACAATGCTAATGACCAAAAAAAAGTGCACAACGCAGATGTAGACGTGAGTTCATTTGCACCCATGTGATTACAATCATTTTGGTGGAATGATAATCAGCCTGGAAAATGATTTATTATAATGATATCTAATTATAGTAATTTGGCAGTTAATCTAAGAGCTATTATTTTCAGGTCCAAACCACAGACTTCTTCACGATGCCATCCTCTCTTATTTTCCTCTGACAATAAGCGTGACATCCTGTGGTGTTTTTAAAGCGTTGAGGAACAATTTACAGACAAAAGTTCTAAACAGATTAGCTAATTAAACAAAATGTACCTAAATGTGTTGTATCTCCTGGTCTAATTGCTTTATTGATAAAGAGCTACATCTCTCTCTCGACACTTTCATACTTGTTTTTCTCTGTTCTTAAGCTAATATTCTGGTTTCAGCCCATTACTGTCACACGTTCTCTCTCTACTCTTTCTCATTAAGCTAGGTGTCAAGAGGTACAACATTCATTTAAAGTTAAAATATCAAAAAATAAAAAAATAGTTTGGTCTCTGGTGACTTTTTTGTTAGTCTAGCCCTCATTTACATGTAATGTAAGTTTCAGATTTCATGGCCAAGCATGTTAACAATCATTTAACATTGCTGCACACCTGCAGCCCACGCATGTGAACTAATCTGATTTTGTCTGACCAACAAAGACGTCTTAATCAAATAACAATCCAGCCGGAATAGTGTCGTGTTAACATAGATTTGCTAACGTGACCACTTCAGAAATTCACACAATTGAGTTTAGCTGTCCCACATTACACAATGTCCCAGATTAGCCTGATTCAAACTACATTATAGATTCAGGGGGCTGGGATCCTTGCAGATTGCGTATGATACTTGACAGAAAAGGTCACATTTTGGTGATATATTACACAAGGACTAATGTGCTTGGCAAACCAATACTTTTATTTCATTAGATATATGTGCGAACAATTACATACATCCAACATACAGTACAACCGTTGGGGAAAAGTATGAAGTTTGATCTCATCAACAACGGACAAACATAGTTTGCTTATATAGAACAAAATGTATGTGTTTTTATGTCTTTCTGCAAAATAGATTCACAAAGCAGGTTGGAAAAGGAACCGGAACAATTGGATTTGATAACTCTTTTGTTAGTAATAACCTCCACCAAATGTTTCCTGTAATTGCGAATCAGACCTGCAGGAGAGATCAGGAGGAATTCTGTACTATAATTCTTTACAAAACTGTTTCAGCTTTGCAATATGCTCGGGATGTCTGGAGTGAATCACACTCCTGAGGTCGTGTTAAAGCATCTCAGTTGGGTTGAGGTCAGGACTGGGCAGCGTGTATTCTCTGTCAAAGTCATTCCATTGCAAATATACTCCTGTGTTTTAGTTTACTGTCTTGTCACATCACCCAGCTTCTGAAACTCAACATTTTATATTGTTTTTAACAGCAGCAGCTCTGACCGACAACTCATCTTAATGAATGTTTACATTGTGCGTTCAATAAGGTATCATTTTTTCTTTACTTTATAGGTGCATTATTTCATTTTTGTGACTTTATTCTGTGATATTTTAAGTAACTGAAAAAAACAAAATGAGCTAATAATGAAAAGAGCGCTTCCAATAAATTAGAATGAAAATAAGATTAAAAAATATATATAATTGCACCCAGTGATAAAGAAGTAAATCATTGATGTAATAATCTGAAATGGTCTAATATATGCAAGCATACCTGATACTGTAGTCTTACTAAAGTGTTTACTCATGTTTGACTGGTACAGTGTTTCATGTAACCCTCCATGTCTCTCTCTCTCTCATTCTAGCAGCTCCCTTGAGCCCGTTTCTGCAGGGCAAGAGCAGTGGGGGGATTAGTAGACTTTAATGAGATCTATAGGGAAATAACCTTCACTCTATCTATCTCTCTCTCTTTCTATCACTGCCATCGTCATGACCACTCCCGGTTATCTAGTCTTCACAATTACACATACTTCTAATTTTCACATACTTCAAATCTTCCTCTTTCACTGGAAAAAAAAATGTTTTCTAACACAAATTGGCAAATAGTAGCATAAATCTAATCTAGATTTTTACATGTACAAAAGATTTCAATTTTCCATGAATGCTGTTCCTCTGAACCCCATTTATCAAGATTTCTGGAGAGAATTTTAGGAAGCTGTTTTTAACACTGATAATGTAAATCAGAAAGATTAGAAAGAATCATGTGACACTACAGATTTGAAATGATGATGATGAACATTCAGCCATTAAGTCACATGAATAAATTACATTTTAGAATGTAGGGGGAAGAAAGTTATTTGACATTGTAGTACTAATTTTGCATTATTTTTGCTCAAATAAATGCTGCACTGAAGAACAAAAGACACCTCTATAAAAACATTAAAGGGGGTCATAAACTGCATTTTTATTATATTGTGCTGTTCTTTTCACCCCCCTCAACTGAAAGCTCTGTTTGTGAAGATGTGGCAGATAGTAGACTCAGAAGCTAGGATTGGCTAACAGTTGTGTATGTTTGACAGCGTACATTCCTCATAGATGGACACTTCAAAAACACATAAATAATACATATCACAGATCTGTAATAACAGAATTCGATCAAATAAAATCAAATTTTTCTGAAAAACAAATTCTGGAAAAAAAAATAGTTGATTGTAATTTTTGACTAACGAGTTCTAAGTTCTGATATATATCAAAAGCTCAAGATAATTTAGATTTCTCAGTTAATTATCCCTTTACCATAAATAGGCAAAATACTTTTAAAGACTTTTTTTGGGGGGGCTTTAGCTATACTTTCCTACCCTGACTTGTCCAATCCTCTTTGCATGCCTCTCCCTCCATCTTTACTTCTTCACTGTTGCCCCCAGCTCTCTCAGCGATCTCTGGTTCAAAGAGCTGTAGGCAGACTCTGTGGTTAATGTGTGTAAGATGCGGGGTCGCTCTGATAATGCCCTGATGCCCCTCAGGGTTCAGCGCCCTGCACTGCAAACACATCTGTTTTACTATTTCTATCACTATTTATCATACAGTTCCTATGCGGTTTGTGGTAAAAAAATAATTAATTTCAATGTTTAAACTTAAGTACATTTTGTACGATAAACAATTCTAGTTCTGTTTTGGGTCACTGCTTGATGTCTGATGGCAAATTTGTGTCCAAAAGCGTTTAGTGCATGACGGGGTGAGTGGGCATTCCCGCGGCCCTACATTTGCTCGGTTGTGTTTGCGCACCTCCTGTCTCTCCCCAAACTCATTAAATCACAATTAACGAGCAATTGCAGTTTATTGAGGGTGAATTAGCTGGTATGTAGAGCAGGCCTAATGTACTGGGATTATGCGGACGCATTATTTCACACAAAAAAAACAGAGAGTCTGATAAAAGAACATGGTTTGAGGCAAAAGAAAAATCAGGAAGACAATGGGGAAAAAAAAGACATGAAAAAGAATCTCAAAGTCAGATGAACCTTATTATATATATATATATATATATATATATATATGTGTGTATATATATATATATATATATATGTATGTATATACATACTTGATAAAATAACACTGACAGCTTTGCACCTGACTGCCGTCTTTAATGTACAGTAGTAATGACTAATAAGTCGCAATGTAGTGGAAGTAACAACAGATCTTTATTTTGATGTAAGTTCACGTGAAACTAATTATTTGTTTTATACGTTAGTTTCTTGATTGGATGGAGGGTCAACTGTAGACTAAATGATTGGAAAATACTGCCATACATCATCAGAGAGGAGTTCAAAACCAATACAAAAAATGAAACATTGAATAAATCATTCATAACATAAAAAACATAGATATGGTGTTAAAGTTGGTTCTTAATTTTATAAGCCAATACATCATGAATGCATCAGTGTATTGCAGCATTTGAGTCATGTATCATTTTTGCACAGGCAGGTGTTGCAGATCGGCCAAAAATCAGAAAGTTTTTCGATGCAGCTCAGATCACCTCCAGGTGTTTCACGGCCATCCTGTTTCATCTATCAGCCAATCTTACACTAATTACAATTTGCTAGTGGCTTGTCGGACTAAATAGGCAGCTTCGAATAACTGGAACAAAGAAAATAGGACTCATTGTCTCTCTTTCACTTGCACACAAACATACACAAACTCCCCCCTCGCAAACACACACAAGCTAATGCACATATGCACACCTACAGTAATTATACAATCCCACGCTGGAAAGGTAAATACAAACAAACAAACAAAAAAAAAAAACATGAGCAAATACAGTTACAACACTGAGAATAAAAAGAGAATAATTTGCAGAAGACCTCGAATTTGCTCCCTCATCTGGCATGACCAAATCCACTGTTTAAGTAACATCTATTCTACTAAAGTGCATCCATCAGGTCAATTTTTGAATGCAGCTATCCCACAATCCCATGTGTGTGGTTTGGCATTTGGTTGCTAGAATAAAAATGGTTTCCAACTGAGTGATTGAAACAAATGAATTCATAGGTGACAAGATAGTTTTGCCCCCAATAAAAAATGATTAATTAATTTATGAATTAAAGTCTCTAAATAATTGCTTTGTTATTTGCAACCGCTCACAATAATTATTTATATAATGTAGATTAGTGTTGATCTTGTTAACAAAAATAATGTTTCCTGAAATAAGCTTAAGAACTAAAATGGCGAAACTGAAAATAAAAACTAATTTAAAACTAAAACTTAATTTACTATTTGCTAATAATGCTAGTAATATTTTAAAAAAGGACACTAAAAATATAAACATAAAAAGAAAAAATAAGAATATTAAACATCATGGCAATACTAAAATAACACTGGTATCAATTCTCGTAAAAGGTGATCAAAATGCCTTCAGTTTGACTTCCACTATAAGAACACTCTTTGCCCAGGTCTACCCATTTTAATTCAATTATCAAGCATAATCATATTATTCATGAATCATTAATCTCTTGCCACTGCCCACAGCTATAGGATGGCCCAGTGAGCGTGATGGGAAAGCAAACCTCAGTACTGTCATTCAAAGGAATGAAGCACAGCTATAAACATACAGTAGAGTATGCTGTCGTGTGTGTCTGGGAGGAAGCAGCGGCGACGTTTGCATCCCTTTCGGCAAACATGTCCACAGTGGCTTTAATTAAAAGTGCCTGCTTTAATTTGTGGTGTACAATAAACGGATTACAGCAGTGGTGATTTCATTCCTCAAACCACTGAACCTCTTAATCTGCCTTGTGAAAAAGAGCTTCACTTGAACACCATCGCCATCTTTTTTCCCCCTCGTTTTTGGTCCATCTAAAACCGTTGAGGTCACCTTGAGTCCGTGTCTATTTGAAAGTCACACAGTTGGTTTGATTTGGAAAGGATTCTTGTCTTGTGGATGTTTAACTAGAGTCTCTGTACTAACTTTCTTTGTTTTGTTGTGTTTTTTTTTTTTTTTTCTTCTTTCCTCTCTCTCTTTTGCTATTTCTTTTTGCTTTATCTGGGGGGGAAAATGCCAACGTTTGCACATCTGTATGGAGGAGAAGTTTGGATAAAATCTACTAACACACACACACATATGCGACGCGCGCACACACTCGTGGAAGCGCACACAGACCATATGAGTGTACGCTGGAGGGCAATTTCAGCAGATCCAGCCAGCGTCAGCCCATATTTAAATATAGATTCCTGAGCAATCACAATCCAGCGAAACTATATTCATCAAGAGAAGTCTGATATATTGTAAAAGTTAAAAGTAATTGGACATGTCAGTGATTTATTTGAAACACTTTCTTACTTGAATTACCAAATCCTGAATAATAAAGGGACTAGAGATGTGTTTCCCAAAGCATCGTTCCTCTGTGTCTCCACCATGCTTGAGAAGCGACAACAGAACTCATAATAACTAAGTGTAGACACTGCATACGGACTAAATCAGAGTACCATTACCATCAATGGTCTCTACAATCAACTAATCTCATATATATATATATTTACATATTTTTAGTGGAAACCATGATACAATTTTTTTGGATTTTTTGATGAGTAGAGTATTAATTTCTTCTGATTCCAAAGGAAGTATTCATTCACAGTTATAATCAAGCTAAAGGCTTAATTAAACTTCTATAAATTCTGAACAGATTATTAAAACACTAGGCATCATACACTTAGGATAATGATACAGTGGGCAACTTTTTAAGCAATATTGCAGTCAACTGACAACCAGGTGAGACACATAGCCTATGACTGATCTAAAATGTCCCAGTAAGAAAGTGCCTGAGCAACATTGCTTGAAAAGTTGCCCTGTGTATCATCAGTGTCTGAAGATTTAAAAAAAACATTCATACACTATGCAATTTTCTATGGAATCTGTCAACTCGCATCTGCTCTGACTTCCATTTACATGTTCAGATGGTAAATCTGAGAAAAACTTCCTTAGTAATGAATAAAAGACAATGGGCTGTTGAATTTTTAGAAAATAACACACACACGAGGTGGTGAAGCAGAGTGGCTGTTACACCTCGTGTGTGTATTATTTTCAAAAATATTCCACAGTTATACAATTATTCTGCTTATAAGGCTGCCACACCTCAAGACATTGATCAGACAATATATATATATAGTCATTTTTTTCTACTTCAATAGCTATTGTTTGATTCTGCATCTCCTCCAACGACTCTGTTGCTAATTCTAAAACATCATTTTAGACCTAGTAGCGGAGGACAATGTTGCCAGATTGTGCGGTTTTGGGGTCATTTTAGTGGTTTTCAAACATGAATTATATAGACTAATTAGTTAACATACAAGCCCAAGTGTGCATGCCGCATCCAATCAGTCACAACGTTACTAAACACACGCACACTGCAAAGACTACTGGTGCTGATGTTGCCGTTTCCAGAGTTGATGATTCAGGAGTGACGGGTGTTTAGCGTGATAACGGATGTAGAACTGTATAGGAATTATTTTCTTATCATTATTTTGTTTTATGGAGTTAAAAATGTCTCTTATGAACCTTGATTTACATTCGATCACATCATTTTAATAGCTAAATTTTTGGGCACTGGCAACACTGGCGGAGGATTGAGCCATTGATAGCAAAATAATGCAGTTATTAACAAGTCATGAGGGAGAGAGAGAGAGATTACCTCGTTGAGTCTTGTTACTTCGCTTGTGAGAAGCCATGTAGTTAAGTTAATAAACTATGTTACTCTGATAAAATTGGTAGAGGAGTGCTAACAACTTTAGCATGTTACTGTATGTGCGTCTCTGAGGGAGCGAGAGCGGGAGAGAAAGAACATGACTCAAATCATTTGGCAAAGTGACATGGACATGTAATGCAGTCAAGACCTGCATGGAACCACTTACACTGTGCATTTCCCTGAAAATAATTGCACACCTTAGAACAGGGCTGTGCAAACTCGGTCCTGGAGGGCCGGCGTCCAGCAGAGTTTAGCTCCAACTTGCCTCAACACACCTACATGAAAGTTTCTAACATACTATGAGCATGATTAGCTGTTTCAGGTGTGTTTTATTAGAGCTAAATTCTTCAAGCCTTCTCTGAAGCATGCGAGAACACAGCACATTCTCATGATGTACTGCATTCTTGCTTTAACTGACCACATAGTCTCAGTGAGCCAATGAGCAATAAATATAGCACAACATTACGAAGAAATAACTTTAAACGTGATAAGATAGCCTATCATTTTCAAATACTTTATTTTCATATAAAGAGTTTAAAGCTTACAGGTTTCTGTACACCGGCCGCCCGCAGCGTCTTCTGGGATTTTTTAATAGTTTGATTCTCTGTCTGCGCTCGATGCATCCTCGATATCAAGAACACATCAGGTTACTTGCATGCACCCTCTGTACCTGCGTTCTCGAGAATTGGAATTGAACTGTGATGGTTAATGATAACGTAAAACTAGAAACACAAGGACTCAAGATTGCATATTGAGAAACATCCTCTGCAGGACCGAGTTTGGACAGCCCTGCCTAAGAACATTCGTAGGCCAATCAGATTCAAGCATTCAACTGCCCGGTAGTATAATGTAGTGTATTCCAGCCTTAAGACCAACTAAAACCCACCTTTTAAAGTGCAGGTAAACAAACTTATTGAAAGTCCTAATAAGATTTCTGCTTCACAGTGGCAGCCACTGCACTAAATGTGTGTTATTTGAGTGTTTGGCCCACCTACTCGTAACTTGCTGCGCTCTGGGATCTATTTCAAAGTTTTTTCACATTTTATATATGTATAAGGTACTTCTAGGGAAGAAAGTGTGAGTATAGCATGTCTTTTGTGCAGTAGAGGTCATAAGTATTGACCATTAGGTGTCTTGGAGAGCAAGTTCTGACCTGCCATAGCAGAGCGCATGATCCAGACAGTTTGAGATGGTATGGAACGCTTTCCAAGTCTGTGTAATTCATTCGTGCCTTGTTTTTCAGATTGGTGTACTTGTCATAAACTTGTATCACTCCCAGTATTCGCCTAATTGATTCTTTGAACAGTGTTTGGCGGCGCTCTGACTGCCTGGTTAATATGTGTGCTGTGGACTTAACCAGGCATGGTTAGCAAAAGACGGATGTTGCATAGCGTACGAGTGGGTAATAGGAAAACAGGTGTGGGTTTTTGTGTGTGTGTTTGTGACTAACCGTCTGTTTGATATCAGGGATGCCAATCCGAAAGACCATCATAGCTACGTGTGTGTCATCAGGTGCGTTGCTTGAGCTTCGCTCTCGTAGCTTCCGCTGCTGTTGTGGCTGCTGTTGCTGATTAGCCGGCGCTTGGTGGGTGGGTCCAGGGTTGGACGAATACGGGTTGGCCGTGTGGCCCGGGTTGCCGGGTCGTAGCGGTCTGTCTCCTGGAAGTCGTCCAGCCATTGTGCCTTTTTGCCTGTGCCCCTCTTCCCTGCCTCCTCTCAAACGCCCTGGTCCTCGCCTGATGTCATCTTCGTTGTCCACGTCCTCTTCGTCATCCAACTCCAGTTCTCCGTTCTCCTCCTCACCTTCCTCGTCCATGCCGTCATCATCCATTTCCTCTTCCTCCTCCTCCTCCTCCTCTTCTTCCTCTTCTGCCCCTGGATAAAGGTGTTGACTGTTTCCCAGCATCCTTTGCTGCTCCTCGTCGCTGGAGAGGGGGCTGAGCGGCATCGTCATGGCGACAGGGAGAGTGGCACCAGCGGCAACGGCATCATCCCCAGAGACACACTGTGAAAAGAGAAGAGGAGTGTAAGCATGAGAAATAGAGAGGTGGATGATGAGAGGAGGAGAGAGCAGACTGAGAGAACAGAAGTAGGAGTTCGAGAGAATGTAAAAGAACAAACAATCCCACATCGCTCCATCACTCAGCAGCTCGCACCAAGTCGCAGCAGGCCGTTCATGCAAGATGTGTTCGTGCATTTGTGCCGTTTTTAAATGCACACTAGAGCGATGTCTTTGACAGCCGCGACGTGTCTCGCTGGTTTTCTAGAATCTCGTGCCAGAAGCATTATGTTTGAGACTCAGTGGAATGGAAATTAACTTTTCTTAACTTGACACAGTGTCTTGATAACATGGCGCTCACAGCACTGAACATCAGTGAGACATGTTGCGGTGGTTAAATATGTCCAATAAGTGCATGTTTACAAAAAAAAAACTAATTCTAGGTGAAGTAGGACATGTTCTCCCAAAAATAAAAACTTAATAAGTAATAACAGTACTTAACAGTAATCACCATCATCATCATCTTCGTGCCACCTTTGCAGTTCAGTCCAGCTAAGAAAAACACATTAAAAACCAGCAAAAAAACAAAACCTGGCATTAATTATATAAAAAATAATGCTACAGTTTTATTTTTCTGATTTAGGCTAATGGCTTCATTGTTGTAAATCCTTTTTTACAATTACTTCCAGACTAGTTTTGTTTCAAATCTTGCTTAATTTTACTTTATGTTAAACTGGGGACACCTGATTTCCAGTGATTACCGTCGTCTTGACTACAGAGACCGTCTCTGCATTTGATAAATAAAGTTTA
>JAUCMU010000063.1:7369644-7382765 GCA_032275025.1 Enteromius treurensis
AGATAGATAGATAGATAGATAGATAGATAGATAGATAGATAGATAGATAGATAGATCGATAGATCGATAGATAGATAGATAGATAGTAGTCTCAGCCTCAGACGTCACGCCCACGGAACGTTGTCTAAACGTCTGATGCATATGGTACACTTGCGAGTGTCGCATTTTTTTGGTCTGCCGGGAAACAAAGCGGAGACGTGTGATAGCGGAAGAAAAACTGTCCTGTTTACATGAGTGACAATGAGCTTTATCACTGTGATTGGTTGTTTGACATGTCGGTCAAACGGCCTTATGGGCGGGCCTTGGCCAAAGAAAGCGGCTATTAATTCCAGACGTTCAGCCGTCAGTCTGAAGGTCTGGCTACTAGATAACTAGATAGATAGATAGATAGATAGATAGATAGATAGATAGATAGATAGATAGATAGATAGATAGTCAAAATGCCGTATATAGAAATTTGAATTGAATTTGTATTTGGATTATGATTATTATTCTTTTTTTTATATTAGGACTTTTACTCAACAAGGATGCATCACATAGATCAAAAGTAACAGTAAAGAATTTTAATTTTTTTACAAAAAAAGAATTCTGAAAAAAATGTATAACGTTTTCGACAGAAACATTAAGCAGCACAACTTTTTTTCAACATTGATAATGCTAAGAACTTTTTTTGTGAATATCAAATCAGCATATTAGAATGATTTCTGAAGAATCATGTGATACTGAAGACTGCAGTAACACTGCTGAAAGAGCAGCTTTGCATCACAGGAATACATTTTTTGTAAAAAAAAATATTTCACAATATTAATGTTTTATTTATTTTCAGTCAAATAATTACAAGAGACTTTCTCACCGACCCCAAACTTGTAATACCCTAAATACCCTATATTTATTCATATTTAATAAATTAACTTTAGGCACCAAGGGCAGAAGAACACTTATTTTGCCTGTTCATTTACTGTGTGCAATTGCAAAACTTCCTCCTTTTGTCATTGAAATCCAAATTCCAATTCCACTTATGAGCCGATAAGGAGCCAATTCTCCAATTCTGTACTGTACTCTGACAAAAGACGCTATTCTGAGTCAGAATCTGGCTGACACTTTTGAATAAGCTTGCACCCTTAAAAACACACTCACGTATGAGATTAGTAAAATTGTGGCGTGTCAAGCGGATTGAAAAGAGAGAAGAAAGAGCTTGAAAAAAGAAAGATTTCAAGAGCCACTAGTCCCATGAAACACCTCAGCATCATGCCTTCATTAAAGCGGAGTGATTTCATATTCTGTTCACACGATGATGCTTCTGAGTTCAACATCAATCACCAGTGACCTGTGCTTCTTTAAGGAGAGCGTGAGATTCTTACGCAGAGTGGCGGCCCACACACACATGAGTGTGTTTCAAAGGTGGAGAGAGAGAATAAGCGAGCGTGCATGGAAATAAAGAAAGCGAGGGATAGGGGAAAGGTCACCGTGTCTTGTCGACAGAAGAAATGATGGTAAGCGACTTCCACCTTTTCTTTGCTCGCGTGTGACAGTGATGTCACCTCATGGCCTGTTCATCAACCAGCCGTTGGACACATGACAGCCTCGTATTTCCTCTGGGCACAAACCTGGCTCTACGAGCGCAGTGATAATGTCATAACAAGAAAACAGCTCTAGTCACAGCCACCTCTGAGAGGTCGAACAATGCCTCGCTAGCCTGCCTTTTCTGGCTAGACTGATAAGAGCACAGACATCTCAATGGGAAAGAGCTTGCCGAAACGTTCCTGAATGGAAGCACATAAAGAGGTTACACACATTAGAGCGGAACGCTGCAGGGGGAGAGAGTGTGTGGGCCCTGGGTTTGATGCTTGGGTTTTTCATGCTTAAAAATGATTGGAGACAGCATGCACGATGGCACAAAGGCAGGACTGATCATCCCACTATGTTCGAGACATATTAATGTCATGCTGCTTCTGGTTTCTTTTGTAATTTTGGAGAAGATATAAAAGATTGTCTCAAACATAGTCTTAAAGGAACGGTTCAAAACTCTGTTTTGTAGTGGTTTTATGGTGCAGTTAAATTTTTTATGGAAATAAATATTTGATTTTAGCTTAAACCTAAACTTTTTTTATTTAAAGCACCCAAATTATAAAAAGCTATAAAACAATATATAAGAAGCTATAGAAAAATATATAGAAAAAATTATGTAAACTCTAAAATGGCAACTTATAATTCAAAATATTAGTATATGTATAAATAATACTAAAATAACAATGGCTGTTCCAAACTTGTATGACTTTCTTTCCTCTATATTGACTTTCACTGCATGGAAAACACAGATATCAAAATATTTCGATTTTGTTTTACATGATAGAAAAAAAAAAAGAAAAAAAAGCATAATCAAAAGATGACAGAATTTCTATTTTTTAATAACCTCTAGATTCCGACTCTAGTTCGATCAATCATATTCTCATGAATATGTAATTAGTAGGCAGAAGTGTGGGATGTACTGTACCATGCATAAATACATTTGATTTCTATTTTGCTTTACATCCTGCATTTAAGTTATACTTGTAAAATAGCACGATGTTACACAATCTAACTCCCCTGGCCTTTCTTTCTCTTGCCTGTGTGTCTGAAAAGACTCCCTCAAGCGAACTTTAACAGAACAGGACGCTTTGGATCTGTGCGGTCCACAAAGGCTTCACTGACTCAGCTGTTGTGGTCAGCGTGTAGGTTTTCTAAGCTAATGCACTGAGGCTTGTGTTAAAAACAGAGCTAATGGACACAGATTATACAACTAAAAAGAACTTTATAACGTAAGCTATCAAGAGCTAACAAAAGGATCAGATACATCATATGCCCACAATATATCAACATGTATAAAAAAAACAGGTTTTCTTATTCTAGGGGATTACAAATTAAAGCTCAGACAACTATATCCAAAAGGGGAAAAAGAGACAATTGAAAAAATACTAGTCTTGACAGTCTGAGGTAAATCAAAGAGAAAAATAAATCTCAGAAAAAAAACGACTGGAATCAACCTCAAAATCCTTCACACGCACTAACTGCAGCATTATTCAGGTGTTTCCCGTAAATCCTTTAAACGTTAGCTGAAGATGTGGTTGTGTATTTTGCCAACGCTCAATCTTTTTTCATTAACGCTGATATTTTAATCATTTCTGTGCGATAGCTCTTTAAACTGAGGAGATAAATCTCATTTGATCTTGAGGTGGAGTATTTGATTTACATTTGTTTTAGCATTAAAAACAAAACAAACAAAAAAAATCCTCTCAGCCAGAAATTGGCTCGCCAGGAAAACACCACTTGTACAATTGAAAATAAATGCAGTCCAAACTGATTTTCCTGCAAACTAAACCTCCACAAAAATATGATGACATACTTGGGTAAATCATAGCTGTATTAACATGTCAAATAAAGCTGGTTTAGTGTGTTTGAGACGGTGTTGTGTGACAATGTGTCATCACCGTGGCCTGAGGGCTTCCTCCAACTGATGGTGTTTGACAGAACTGCAGCAGTTCAGGCTATGGTTTCCTGACAGACCGCACTGCTGTTTTGCCACGGCTTCCTCAGGTGCAAGCCAAGCTGACTTGGCATTTTGCGACGGACATATTTTGCGATGATACAGCCGTCAGAGGGATTTGAATGGGCAAACACAGGATTAAAATGTCTCTGTGTGTCTATTTCAGAGAGATGGCTGAGAGAGAGGGCGGGAAGAAGCTGGATGACTGGAGCTTGCCCTCCAACAACTACATGCTCTCTCTTCCTCTGCGAAAGTGCTATTCACACACGCACTCCAGATGTCAAAATTCAATTCCACAAGCATAGGCCAAACTGTGCAGAGCACAGCAGTGACTTGGCAACGGAAAACAAAAATGGAAAAGATTATGACTCTTTCTCACACCTTTTTTTGTTTTAAAGCTGTGGAAGCACAAATCCCACACATTAAAAAAAGATTATTGGAGTATTTTTTATAATTAAATACTATTTCAGACTTTAAAAATGTCATATTTATTCACTTGCTTTATTTGTAGTTAATTGAAATTTACTAGCAGTTTCTGAATGAAAAAACTATTTTTGTCATATATATATATATATATATTTTTTTTTTTATATATATATATTTTTTTTTAATAAGAATAATTTTGGTGTTAGTCAGAATACTATGAAAATAGCATAAAATGTAAAGAAAATAACTGATCTGAATCTATAAGGACCTTTCTTTCTTTACTGAACTATTTTGTAGGAAAGCATACCTTGACACACACAAACACTCACACAAAAACACTCGGACCCGTAGAGCCATCCATCAAACAGATCTATACAAACTGCTGTCACTTTCTAATATTAAAGGCTCCAAAGCAACCAGTGACACAGCGTCTTCCTCACTGGGTTTTGACAGATTGAGTCGCAGTATCAAAACTTTAACCATCAATTTAAAACCACCCCATATTGTAAACTGACAATACGAATGACAAAAAGGACATGTCGGCTATTACACAAGCTACTACTCTGTACTCTTCATTGTATTTTAATTTGCACCCTCTATTGCTTATTTCTCAACTATTTCATTCCACTGTATGTGCACTTCATTAACCATAATTGAATATTATTGCTTTGTACGTTTTAATATTTTGCATTTGGTCATTTGTCACCTTTCTTTTTTCTTTTTTGCAACACCATTTAAGAATGAAATCCTGTGCAGAAGTGTCATATTGGTTAAATAATAGCAACTTGACATTTAAAAGGCAATGTCAATATTACACATGGTGCTGACGTCACTGATATCAGAGCACTCTTCCCGAGAAAATGAAGCTGCTTGGTATTTAAAGGAGTTCTGTGGGCAGCTTTCTAACCACCTTCACCATAATCGATAATAAATATTCCTGCTGGCCCTCAAAACGACATGACCACCATAAAGCATCAATGGCACATTAAAGGTATAATCTGACAGATGTTCTGGCACACTCTCTTGGTCAGATTCCCACTTTATTATATATTCTGGACACCATCAAACAATGAAAAGTCATTTCTTTCATTGTTCTTTAAAAAAAAAAAGCCCCAAAAGGGGTTTAGCAGTGCAGAAGAATCATTGGGTTCCTCAAAGAATTTTAAGTGAACGGTTCTTAAAATTTGAAGAACATTTTAGATATCTGAAGCACCTTTTTTTCCTCTATAAAAACCTTTTGTGGAATGGAACATTTCTGTGTTCTACATGGAACCATGGACACCAATTAAAAATCTTTGCTTGTGCTTGAGCACATCAAATCATTCATTCCACAAATTCTCAGTGCACCCAAAATCATTAGCCTAGCATCTATATATAAATAGTCAAATATAAAGAAAGATGAGAGCAGTTATCATCTCAACTACAGTACATGTTTTCTACGTGCATGAAGCGTTATTCATTAACATACACTAACTACTGCCTCTAAAAGCTTCTGCCTTTGATAGTTAATGACAGCAGCCTTGATATTCTCATTAATTTTAGTAGAGAGTGTCAGATGGAAAACAGAGAGATCAGCCGCAAGAAGCTGAAGCTTAAATTTGACTTTGTGTGTTCAAATTGTAAATGAAAGGGGAAAACCAACACACAAGGAACCGTCTTTATATCGTTCTAATCTATTCTATATAGGCCAATCAATATGGCAAGACTTCAAACAACACCTCCCCCACCCCCCCATCTCCTCCAGTGCCCTCGGCTTTGACAATACATGTGCACGCTTCACCTCCTAATTGTGTTTGCATTTTAAATGATTCAAAGCAATAACAAGAACAGAAAAGCTTCCACAAGACTCCTAATCTACATTATGCTTGAGGAAACATGGGATGCGTGTTCCCAGGACAATGCTAAATGATTAATATGACTCAAATGTGCCATTTCACATTATTATTTTTTTAATTCTAGATAGATGCATGAAGAAACATCTACAACCTGTGTCAAAAAGTTTCCAAGAATGGCAGGCATAACAATTTTTAATTTAAAGAGCAATTACACTGCAAGCTGGCTCGACTCAATTTAGGGAGGTGCACCAAGAACAATGTTACTGACATATTTAGAGTAACTTAATAAATCATATTTTTGTTTCTGTAAAATGTCTTTCTAATCTCTTTTGATGGAGACACAAGTGATGCTCGTTCTTAGCTCTAATCTCTGAGACTGTGATCAATTAGGGAGCTGCAGTCAATGTTCCATGGCTGATTTGAAAATAAAGCAATAATCTGGCAATAATGCATTTGAGGGATGTGAATGAAATCAATCCTGTTTTAGTGTGAAGGCTTTCTGCTTTCAAATGTTAATGTGATGATTATGGCCATCATTATGTAGTCTTCTTTCGTAATTACCAAAGCTCTGGAGAATCTGCATGATGTAAGAGCAGCCACCTGGACAGAGTCTGAAGAGCCAACATCACTGACCTTATGTTGAAAGGAAGCCAGAAGTAAGTTATGAGCCTTGTTAATAAGGAAAAAAAGATCTTCATCCATTGTGCCTGTGAGAAAAGCTTCAAGAAAAATATTGGGTTTAATAAGTTCTCAATCAACAACGAGATCAGTAGAGTTACAGTAGACGTGAATGGGGGCAATTTGTAATTGACACGAGAAAGGAAAAGAGGTTTTTAGCTAAACGGAGCACTGAAAGTTGCAAGTTTATGTTTGTTTGTGTGCGTCAAGGTCTGCCAGTGTACATGTACGTACCGCACGCTATTTTTGCAGCTGTTAGTCATGGAAATTGGCGTCCACTCACACGCTGGCCTCAGTAGTTAGGGAGGTTCTGTCATATATCATTCACAGCGCCGCCACCCTCCACTGTTTCTATAAATACAACCAGCAGCACCTCCATTATTAATGCACACAGCCACTCCGGCCAATCACACCAATCTATCCTGAATCCATCATCGTAAGCTGAACAGCACAACCTACAGAAGCCTGCCCGCCTGCTCGACCCACCCACAGCTTTCTGAATAAGGCCTGCAGCTCTGCACAGGCTGTAGAAGAGGATCGAAACCGGGATCCTGGTGTGGATGAGGGTCTGGCTCGGGATCCTGGTGTGGATGAGGGCCTGGCTCATTCACTATAATCTCTTATAAATGGGATGAACGGATGACCGAGCACATAGTGTGGGCAATAGAACTGCTCTGACACACCTGAGGACACACCATCCCATAGCTGCAATGTGAGAACGTATTACAGTAAAGTATTACTCTTTTTTTGACCTCTTTTTTATTTTGCTTTTGGAAATATTAGGATTTGATCTGGTTAGACTCTTGAGATTAACATCGTGGTGGCGCAAAACATCACAACAATAAGAACAAAGGATTATGGGTGAAGAAATGTGACTAACTGCACAAATGCCAAAATAACTGCTTAAAAATCGTTTGACCGTGAAATCGTGAGTCCTGAAACCATTTAAAGGCAATATTTGAAGTGTAAAAAGTGAATAGGACCCTGACTCTGAGCAGTCTGCACCAATATTACTGTTATATTAATACTGAAGTTATCTGAGGTCATTTTCAGAACAATTGTTAACTAAGACACAAGGCCACTGCAGTTGCATTTGTATTAAACAAGAGAGCAATGATAGCTGACAGATACTTGTTGTTGACAAAATATTCCAGAGAGCTCTTTAAAGTCACTTTAATACAACCAATTGTTAACAACTATGTGCTTTACATAATAAATGTGGAGATTCAACAGGTAGGTCACTGCCACGTGTTCATAAAAAAACGTCTAAAAGACAAGTCAAAATTAGTGTTTGTTAAAACTTGATGCAAGTGCACAGATGGGCTCTAGTTTTCTCATAATTTATGCTGTCACATATTGCTCATCTCTTCAGGCTAATAGCTATAGGCTTGAACACGCACCTGTTTCAGTGAAGGAAGAACTGTTCTGAATCGGTTTTAATTTTTTTTCTTTTTCAATCCTAAAATACAAAAAAAAAAAAAAAGTCACCACTAAGAGGTCTATCCTTGCATTCTTGGTTTCAAAACACGGATCAGTGTGGCATTTTGAGGTCGTCATTGAAAATGTTTTAGAGTCAATATACATTTTTCAGTGACTTCCAAAACACTTTTCCAAAACTTGGTTGAAGAAGACAAACTCATGGTGATACTAAATACACAAAGTTCTGAGCTTATCTGCCTTTTCCTTTTTCACCGCCAGATGTAAATTCTATAGGTATAGTTTCCAGTCTAAACCGCATCCAGCTATTTTTAGTTGTACAAAACAGTTAGTTTTACTGCTTGATATTGGGAATTGGTGTGTCTTATCATGTTGTTTTAATTTTAATGTATTATCTTAACTATGAACAAACTGGCTTGTAGTGCAAATAGTTCAATAGTGGCTGATGAACCAGAAGCCTCCCCCAGGCTTACTTCCTGCGATGAGGAAAAAGGTGGATACAGAAACATGCATTTCAAGGGATAACTCTGTCATCAACTTATCTTGTAACCTGAAGGTCACAGATTCGAGTTTCTCCACCCTCAATACCATGACTAAGGTGAGACCCTTATGCAAGGCACAGAGCCCCCAACTGCAGCTCCTCGGGTGCCACAACATTGGCTGCCCACTGCTCTGGGTGTGTGTGTTTGTTGACTTCTCACTGCTGTGTGTGTGTGTGTGTGTGTGTGTGTGTGTGTGTGTGTGTGTGTGTGTGTGTGTGTGTGTGTGTGTGTGTGTGTGTGCACTTGGGTGGGATAAATGAAGAACAAAGAATTTCCATTTTTGGATGAACTATTCCTTTAAGTACCCAGAAAATGATCAAAACAAACAAAGAAACAAAATTAGAGGTAAAATGCACAATTACATTACACAAAATAACAGGTGATCTATAAATTTCCATGTCAAATCACAGTGTGACATTAACCTAAAAAAAGGCCATGACTGACTGGAAGGACAGCTTTAAAAGCCTATTGATCTAGTTGTTGACTTGAGCTGACACTGCCACCGCAGCTAAGCTGAAGGTTGATTGATGGTCTGTGTGCGGCTGACACTGATAAACTAAGCCAAACCCATCAGCATATGAGAAGGTGCATTTGCAAATGTAGCATAGCTGCTGCCATACACATCTAGCGCTGTGAGCTGAAGTATGTGGCCATTAGACCTGCAATAGATGAGCGGTGACTGAAGGATAGCAGCTATTCATCAACCCGTGCAGTGGATCACACACAGAGTTAATCTGTTCGGCGCAACTCTTAAACACGCTGCTAATAAACAAACCGGATAGCGTCATTTGCCTTAATGGAATTCAGTCTTCCAGGATCTGCAGGGGTGAGCCGTAGCCATTTTTCACACTGATATTCTCATCAGAAGCTATGTCGGCTGTGTTCTACAACTGCAGAAAAGCAAGAGCCGTTGGATTACTACAGGTTTTGTGTGCAACTATATGATTCTGCAAACAATGTGATTTTATGCAGAACTATTCATGAGTAATGGATTGTCTCCCGTCTTCATTAAGAAGGTCTCAGCAGCGTAATCCCTCTGAATGAAGATGAGCACTTCTTAGCCACACACTAACATACTGTAGCCCATTGTTCATTGCAGGTTTGATCAGCTAACACAAAAATACAAGTTAAACATGTTCACTGATGAGACAGGGTGATATTTACACATCCTGAGAAGGGTGTGTGGTGAAATAGTTGAACCTTTAAAAGTCTTTAGGGTCCACTAAAGTCAATTTTTTTTTTTTTTTAAAGGTTTATTTTTATTCAGTTTAACTCAGTTTCTGTGAATTAGATTTCTGGATTCCAAATGTTTCAAGAGCTGAATATCTTCAAGACTATCACTTTTTAAAAGAATTTTACAGTTGCTCATGATTTGAACTGATCATGATTATTATGCCTTTTAAAAAATATTTTACTTAGAATTTCTGCCAAATAAAATATTTTAGCCTGGAATAACTAGAATATAATGTAATCATGATCATTATCATTAATTACAATATTTAATCATTATAAACAACTTACGTGACTTTTCTAAGAATCACACTTTTAAAATAGGCTAAATTACATAGGTTTTCCAGACAACTGGAGGCCGCTTTTTCAAAGAAAAAGGTTGTTAAGAAAAAAATATTGTGATTGTTAGTAGTGGGCATCATATAGAGCAGACGCTTTCAAAAATTTAATGTGATATAATGCAAGTAATTACATTAGTTTTAAAGCTGAATAAATAAGCTTTTTCGTTAATTTGTGTTTTTTTAGATACAACTATGTGAAAATCTAGAATCTAAAATTTAAATATTGAAAATATCTTGGCAAGTTCTTGGCAATGCATATTAATAATCAAAAATTATGTTTTTATATATTTACGGTAAGGTGTTTACGAAATAGCTTCATGAAACAGGATGTTTATTTAATATTCGTATTCTTATTCTAATAATTTTGACCTATAAAATGTATTTTTAGCTATTGCTACAAATATGCCCATGCTGATTTTGTAGCGGCCCTCAGTTTGAAAACCCCTTATATAGAGTATTACATATACTCCTAAGAATCATCTTGGACATCAATACTTAATAAATGTGCATAAGCAGCAAAACGGTCCATAGAAAAGTCAATATGGGGCGTAATGCACTGCCACGGCAGTTTAAAACTGCTGTTCTGGGCCAACCGGCTCACCACCACTGCTTCGGAGTCTAAAAATAGCTGTACTTTGATGATGCACTGGTGACTGCTGGGAAAATTCATGCCCCACTCCCCCTCTTTTGCTGCATCCCTCTTTCCCTCTCAATGGTGCAATTAGCACTAATACACTGGGATCCGGTCCACAGAAGTGGAGGAGACTACAGCCAATCGCTCAGATCAGTTGGCATGAATGAGCGTACCCTCATGCAGCGAGCAGGAAGAAAGCAAAACGACACCATGCAACTGCATTACTGCAACCATACTTCTCTTGCATTTTTGCAGTGAAGCAGCGGGGGGGTTGTGGTAGGGGGAGATAGAGAGTGAAAGAAAAAGAGAGTGATGCTGTCCTCTGAGATTCAACAAAAGGATTCTGTTCTACTTATGTGCATACACACGCTCAACCTCTGCTGTGAGAAACACCCCAACGCCCTGTGCTCACACCGATGCCGACACAATCTCACGCTGACTCTGCTCGAGTTTCCAAAGTGCTAGACCAATCTCAGCAGCAGGACTTGTGTTTGGGTTTTTCATGAGTCACATGGGGGAAATGCTCTGTCAGACACACAACACTCCAGTTCAGTGCATGACACCTGTTTCTATGACACTCCAGCAATCAAAAACTATTGATCAACATCTGCATCCTCTCCTGAAAAGACCAGCTTAAAATAACACTGTCTTGGTTGGTGCTGATCTGGTGGACCAGCAATTAATGCTAGTGAACAAGCATTGAATCTTTGATGAAGACAACTGACCCAGGAAGTTTTGCTAAGATGAAAAAAAGCATGGTGAGTACACCAACAAAGCAGTACCCAATTCTGAGAAACAGAAATCAAAACATAAGTAATGCAAGTTGGACGATCAGATAATTTTGTTAGATTTACACCATAAAGCAGAATTAAACATAAAGCCAAAAACCTTGCCGTTGTCATGACAACCAATGTACACTTTTCACATTAAAGCCTCTATGTGACACAAAACGTGTCAGTGGAAAACCACTTGTCCGTGGCACAAAAAAAGCTTTTCTCTTGTTAAACAAAAAAAACACATGTAAGCCAAGCAAAGTGTTTCTATTAAAGTGGTGAGAAAAGCGTGACACAACATAACTTTTTAAAAAAGCAAAGTAACTTTGTCGTCCGTTACAAGCAACTTCTCCCAACACTAGTCATCAGCCCAAACGCCAAAGAGAGACACACTCAGGGCAAAAGAAGGAGAAACAGATGGAAAGTGGAAAAGAGGAGAGAGTGAGTTTGGGGAGGTGAGAGAGAAAGGACAGAGCTGAAGTAGGCCAGAGCGCAAGGGAGACCGTCTGTCCCAGATCAGTCCTTTACCGCGAGCAGAATGAGAGAAGGAGAAAAAACATGAGCGTAAGTGCATAAAACGACTGGGCTAAATCCTGAAAGCTTGAACTATCCCCCTCAAGAGCCTACACAGTAAATATTAGAGGAGGGAGAGATTCACTAATTTTCAACTGTTGGGCAAACACACCGAGAGAGAGAAAAGGACGAGAGGGGAAGAAAAACTCACTGACACACTGTACAGAGGGGACAGAGAAGTAAAAGACTGGACGAGGAGGAGGGGAAGTGATCGGGAACAGTGAAAAACAAATATAACCTGATAGGAGTTGAGTAAAATGAACAGGAATGAAACATTAAACAACATATCAGGTACACTGGCCGAATTTACACAGATCCTTAGGTATCGATCCATGCTGGCCAGGTAGCACCCACTGCCTCGATTCATTACCTCAGACAGGCAAACGTGTCATTAGAAAACGCTCAGGATGGAAATGTTTCTTGAGTGCCACATTTGTATCTACTTATTTCAAAGGACAGTGCAAGAAGAACTTTAGATTACATTGATCACACTCTGTGTGATAGTCGTCAGGTTGTCCATATCTGCAGGATTAGAGTTGTGAGTGTGTGATCATTTATCTAAGCCTGCTGAAATGGTGTGAGCTGTTACTATGTTGAGATGAGAACATTTCTCCTCATTTACTGTTACGAGTGTGAGGATGCGTTGCAGGAGATCCTCCTGCTAAGCATAATGAGAGAGAAGTGTTTGAACTACAAAGAGAGCGGCGGTACTCGCACATACCGGCTCAGTCTCCAGCGAAGATGTGGAAGAGGCAATAACACAATTAGAAAATAACTGGAAAGAAATACTAGGGATGGGTCAGGATGGTTGATGGTGTTTTGCATACCGGCAGTACTAGTTCTACTCAAGTCTTTCTCTTCAGCATGGATCCATTAAATTGATCATATTAAAGTCAAGTCTAACAATTATTTTATTTTTTTTCATCAAATAAGTGCTTTTTAAACTTCTATTCGTTAGAGAATCCTGGAGAATAGGTAAAATGGTAGCCTGGCTTCCTTGACTATAAAGATCATGGGAGCTTAGTTTGGCCAAGCTGCCTTACTACCCGCCTTGGGAGGCGGGCTTAACCTGCGTCCATCAGATGCCTCTGTATACTACTGGACGAATCTACAACCAATCAGACCACTC
>JAUCMU010000063.1:7390813-7451805 GCA_032275025.1 Enteromius treurensis
AATTAGTCTGACTTATTTTAAACCAAATCAAATGACAGTAAGTCAGACTAACTGAAATAAACCTGGCTTATTTGGTTCCTTAAAAATACCTAGCGACAATGCTGCTTTAAGATTTTCGTGGAACGGTAGCACAATAGTGCACATCCTTCAGTCATTTCTTCACCTGCTATTGTCACAAAAGAAACATTTCTCCGCTGCTGCAAAGCCTTGTTTTTATGGCTCTAAAACTTCCTTTCATGTCTTCTGCTGCTTGGGCAAGTGTTTCTCAGGAATCGCTTTATGCTTCTTCCTTCAGCATTGAATCAGTCTGGGCTTTTAACTTCCATCTACAAATTCCTCGCTTCCATCCCTCACTATTTTCACCCACTTTTGTTATCAAGCTTTCATCACTTCTACCATTTACTTTGCTTTATAGCACAAGGTGCTGTGTCTCTGAAACTCCCCCATACATCTTTCCTCACTCATCCATTATCTTGCTACTAGCAGATTCTTTCAACCCTTCTTCCTCTTTGAGATTCATAGCTATTCGTTCTCTCTCTCTATTCCCTCATCACACAACTTTTGTTTCTGAGAATTAAGTACAGCTGTTTTACACTAGTGGTTCTGGTGTAGACATGCCTGACTCGAACATCTTAGTCTGTCATATCCAAAACCTAAAGTCACTTCCAAACCAAATTCAAGCAAGCTTTAGTAAATATATATTTAAATATAATATTAACGCTGTGTTTGGTAATTCCATCTCCAGCAGACATGCTCAAAACCACTGGAAAAAGACACTGATTGAGACAATGTCATAGTGCAGGTAATTCAATATACAATTTTCTGCTAAATTAGCACTGAGACATTGTGGAACTTGAGCGTCCAGTTAAGAATAGAATTCATCCTTCACTTCTGGATTGATTTCAGTCTCTAAAAACACTAATACTGAATGACACTTTGTCAGCTTGGCCCCTTTTCAAATCTAAAGGGGTAAACGTGACCCCTCTTTTCCACTGTCCTCATCTATTATCCATCCATTTCCAGCCTATGTAGATATGACAACAAGCTTTCAGGCTGCTCCGGGTCTCGGTAAATAGCACCATACGCATGGCTCTCTAAGGGAGGTCACTCGTTCTTCATTTAGAGATGATGTTATAACTTTTAGTACATTTACACTACAGAGTTGGAAACATCACATAATATTCTGGAGAGCATGTTGAAACTGAATGTTGAAGTATAGTGAAAAAAACACGTAATAATGCCTCCTGGGAGAAAATACGTAAATGACTAGACCTCTTAAATAAAAGATTGTTTTTAATAATTGATTCTCTTCAAAATATAATTGCGTAGCAATTATCAAAGGGACATTTTATAATGGCTCAATTTAAAGATTTCATTTTCATCTGACAGAACGAGCATAAAATGGGATGGAGAGATATGGTTGGAGTTACCGCGAGGAAACAGATGGAAAGGTTCATTTTACCATTTTAAACTGTGAATGTTTAGTAACATTACGGTGTACAGGAAGGTGGGAGGGAGGGAGAAAGGATGGTTGGGTGTAGGAAAGGATTCCTGAATAATTCAAAAAGAGAAGAAAGCACAGATGAATCAAGCGGGCTACTGCCTGTCTCACACTGAAGCAGTTTAAAATGGAGGATGCTACTGTACATCTCTTTTGTGGCACAAATCCGCCTGTAACATTTGGTAGTGTCTTCAAAAGAAGCAAAGCCTTGGGTCACCAGATCTGAGTCAACCGTAAGAATTGCACGTTGAGGTCTTTCGTCGCCTGCTTTCTAAGTAAACTGGAGCCTGGGTTTACGAATCGTTACATCCGCACAATTTAAGTCATGGTGATACAGCAAGGTTTTTGGGTCCTACAGTGTTTTCCGCAGTGCCTCAAAGGTTCAGTCTTTCACCGCCTCAATCTCAACTGCCTTGCTGCCTGTGTCCTCGTTATGAAAAAAGCTGTTCTACTTGGCTTCAGAGTTAACCCTCTGCTCACTGTTGAGAGAAGAGAAAATGGGTCATGAATGGGGAAAGAGGATGAACAGGCGATAAGAAACAAAGAGGAAGTGGACAAAGGGTTGAAAGGAAGAATGAGGGATGAGGAAGAACCAGAAGCACTGCAACAGAGGTTGCTGGGTGAAAATATGGCATGTATAGAACAAATTAGTCTTATTTTTTTTAAAAGCAAAAGATATAATTTAGACAGCTAAATAGTTTGAAAGAAGACATCAAACATCAAAAAGACTAGCTGTAAGCTATTAGGAAAGCAGAAAGATAAAGAGCGCGATTTAAAAATGCATGCAAAGACAGTGCAAACAAACATAATATGGTGAAAAGAAGTGAGGAAACAAAAAGAGGCTTAGGGACGGGTTGAATCTGAATGAGCTGCAGCGATTGGTAAAAGACAGTGCTTACAATAAAGATGCATTGTGGGTGGAACACCTCAGATGTGCAAATATATGCATCTCTATGTGTTTGCGATTAGATGATATACAGATTATTTTAATGCTCTCTTCTCTCCTATGGCTAGTCATTTGTATCGTCTTTGTAGCAATTAGGCCAATTCAGACACTGCAAAAAATACCCGCAAAGACCGGTAACCTTGAAGAAATACCTACTGGTAGCTCTCTGAGAACACTGATGAAACCGGCTGCATCAGCAGAGTTGAAAAATGGAAATATATAGACTCTTCCATCCGATTAAACTCTTAATAAGACCATACAATGCCTAATCAGTATATAATTTAATCAGTAAAAATTAAAACAGAATAGAGAATTGTCCTTTCCAAAAGAAATATTCAATTTGAAGATAGATAGATATATAGATAGATAGATAGATGCTAAAATACCACAAAGAGTTTAATTTAAAATCATTTCATTTTAATTGCATTAATTTCAATTTTTACAATTTTACAGCTGAACATTACAATTTAAAATTTATCTCGAATGTCCTAAGTAACAAATAGGATGGTCATACAAGACATACCAGAAAAAAAGACATCTGAATTGTAGATATTAAAAAACGCTAATATACATTAAGTTCAGTACAATCAAAAATTAAGTTATATTGAAGCACCATGTTTAGAACATATTAAAATAAATATAATTAATACACTGGCTTTTCATAGACCAAGGCAAGGCCTAACACAAACTACGTTATAAACATGTAGGACAGCCCAGGGCTCTCTCAAGTCAAGTCTGCAACTATAAAAACTGAGAAGAAACCAACAAACACATTCCGTATCCGACATGTATTGGGGAGGTGGAGAAAAAAAAACAAAAAAAAAACCGCCAACACAATATATAGGGTTGGAGAGGTCAGGTTCTGGGTCTTGGTGACCTGTAGGACTACAGTACATTATAGTAACAATATTGTTTAAGTGTCTGATCAAGGATCAGCTCCAAAAGGGCACTAAACATCTCTCTAGAGTAATACAAGTGGTAACTAATTAATTATGCATTGGCCAAATGTACCAGAGCAATACCCAGTATGATACAAAACCCCATGAAGCTGATATAGACAAATGTTTGGTGTTAAAAAAAGGGCATCCAATGCCAAAACACATTTGTGCTTACAAAAGGTGTGTGTGATTTGTGTGCAAAAGACGGGAGCCTATTCAAATAAATGACATCACAGATGATAAAAGGTGCTGAAATATCCATGATTTGTTTGCAGTTAATGTAGCAGCTGCTGCAGTCCTTTATTGACACGCAGGAATCCCCTAAAACAAATACAGGACACCTGAGAGCTGCGCAAAGTATGTGTCATAGGTCAATGTTCACTCTAATTTAGCTTGACAAACGGGCGTTCCAACAACCCTTGACTAAAAGCTTACGCTCTCTGCTCTGGTCCATCATGTGTTAACCGACTGAGCTGTGTGAGCTGCCAGCAACGCTTCTTTTTCTCACATATGATCGTTCACATGTTCTGCAATGACTCCAAACTGAAAAGGCTAGGAGGAACTGAGAATTTCCACATTGTAGAGAACAGCATCCCCATCATGTGGCAACTCTTATGTACTACAGGACAAACAGAATCTATTTTTCTCTGTTTTAATACAGAACCACAAGCATGAAAATATTATCTTCTATAATAAGGTACTAAACAAAATGCATCATGTAGCATACAAAGAACTGAGCATGTGTGCTAATAAAAATATGTCTTTAAATATTTCAAGAAAATCTGTTTCAATGCTAAGAACAGGACATTTTACATGTACATGTTTAAGTAAAACAAAAAGAACATCTTATTACGTTGAAGTTGTTTTAAATAAATAAAGTCTCAGCATATCAACGACAAACGGTCGTTATTAATCAGTATATTGTAGGTCCAGATCCACTGTACCGTCAGTCACCACAAGCCTAAGTCTCTTAGGCTTGCGCTCCGTAATAGGGGTGCTTTGCGAGTGGGAGTTGGAGAAGTGTAAAGAATTATATGGGTGAGTTCCTGTCCCCTGATGCTGTTGATCCTTCCCATTTTGGCCTCCGTGGCCTTTAGACCCTGCACACCTATTCACAGAGGGAGGAGATGAGAAGTTTGAGGGACCACATGCTTCCACGACCAGCCTTCCTTGTGTTCCTGAAGGCTCCATTAGGCAATGATAAGTGTAATTTGCAGGTCCTGAACCAGAATAATTCAAGCTTTCACCGTCCTTGCTGTAGCCCAGAGTCAGGGAATGATCTCCGGTGAAGTTTACTACGTAAGACTGGTGAGGAGTTTGACCCTGTTCAAAGGTGGTTGACTGACTTTTAACCAAAGGGACCTCGTGGATTGGGGATTCTCTGTATCCCAGATGAGGACTGCTGTGCTGTGACGCAGGAGGTGAAAGAGAGGAGCTGAAGTTGAAATCAGAAGAGTCACAGTGAGAAACGTTTGAATACATCTGAACACAGCTCTTATTGAGCTGGATTGAAGACACTCCAGAAAGTTGAGTGTTTTGAGTGGGAGCCACGACAGCATGGGGTTTTTCCAATTTTGAGAGTTTGCTTTGTGTCGAGCTGTAACATTGAGAACCTTGAGAAGAGGGAAATAAAAACGAGGAGGACAGAGATGGATCTTTATCACTTCTTGAGATCTGGGACTTTAGGCCTGGGTTGCTCTTGAAAACGTTGGCTGTGGTTTTGCTAGAGCTGATGAAGTAAACGGGGTGAATGCGGTCACCTTGCGGAATGAGATTAGCGGGGTACTGCTTGGAAGGGATGTTCTTTGGAGTTTTTTGCTGATTTTCAGCCAATCTTGAGAGCCCAGCATTATGACATCTAGCAGAAGACTCTTTTCCACCGTGAGAACCTGACGGACCTGGACAGGCATAGAGGCTTTCCAGGTTGCTGTGAGATTTTGAGCTGCCAGCAGCCACAGAAACCGGACAGGCATTCTGGCCTTCCATGCTTTTCAAGACGTTCTTGGGGTTTGAAAAAAAAGGAAGCTTCTTGTCATTGCTACGAAAAAACGCATTGCCAAAGTTGAATGCACCTGGATAATCAGCATGGAAGGGTGTAACAAGGTTACTTTGAGGTCCACCATGTAGACTTTGTGTTGTCTGGTTTGGAAAGACAGATTCGGATTTTGCTCTTGAGCCATGTAGGTTGAGAGGTCCATTGTCTTTCCCATCAATCTTAGCAAGGCCTGGCTCGGAGGACTTCAAGTTAACAATGGAATCGAGAAAGCTTAACTTTTTATCCTGAGGATGCAGGCGTAAACCTGGGTGCCCAGGCAGTTTATCACTAGTAGACGCATTGCTAAACATGGTCAAGTCTTTGGGGAGAAACCGTGCTGCTGAATCTTCCTGGACCTGGAGCTCTATGGGAGTTTTTGACAGCTCGCCATCTGACAAGTACAGATCTTTCTCGGGGTCTTGAAGAGGAGCAGAACTCGTGGCTGTATTACAGAGCTTATCTCTGAAAAGACTATGGTGAGATGCACCAATGGATGAGGATGTGTCCGACTGAGTAAAGACAATATCCGGGAAACTTAGCTCCTCGTCACTGCTGAAGTTACTCACTGGGCTTGGTGATCCTAGGTAAGGGGTCTCTGGATTCCATGCATCGGTGGGACTTTGGGAGAAGGGGCTGCTGAAGGACCCAGTGTTATGTGGTTCACCAGGACAGTAATCTATTAAAGAGCCTGCCAAGTTGTTTTGTGCAGGCATCTGATCGTAGCTTTCAAGATTTAAACATGGAAAGTCAAGCACATCTTCAGAATAGTTACTAAAGCTACAATCTGTGGTGAAGGGGAAAATGGGAGGAGACTGAATCTGAGAGGCATTTACACTGGTGTTAGTGGGCACACTTTTCTCGCATACATGTGACTGGCTCAGAGCCTGGAGTTTTGACAAACTTTTGTTAATCTGTAGCAAATTGTGACTCAAGCAAACGTCACTCCTTCCCTTACTGTCACTTTTACTCACTGAAGCCTTACAACTATCAGAATTTTCTGCCACCTGCTCTATCGCATTCTCTTTTGCTTGAATGCTCCCTCTGACATGACTAACTCCTGCCAGCCCATCATAACAGGGAGAGTAAAGTGACAAAGGTGAAAGAGATAATGGTAAGGGTGAAGTCTCAAAACTCAGCGGATCTCTGAAGGTCTCTGCCCCCTTGGTACAACTACGCCCCGTCATTAGTTGCTGGCATTGAGATGGGCTTTCGTCTTTAACATTGCCGATAGGCGTCTGTTCCACTACTGCTGCTGTAGAGAAGACAGATGTTAATTTCTTTGGCTCCCCTTGCCCACTATCAGTGCTCTCATCCTCATTGTGAGCTTCTTTCCACTCCACCTCCCACTTGCCTTCAGCTCTCCTGCACAGTTTAATCAGAGGTAACGGTTTAATGTCATCAATGTCTGCCTCAATCTTTGGATCGGATGATTTTTGCTGTAGTTGCTTGTCGGTAACATCACTACTGTCTTGAATAATTTCTTTTGGTGTACTAACGTCCTTCTTGTTAATGCAAACAGCTGATATTTTTTGTTGTTTTTTACATGGCTTAGCTGCACATTCTTTTCTGCAATGCTCCAGCATGTCTTGAACTGCTTTGGTGGCTTTCTCCAATCCAATGCCGTTATCGGTCTCGCCATGACCCCGAATCTTCTCCATTTCTGCATTTAAAACTGAGACAGAATCCAAAATGGCCCTAAAAGGGTCAACTAAAGCCAAGCATTGCTGTGAGCTTGACTTGTCCGCAACACTTTTTGCCTCATCTGCACACTCCATTGCCCACTCCTTTCCCCTCTTCCTCTTCAGGCGTATTCTGACGTTGAGCTTCTGCTCGTCTTCCGTGTTATCCGAAACATTTGAGGTAGACAGCTCATCACTGATGCCATGGTCAATATTATCCATAATCTCACAGTCCCCTGGACCTTTATTTTTTCCTTCTACACCTTTGTCACTTTTCTCTTGATTCTCTTCTCTCATGTTGCAATTGACTGCTATCATTTTAGATGTTTCTTGCTTGGGGTCATTGATTGTCCGCTCACAAACATGTACTTCACTTGTGGCATCTCTGCATTCAGGACGTCTTGCATTGTTTCTTCCTGGTCTACGATGAGCATTCTGAAAAGCTTTAGAGTATTGTTTAGAGGAAGTCTTCATTAACTTGGATGAGCCACGCTTTTTGGACCTGATGCCAACACTGGCTTTGAGAGCTACCCTTGATTCTGATTCGGGACATTTCAATGTTTCAGCTGTATCCACACTGCTGCTTTCTCTTGGTTTAGGTAACAGATTGTCCGAATTGGGTTCTTTGCCTTTATCGGTGCATGGAGTTGCAGGTACATTAACATCCTGTTCTGGGTCTGTATCGAGCGATTCTCGAAACGCTCGTTTCTTTAGGGGAATGCTGCTCTGGGGACTGTGATCCAGAGAAACCTTGCACATGGTTGCAGGTTCTGATGAAATCAAAGTGTTTTCTGACCGTTTCACTTGAGTATCTTCATGTATATTTGGCTGATCAGCTGCCACGTGTCCTTTATTACGGTTCTCATTACTGTTTTTAAGTGCTTCATGCTTGTTCTTTGTCTTTTTACTGTCAGTAAGTGATAATGTCTTTATATTATCAGCTTCTCCTTTCCCACTGTAACTGCACGGAGGATGGTGGCCATTAGCGACATTATCTTGTTTACTAAACTTGCAACTCAAATTCTTTCTAATATCCTTCAGCAATACCTTTGCCTCTTTAACAACAACAGTCCTGCTACCAAAAAGCACCGTTACCACTTTCTTTTTTAAGTGATTTTCATTGACAGTTACTTCTTCCTGCTTCTTGATCATGCTTTCTTTATCCTGCACCTCAGGCATGCATTTAACATGGGTTTGTTTCTCATTCTTATCTGCTTTTTTCCGTTTCTTTACAACAACTTCTGAATTTTGGGGAATTGTGACTTCAACAGACTGAACGGTTACAGCTTTATCATCTTGCTTAGCTGTATGCTCACTGTTGCTATCCTTACTGTACACATCAACAAGTTCTTTCACAACAGGTTGTGTGACTGTGTTTTTGCCAATCTCTAAATCACATGTTACTTTTAAGTACTTATCTGTACTCTCCATATTTACTGGTGTAAAATACAACTCCTTCACCCCTTTCTTACCTTGTCTATTGCTGTCTTTGCTGCCATTAAATTTTGTGCTCTGCTGTACTGATGCTGCTGCTGGTGCTGTAACCTTGTCTTGTCTACTGTCTGCCTCCCTCTGACCTGTACTTACAACCTCTGGCTTTCCTGGGATAGCCACCCTGACCAGACTGACTCTGAGGTAACGATTTAACCCTGAGCGGAAAGAGACAGGACTATTAAGAGATGGTGAAGACAAGGGGGGTGTATCGCTAACAGCACTAGAAGAGACAGACAGCCTGTGGTTTTGCTTGTTATCCCCTGAGGTCTCTGAAGCTACACAAGAACTAGCATCACCTGCCCTAGGAGCAATGGAACCGTTGAAGTGTCTCCTGTCGCCAGTCACTTCCCTGAGGCAATCCCTAAAGACACTCGGCTGCGTCTCTCTGATCACCGTGCTCTCTGTTTGTGATGATTTTTCACTGTCAGTTCCAGCGTCTCCATCAACGTGTACACGTTTACCATTACATGGTTTACCTGGAGAGGTTAAAACAGGGTTAGTAGTGTCCTTGGACTCATACTCGCTTCCTTCCTGACGCCTCCCATCTTGTGTCCGCGAGTCCGAGCATTCATTTGGCCCTGCAGAGACTTTAGAATTGGATTTGATCAGTCTGGTCCTCCTTTTGTTGAATCTGGAGAGCTTAGAACGGCTCCTTGATTGGAGACTGCTCAGACGACTACGAAGAATATTCCTGGTCCTTGAGGAAATGCCCTGGTGGACAATTCTGACAGACGATGCATCAGTGTTACGTCCCTTGGCCTTCATGCCGTCTCTTTCATGTACACTGGAAACACGTCCAAGAGTAAAGGGTTTAAATCTAATTACGGGGTCTCCATTTAACATTTCTCCATCCTCATCTTTTCTCTCCTCCGGTCCGTTTATGTTAGCACTACTGAGAGGTGGAGAGACAGATGTGCTGTTCTTTGTGATCCTCTCTGGTTTTGGTCGCTTTTTCTCAATTAGGTATAGCAGGGCCCTTTCTTTGCTCAAAGGGTCCTTACAGCTTAATAGGAAATTTGTGCTGTGCTGATAGAGGCAGACGCTCAGCTCCTTTAGATTGAGGTGAGGCGAAGATGATGAGAGGTTTTGTGTCCGCTTTTCCACCTGTTTGCAATGCTCCTCCCTCCTCCACCTAGCAGTCTTTCGCATTTTGCTCAAAACAAGGGCGTTCCTCTTTGTCCGTTGGGAAAATGTATTCCTCATTGGCAAGGCTGACAAGAGAAGGAGACAAGAAGAATAGACAGCCAGAGTTAAGCGGTTGGCAATAATGAGATTATGCCAATACAGGCTTTTTCACCACTTTATTTGGAAATTGCAAGGGATGCTTGCAGAACATATACATTTTCCTCCATGACACAAGTATTAATAATAATAATAAAAATATAATAAAAAAAATGGCATAACAAGGATACCTGAGTTTGAAACAGCAGGAAACGGCTTTGGGGTACCATTTCCCCTATTCCTGTTAAGCCTTAGGTCAGTCTCTCTGAACTCGTATTTCTGTCCTGAAGGATCCCCAGAGCAATCTGGCGACTGGTCTCTCTTCTTAAATGATCCCTCTCCTCTCCTGCATAGATTGGCATAATTAGAGTAGCGAATTAAGGCAGATTACTTTTTTTAAATGTATTTCTGTCATTAGAAACCCAATTGACATAAAACCCTAATAAAGTTCAGACCAATTACAAGCATTCATTGAGATAATTACACGTTACAGATCCCGCATCACTATAATACCCAAAGCAGATGGCCTTGAAACAGCATTAATGTATATACTCTCACCTCTCACATGTGCAACATTCACACATTTCATTATTCTCTCCAAAAAAGCTGTCCCCATAGTAACAGGTAATCTCCTCCCCCGGTGAGATGGGCCGCACCACTTTTACACAAGCTCCATTCTTATCTCCAGGGACAAACTAATAGGAGGAACAGAAACAGTACGAGCAAATTACTTTTCAGTATACACTGTTTGCCTATAATCTACTTAGTCATGCCGGGAAACAAGTGAAAACAAATTAAAGGAAATGTAATTAAAAAAGGGTGATGCCCTGTTAGGATTGAAGTCAGATCAAATAAAACCATAAAATAAATAAAAGTTTACATATAAGTTCGCTTATAAACTACAGTTTAATTGTTAGACGTCAGTGAGATTTTTAAAGTGTTTTTGAAGTCTGTAATTCTCACCCAGACTCTATTTGATCAAATTCAGTAAAACAGTAAGACTTTTAAGAATCATTACAATGTAAAATAACTACTCCCCTTTAATATATTTTAAAATGTTATTCATTCCTGTAATAGTTTAATTTTCAGCAGCTAATCCTCCAGAATTCAGAGTCATACTATTCTACAGAAATTCTCAAGACACTTTTCTTGTCAATGTTTTGCTGCTTATTGTGTTAATATGAAACCGTGGAACATTTTACTCAGAAATCTTCAAAGAATAAATACTGAAATATTTTTAACATTATAAATGTCTTTACTCTCACTTTGATCAATTTAATGCATCTTTAATGCAGTATTAATTTCTTTAATATATAATAAATATCTTACTGACCCCAAATCTTTGAACAGTGGTGTGTTTTTTTTAAGTCAGTCAATGTATTTACATTTAGAGCTACAATGACCCAAACTTGAAAAACATGAAAATCAGTTAAAATAATAATAATAATAATAAAATATTACAAACACAGACAGGGTGAAATCACATGCAAATGGTTAAAATATGAGCTAGGTTTACATGTTCAGCTAATCTGGAAAAGTAATGGGCAGTGTTCGAAATGACCTTTCAGTGCTTTTTAAAATCCTGTTAAAGGCACAGCGTTTTAAAGTCAACACATTACATTTACACAATACATGTGCATACCACTCATCTATAACAAAGATCACTGATGCATACAAATAAAATATAACACAGGAGAAATGTTCATGTCTGTATCATTGCCCTTTACCAGAGTATTAGCTTCTCTCTTTGCTTTACAACTAAACAGCACATGGTCTCATGTTCATCTCACAGAACAAACGTAAACCCTTTCATTATCATCATGGTACAGTTGTAATGATACCAACGTTCGGTAATCCTTACCAGAAAAAATGTCATAAATGTTAAAAATCACTTGATACCAAACTCCTTAGTATTTAAATAAATAACACAATCAAAAACAATACCATACAGCCTTCAAGTGTTTTTCAATTAAGTAAACACTGCTTTCTCATTTATTCATTACAAGACACGACTTGAATAAAAAGAAACAAACGACATGAACCAAGGCTTCTTAAAGCCACTAGAGTGATCCACATGAGCACTAAATGGTGGTGTATTTATCTTGTCAATACTTCTGTTTGATAGTTGTTAAAGACATTAGAGTGACAGGTCTATTAGGCTGCATTCACAGCTTGCTCAATCTACTGTGACATACCAGATTCTTATCTTGTCTGTTTATATACACAAGATGCCAAGATGGGAATTTGACCAAGAATTTGAATTTGCATCACACAGTGTGTACCTAAAACATCTCTCTGCACGCATGCATCAGCCAACTGTGTGCAGGTATCAAATCAGTCATTTGTACCAAAGAAAAACATACGTTTAATGCAAGATACACTACATATGTAGTAGTATAAAGGGTCTTTGAAAAACTACGCAATTCAAAAGATTTGCTGCTAGTTAAGCAAAAGCAATAATTTAGTATCTTACCTTACAGTTGGGTCTGCAGTCTTCTCCCCACAGTAAACACAAAAGAGAAAATGTTGCAATCAGATTATGTACGTTTCCAACAACTGTGTTTTGAAAACGAGGAATATTACTGATCCGTTTGTGTATACAGGCTCTCTCACCGTGATTGATAAAGGCAGCGGGCCCCAGCCAGAGCTGAGCACATCTCTTGCGCGTCGAGTACATGACACTGAAGTCATTCACTCCTGCTCTGAGGACGGCACTATCCTCAGGGCTCAGCTCAGCTATACAGCCCTGCAGGACCTCCACCCGTTCTCCCACCAGCCTGGAGAATTCAACATGGTCATATCCTTAAACATGGTCGCCAACAGAATTTCAAAAGTCTGCCAGTTTTTTAAGCGTTACAGTTAATTAATTAACACATCAGCTGATTTTGATACGGTTTAGACACTTTGATACTAACCAGTGTCGGGTGGATGTGATTTTAGCTCCATTAGTCTCAGAGGAATAGCGGTTACATGGCTCGATGTTCACTCCACTGTCCAACAGAAATGCTGTCATATAGCGATACATCTAAAGAAAACGAAGAGCAAGTTAAAATGGTTTTTAAATGCCATACGCCTTAATTATGTTGTTTAAATAAAGGTATTGCGGCACAACGTGCTTGTCTTTAATCAACTGGATGGATGAAAAGGAGAAAGGAAGGAAGGAAACTAAAAAGAAGGAATGGAGAAAAGGAAGGAAGAAAGGGGCGCTTCTCATTTCTTATTTTGCCAATTATAATTTCCTTTCCTGGAGTCATAGCTCCACCCCTTAGGATGTGAGGGAAGGATGCAAGGAGAGAAAATGAAGACAGAAATCAAAGGAAAGCTTATTTGTACACTGGACTATTCTTGTTCACTAAAGCATCACTTCAAAGCTTCATGCCCATGTGTCGTTAAAGTCTGGTTATTTAAAACACTTATAATAAATATTAATAAAGCAAAGCACCCTGATGAAAAATATAGGATGTTTGTTTCATTTAAACTGCAAGGGTAAAAAATGAAATCAAATTATGGCAAATGTAAAGGGGGAAGAAATTGTGTGCATAAGGTTTTTCACCAAAAGACTTCCACATAGCTATGAGTGTATCCTCACTCATAGCTCCCCTGAAAACTTCCTTATACCTCGTGTTACAAGGAAGGAAGAAAAAAAGCTTATCCTCGCTGATCTAATAGGTGTTGAACAAAGTAAATAGTTGTATAAGATTCATTTTCATCATTTAAATGTTTTCAGATAAAGAAAGTGACGGGATTGTTCACCTAAAGATTTTAATTAAATCAGAAAAAATTTGTATTTTCCCTGGCCTTGTCTACCTTATGCAAACAATTGTTTGTCCAGGACGGTCCTTTGTGTACAGAGAGACTGTACTCATCAAAAAAGCAAGCAACTGATCTTGCAAAGACGATCATGTAAGCAAATACACTGAAGGAAAAGGAAACCATTCTTGCTAAACCAGATACTACAACAGCTACTCATTCAAAGCAATTCAAGCATTCTTCTTACGTTCCTCTTTGGAGAAGATTATACAGGTTTACAAGCAACCAAAAAAAATGGACATTCAGCAACTCTGTATAAGAAATGATACTCACGTGCTGCTTCAATAGCTCCTGTCGGTGTGAACCCAGTCCAGTGAAATAGCCGCTGACCCACTCCCCATCCAGCAGGGCATCAAAGGTAGCCTGGAAGTCATGTGTTCGTTTGAACCGCAGAAGTGTCTCTCTGAGGTAACCCCATCGCCGAATCTCAGGGGGAGGACTTCATTCACATAATCAAGGAAATCAAAAAATTACAAATTATGAAAAGAAGTCATTTAAACTACAGTTCAAAGGTCTGGGGTCAACTAAACTTGTTTTAGCAATGTCACACTAAAGGAATAGTTCACGCAAAAATTAATTACGCCATATTTTTCCTTTAAACTGATCAAAAGTCTCAGTAAAGACATGTATATTATTGCAAAAGAATTCTATTGCAAATAAACGCTGTTCTTTTGAACTTTCTAATCGGCAGAGAATCCTAAAAAAAATACCATGTTTCAAAAAATAAATAATAATAATAATAATAATAATAATAAGACTTTTTTAGACACCAAACAAGCATATGAATGATATCTGAATGATCATGTGATACTGAATACTGGAGTAACAGCTGCTGGAAATACAGCTTTGCATCACAGAAATAAATGACTTGAATGTAAAAAAAAATTATAAAAATGTAAACATTATTAGAAAAAAAAAAAAAAAAGAATTATATACACACACACACACACACACACACATACACATATATATATATATATATATATATTTACATTTATATATTTACATTTATATATTTATGTATATATTGATATTTTACATATTTTAAATGGTGGTGCTTGATTACAATATACTTTTACCATTTTCCTTAAACACTGTGCAAAAAAACTGCTGTTCATGTGTAAAGAACAGTACCTTATGTTCATCTTATGGGTGCTGAACCCCAGTAAGGGATCCAGCACCAGACTCGTGGCCAGATCATCTGTCTCACAAAGCTCTCTCACACTCATTCTATAAGATCCCTCCATGGTCGCCCACCATCAACATGCTGGAACAAAATGAAGCCGGTGAGCTACACATTTAAACAGCTGCAAGTTCACAAGCTTAATAGTGAAGAACAATAGCAATTACATATATATTTTTTCAAAACCATAACCTTCATCTTACAGCATAAAAAACATGCGTGTTGTCCATAATGTCTGAGACCACTAATGAAAAAATCTTGTATTTTGTTCAAATTCAGTATAATGAGGGGAAAGCAGTGGCCGAGCTTTACAAATGTTCCCCAGCATGATTTGAGAGGAGTACCTTAAGCTTCGATGGAAACATCTGACCTTCCATGCCAAGCCACATGATCAGTGACACAAACTTAATGATTTGATGTGCATTTTTAGTGACCCAGAATATTTCAGATCTTAAGTTAAGACTTCCAAGAATCTGAATCCCACATGAAGTTCACTTATTTTCATTGAGAAACTATACGGTAATAATAACAGCAGTTGTGGTCTAAAACACTTAAACTAGTTTATTATTGGGGAAACAAAAAAACCCTCATGAGTACACATTTAAGTAATAACCTCACTGCTTACAAACTGAAATAATAGAATAGTTTTCACTTTTACAAAGCACTAATTCTTTTCTCTGTCAGGCATCATTTGTAAAGCAAAAGAGGTGCCTTTAACCTTCATAAAAACCCATATTAGACAAGGAAAACTCCCCCAAATGTTTCTAGTTCCCAGCATGCAGTGTGGCATGAATTAATCATGCGTTTACTGTTATAGGATTGATTATCTGCCCCTTTTGGAACCATTGCTGTTGCTTTGTCATTATTGTTAGTAATTTATTTTGTGCATTTTTACATTTTAACATTTTTCAAACAATTATTTGGACAATAGCGGAGAGAATGTACAAATCTGACACGAACTGGAGTTTGTCAGCAACTACCTTTACACTGTGTAAACAGCAGAAGAACGACGGTAAAAAAATGTCTGACAAACTAAAAACATACCACATTTATTTCCTCAGAAAGACACTTTAAAAACCCTGAGCCAGCCAATGCAGCGTAAGTGTCATCGACCTAGCCTATTTATGACAGAAGATATTAAGTGTATGATCAAACATTTATTGGACGGATTCGGTCTTCCTGGTTAATAACCGTGATCATGTAAAGCATCACTCAATTTACACACAATTTTCTCTGAATAATTTTTTCATCGTATTCACTGGAAGAGAGCAAGGTTACCGACCAGAAAAAAAAGAAAAAGAAAAAAAAAAAAAATATATATATATATATATATATTTTTTTTTTTTTTTTATTACAAAGAGGTTAATTTTATGAGTCTACATAGCATCTATTCAACCAACTCCCAAACTGCTACTTTCGATATCCCTGTGTATTATGTGTCCTCAACCACTGCAAACAGGTTAAACTTGTTACCTTATTAAACGTGGTTGTAAACTTTGTTTAAATATTTTGTTTATTTTTTTGCCATCGATCTTGTTCATTTTTATTAATGTTTCAATGACAAAAACAAGTAGATTGGATGCGTTTCTTGTTAACTTTAAAATCTCGTTGACAACAATAAGCACACACACATAGACACACAAAAAACTGCTTAAGAATTTTTCTCGACTGGGGTGTGTCTCTTTTCCCTTTCTCTTTCCCTTTCATTTTGTTATTGTACTTCAATGCAATGTTGGTTGCTTTCTTGCAAAGATATATAACTAAAACAATAATAATAAACCATTCAGTGTTCATTGGAGCTGTTTTAGAGACGATTTAGAAACCTTGTTGAACATTGCATTGCATAGTGTCTGTATGATATATGGTATACTGTAACCCTATTGCTGCCGTCTTGCAAGCAAATATCCTCCTCTCAAGGATTAATAAACGTATGACCCTTCTCTTGAAGGGTCAAGGGTCGCTCTACAAGGCAGCTATTGAGTCAGAAGACACTTCAGCACTTGAGTTGTAATCGAGTTCGAGTGACAGTAAATCGAGAGTGAAAATAAGAGCTCCCGGAAAGCGTGTAAACAGCAGCTCAGAAAGACCTCCGTGCTAGGCCAGTGAAATTAAGTATATGAATACATACATTACACAAGGACACCCGTAGGGTTAATAAAATAATATTACAGTCAATATTACACGCCGCATGGTCTCACAGAAACCGCTTTATCCGTCGTCAAGCAGCTATGATCGCGCCAATTAACGTTAGTCGTTATTAAACAACACATCTGACTGCAGGTCAAAGGATAATTGATTTTGCCGATTCATAACAGCTGGTTATTAATGTTCAGAGCCGCGAGGGGCCATACATCATTGTCAGGGGAGCGTTAACGGACTTCAGCCCAAACCACTGAGGTCCAGTTAACGTTAACGTTAGCTCATAGGGCAACACAAGCTGACCATCGCGGTCCAAACCGAATCTTTAAACAGAATATATTTTACTGTGAATCGCAAAAGGTTGCAAAAACGGCGCTATCTTATCTATGTGGCATAATAAACAGAGCCGTGCATTTACCTGACGGGCTTTCCTTCAAATTTCTGTTCGATTTGTCCGTAGTGAAATTCGTCTGTAAGCTAGCAGGCTAGCTCTTCCTGTTGGCTACGAGTGCTGCTGCCATATGCTCCTGATATCCCCATATTCCATGATTTTGACGTTTCTCCTGCGGATATATGATTTTAAACCGGAAAACTGACAGTGCAGTTGAGAAGATTTGGGTATGTAACTAACATTAATTTTTCTATACTGCGTTTGTTTTCGAACGTAGCAGAAGTCTCGTCCTGGAGGTGAATTCAACCAATCCTTGACATCCAGGGTCGCGCTCCTATTGGCTAGTGAGGTGAGTGGCAGAGAGATCGGCGTCGTTCCTCTCACCCTATTGGCTGTCCAAGTTACACGGCGTCGAGATAAGCCAATGGGAGTGCAGATATGGGAAATATTTCGCGCTTCTACTAATCAGCGGCAGAGAAAGAAGCCCGCTCCCCGCCTCGTCTCTTTAACCGTGTCCTGTTGACCTCCTCGAGTTATGCAATATAATAGCAGGCTGTTTGTTAGGCAAAATGCACGTTTGATGGGATTAAGATTTCCTGGTTATGCTCAGTAGATGTTTATTTATTCATTACACACACACTGTATTTTTTGTACTGTTTATGTGTAATATTTAAATATCGTTGTTCTGTTTGTTACGTTGAACATTGTTAAGAAGCAGTAAGGATGGGTTTTGAATCTTTTGTAAGTGTTATCTGAGTTGAATATATTAAAGATTGAAAGTCTTAAATACCCATAAAGGTTTGTTTCTAATTACTTTATCCCATGCCTGAATAAACTACATACAAAACTGTATAAATATCAAATACACTTCCAAACCCTTTCCCATGGGAAAACCTTTCCAGGCCTGGAAATTATGCTTCAAGGTAGGTGTTGTGATTTTAGTATTGCAAAAAATGCAAGGTTTTAGTATTTATCATTTTTACCAGCTGAAAAAAAAAAAGTGTTTGAATTTGTCTAATGAAGTTTACTGAAAGACGCCCTGTTAAAAGAGGCAAAACTTTCTCATAATACAAGAAGATACTCAGCTGTTAAAAACATAAAATGAATATTGAAACAACCAGTACAAAAACACTTTTGTTTTATTATTATTTTTCCCGGTAGCTGAGAAACAGGATTTATCATTGGAAATCAAATTGCACTGGAAAAAAAGAAAAGAAAAGAAAAATCTTAAAACCATTTGTTTTAAAATCCTCTAATTGGTTTGTTTCTCATTTTGATACAGTTGAAATAATATACTACAGTGCATTAAGGAAAAACATCCCTGATTGCTTTATAAGAGAAAGTAGAAAGAAAATCACATCCTCTAAATAGCCTGCTCTCTGTCAGTAAAACAAAAGTACAATTATATATAAATAAACAACAACAACTCTACTACTAATAAAGTCTTAGACTGATGATACACTGGGCAACTTTTTGAGCAAAGTTGCCATAAACGGTCAACCAGGTGAGACACATGGCCCAAATACTGATCTGAATTGTCCAAATAGAAATGTGTTACCCATTCTCAATTGAAAAGTGCCCAAGCAACATTGCTCAAAAAAAGTTGCCCAGTGTATCATCAGCCTTAATCTTAGTGTTGCAGTAAAGCAAATATGATGTGCACAAATAAAGCCTCGCTGAGGAGATCAGAGATAATAGAAAGGCAATCAACCAAATGAAACACATCACCTTTTTTCTTTTTTTTTTTTTAAATTGCACATATACTCAATTTAAAATCCCCCCCTTAAACATACAAGATCTATCAGAAGAGTCATATGATTATATTATGGCATTTATGATAGACTTTTGACTGACAATCATATGCCAGATGATTAATGGCATATATTTCTCATGTTTTCTTGCCACCATTATGTTCTGTATATGACTATGAAGTAGTTTTGATGCAAGAAAACAATATTGTGTAGGAAAGCAATCACCACTCTTATTACTCCGATTTGTCAGTGCTAGTCTCCAACACTGACCAGAGATGTTACGTCAACAAAGACCGACACACCTTGACCTGAAGACCTTAAATATGGGATGTCATTCTGAGCATCTAAAGCTTAGTTAACTTTTTCCTTCCACAAAAACTAGGTGACCATATAGAATAATAAATCTTTTTCAAAATACATTAAAGCTACAAAAAAATTAAAGGATGGCCTGCTTGATTAAATTGATTGGAAGTCACTACTCTGCCTTAAATGACAAAAATATTTATCTCGGAACATATAAAGCAGGGCACTACAGGAACTCAGTGTGTCTTTGAGCCAGCAGAGGACACTAGTGTATTGCTTTGCAGTATTCTTATACCTTACAAACACATTAAAGTGTAAAAGTGAATCAGAGTTCTGTGAAAAGCGCCATCTGCTGGCACCAGTGAATGGAGTTTGTGTGGCAAGCAGAAGAATTCTTAAATCCTAATTACAGTAGCAACTCCTCTGAGATTTAAATGGATCAAACTTTAAATCCTGCCTGGCAATTCAAAACAGTTTGAAATGGAGGGAGGGGAATGAAAAGGACAACAGATCTCTGAGAGGAAAGAGACTAGTTGAGCTAGCAAAGTTAGATCTGGAGCTGGGTGCGACGCCCAACGTAAAAAAAAAAAAAAACAGATAATGCTAACTAGTAAAGGGTGGAGGGACAAAAAAAAAAAAAAAGACCAATAGGACATAGAACACTAATCTTGTTTAAGTAATTAAAAAGGTTAATGGAAAAGCATAACCAGAAGGCAAAGGGGAGGAGACCGAGTTGAGAGAAAGCACACAGACAGAAAAAGACAGCAAGCAATTTGGAGACAAACAGCAAATGATTAGGTGCACAATCTCAGTCCTTCTCAGCAAATGTCAACTTTGGTCAACCCTGAAAGACTACATTCAGTCAAAATAGAGAACAAAAGCGAGAACAGGACAGATTGACAACAGTAAACACCTGAGGAAGAGAGTCGCAACTTGGGAGATCTGGACACAGTAAGATATAGTACAGGATGTTTAAATAAAGTTCTCTTTATTGATAATTGTCTTTCAAAAAAGACACTAAAAAAAACACATAGTAAGCAAAGAATTTCAAAGCTTTTTGTTGTGATCCATCTACAAAAAAGTAAAAAGTTCCAACATGATTGTTTGTTTTTAAATCACTGGATCTCTAAATGGAAATTATGCACCTGTGATGGTCTCTCTCTACCTCACGCTTTCTCTGCACATCCATTCTCCCTGCATGTGTGTGTGAGAGTGTGTATACATGTATCACGTTTCACTCAGACTGGCTCTCTAACTAATGCAGTATGTGCAAGTTCTGTGTTTGAAACAATGCTGGGACATAAACAGTGAGGGCGGGGGGCTTGACCTGCACCTCTGGACCCACCCCCTTGTGACCCCTCGGTCTGTCTCAATCTTTCCCAGAGCCTGACTGGGCATTTACACGGAGGCTTCGTCAGAGGCTCCCTGACAGAAAGACAGGTGGAGAGATGAGGGCGATGAGCGGTGGAGGGAAGGATGGGTGGAAAAACAAACACAACCGACGCTCACACACGCAGTCTCAAATATAAACACACATATGTAAAGTTACATGAGGAAAACAAAAAGAAAGAGAAAAAGGACTTCAACCCTGGGTACTGTTTTGCTTTACAGCCATTTGGAGATGGAAAGAAAGAAGGGAGGTAGAGAAAGAGTGGGGTCAGAACAGGGAATTTCAGGAGAGTGGACATTGGGGGTGAAGGGCCCATCCAGCGGGTGTTATTTCTTGGCTTTTCCACCCTTGGCTGAATTTCGTGGCGGGGTGACTGGACGCCCTGAGCCCATTCCACCTCCTCCACCGTAGTACAGCTTCTTATCGGCTGGCTTAAGGATCTGTGAGAAAGAGGACAAGAGTAAGCAATGGCGCACAACAGCAAACACAATTCCAAATATAGACATGTCCGCCCACAGAGAGAGAGAGAGAGCACTTCAATACTCACTGTGAGCAATGCAAAAGCTCCGTTTCAAAAGCGAACGAGCTACTTATACAGGGACCATCCTAGCTGTCATGGTTTTTAAAAAAACACCCTGTACGGGAGACTTGACTAACAACAGATTTCAATACATTAGCAACGCTGAGCTGCCTACATAGCTGCCTTCTAAGGACACTCGACACGAGGCACTTGACTCGCAACCGACAGCAACACATGCTAACGTGAAACTGTTGAAAATGTTCAATTCAATAAGTTTAAACAAGGGTAATTATGGAGAAGACACTCCATAAACACTGAATCATTAAAAAAAGGTAACACTTTACCAAAGTTGTATGCGCAATGCATTATAAAGCTATTAAAGGGTATAACATTATCTTGTAAGTAAGAATAACGGAATTTAAAAGCATTAAAAATAATGAATGTGTGTGTAATAATGATGAACTAACTGTGGTTACAATTATTCGCAATGCATTAATACTACTTTCAATCCATTATACAGTACAAAGGCTTGAAGTTAAGTGTGACCAAAAATAAAAGCAAAACTGGGATTTTCCCCTCACTGATCTTAATGCAGTATAGTATACGTTTTTTTTTTGTTTTTTTACACAGCAAGAGTTTTTTTAGCCATTGTTCAGCTAAATACCCAAAAAAAAAAAAATTCGAACAGATGTCTCAACAGGTTGGTCTTTAAAAAATATTATTTAGAATTAAAAATAAAAATTTAAGTATTTCTGATATTACAAAATCAAAACAGACTGAGCTTTTTTGTTGCCTGTAAAATGTTACTTCACATTTATAATTAGGCATCTTACATGGCAGTGTGATTAAGCAAGCAAGCTTTTTTATCTTTGAGCTGAGAATAAAAAGCCTCTGAAGGCAGTGCACTGACTTTTTAAAAACAGAACAACCTTCAAAAGATGATCTAATGCAAATCTACAGAGGAAGTTGGCCAGACCTATTACTTGCAGAGAAACTGGAAAACCTTGTAATCAGGTAAAAGCAAAAAAAGAGGGAGGAAAATGACAGCTCTTCTCTTACCTGGAAGGAACACATGAGTGTCTCATCCACACTCATCATGGCCCCGGCGTTATCAAACTCGCCACAGTAGTTGGGAGCGGAGAACAGGGTGACTAACTGTCTCTTCGCAAAAAACTCATAACCGTCCTCCACCACCTGCACAAGAAGATACCGTCACAGTCGTTTAACGCTGCACTGCTTTATGGAAGCATTCCTACTGCCGCGGAGCATCAACTAACCTGATGCGCCCTGCATATTAGGTCCATGTCATGTTTGTGAAGAAATTTGGCCACCACGTCTGCACCAAAGGTGAAGGACACACCACGGTCATTCTCTCCCCAACCCAGGACGTCTTTGTCTGGGTCGGCCCAAAGCAGGTCACACAGCAGCCCCTGGTCAGGTACATCCGTGGGCCGCATGACACGCCGCACCTGCTCCATTGACTGCAGGTCTGGAGAGAGGCCTGGAGCAGAAAACAATTCATTATGTTTTACAGCGCAGGGGAGCAACTTAAAAATAATTTGCCAAGCAGCATCCAGACACTGTGAGCTGCAAAACCGCACAAGAAATGCCACTAAATCTGTAAAGGGCATCATAACTAAACAAGATTAAAAATGTATGTAATAATAATGACACAATATTTCAGCAGCATGAAGTGGTGACTTAATGTTGTTGTTCCTTATAATAAAACAAAACTTGCTTTAAATTTTAACACGTATTAAGCACTAAGCATCTGTGCACATTTAATTCATTTTTCATTAATATTTTGTGCTGCAATATATGCCTGAAAGTGAGTCTTAATGATTCAATATGCAAGTCAAATGTTAATTTAGGAGCTTTATTAAAATAAGTTGTTGTATGGTGCATTGTTTTTGAGTGCAGACCGAAATGCAACTCAATAGATTTTTTGTTGCTGTGGCTGTGGCAGATATGCATTGCAGGAAATGCTGGTTTTCAGTGTCGTTTCCCCCACATATGCATTCATGACAATCAGGTCTAGTGAACACCTCGCATTTAAGCTGCATGAAGTAACGAATATAAAGTAATATCAGCATCTTTATATGAACACTCCATATGTGCTTTCATGTTTACAGCGGTCCATATTTACTGCATTTCATTCACTAAGAAGAGCAATTATTTTAAAGATGCGAGGACCGTTGCCCAAAATAAAAAAATAATTAAAAAAATAATCAATTACAGTTGTATTACAGAGTAGAATTACTCCCACGTCTTTTGCAAAACCACACTGCAGTTCAAAAGAAGTGTGTGCTCAACCCAGTTTAGTAAGTCCCCTGCTGTGTCTCTGAGTTTGTGCCCATCAAATCAACTTTCTGGTCACCCGGCGACATGGTTATGAACAACTACATTTTGACTTCTCCAGGGAAATTAGAGGAGTTATGACAGAGCATTAAAATTGCCATGGGGACAAAAGACCTCTGCCTGCGCTTACCTCCATGGCAACAGAAGATCTTCTCATCTACAATGGCAGCCACAGGTAAACAGTTGAAACAGTCTGTGAAGGTCTTCCACAGCTTAATGTTATATCGCCGCTTACCTGAAGAGATGGAAAAAACCATTAGCAACTAAAAAAACTGGCATATAGAAAGGTAGCATTAGTAGTAATGTAGTTGTAAGGGGCCAAATTCTACTCACACTCATCATAGAAGCCATATATACGGTTGATAGAGGCGCACTCATGGTTGCCACGCAGCAGAAAAAAGTTTTCAGGATATTTGACTTTGTAGGCCAACAGGAGGCAGATGGTCTCTAGAGACTGTTTCCCTCTGTCCACATAGTCCCCCAGGAACAAATAGTTGCTCTCGGGAGGAAAGCCGCCATACTCAAAAAGACGAAGGAGGTCATAATACTGACCGTGAACGTCACCTGCGGAGACAACAGAACAATTTTGTTTAATACAGGAAGATCCGCCATTTAGGACATTAATTCCTTATTCTTTCAGCTTTCTATGAAGGCGGAAAGCCTGTAGGACAAAACATACTCACCGCAGATCTTGAGCGGTGCTTCCAGCTCCAGCAGAATTGGCTGGCTGAGGAAAATTTCCCGAGATTTGAGACAGAGGCCACGGATTTCACTTTCTGTCAGCTGTACGTTCTTGCCTGGCCTGGAGCCTTTAACTAGAAAAACACAAGCAAACAGAAGGGACAGAATGAGACAAGCAGGAAATCAGCCAAATGCAAGACGCAAACGTGCCAGATTAGACCCTATAAGTGCTTTAAAACAAGGAGGATCTAGAGGATGATAAAGTCGACTCAAGAGGCCTTACTGAAAGGATGGGATGTACAGACTAGTGACGCACAGACATCGGTGCACTTAGACTCAATATCGTGTGTTTCTGCTCAAGTATGCACGTCAAAGGCATTCACAGAATTTAGCAGGTTGTTTAAGCGTTCCTCAGCAATTGTCAAATCCACACCAACACATCCGCCACATGGGGCTTTAACAACCACTATACACTCGGAGTAATCGCTGAGCCGTTTTTGAAGATCATGTGCAACTGAACTTCAGATAGAATGAAATATTCATGACAAACAAAAACAACCAAACATAGGTCAACAGCTTCCGCACTTATCCTTGCAGTCTCTTAACAAAAAAAACACAAGCTGAGCTCCAAAGAGATTTGCTGCTGCACTGTGACAGAGAAAGCTTGCAGGGTCTAAACAGACTGTCATCTCACACAACGCAGACCTGCAGTGTTACTCAAACATGCCCTTTTAGACTGGCTACATGACGCACTGTTCAGGGGCTTTAGCTGGCAGCAGCGGATGAAAGAAAGAGCATAGGATGTATCTGGAGGAAAAAATATTGCAGTCTCTTTGGACAGGGCTGTAAATGACGTCTCCGAGGTCAGACTAGCCATACATCAGTGGCGTATCCGTGTATGGGATGTTGGAAAAGGAAAGATAAAAGACCCAGAGGCAGCCCCGCAGTTGTATTCTGGGTTTTAAATATCCATTTCACATGGCTGGCTTCAGGCAAGAATTATAGTACTGAGCGTATCCCGGTGACTCACATAATCGGGCAGTTATGCAAGGATTTGAGAGATGGCTTATTTGTGCGTATTCACAAAATCGATCCAACCAGCCTCTAAATAGATGTTTAAAGCATGAGGTTTCACACAGATTAACCAAGGACACAAAGAGTTGACGCTGAGAAAAAAAAAAAAAAAAAAGTTATGACATCACAATCCCTACTTCAAACAGACTGAACAATGCGACTGCCAAAATAGTTTCATGGTAGAAAACAAAACATGCTTGTTTGCATCCGGCCATCTCTACCAATTTAAATCAGCAGCACAGAAGATGTCTCAACGAACGTGAAAGTCCACAGAGAGAAGCAGCTGGCTGACTCAATGTTCATCCACCCTGAATACACATTTGCGCAGCGGTTTAAAGACACGTGCAGCACAATTCTTTACAGTGAAAAATACATGCATTCAGTTTGTCATGTTTTACTTCATAATTCTCAACATCCATTATCATAGCCAAGAAACAACTGGTATATTCTTTTTAAAAAACTAATACACTAATGAACACACGCTTCCACTTAAAATGTGAGATCTTAAACTATAACAATCACTATTCACCAAGACAGGAAATTATCATGTTGTGCGTTTGCCCACTCACGCATGTACACTACCATTCAGAGGTTTGGGGTCAGTTAGACTGAGCTATTCACACTTTTATTCAGCAAAGGATGCATTATATTGGCCAAAAAAGCAACAGTAAAGACATGAATAATGTTACAAAGTAGTTAAAATGGTACAATGGAAAAATATAATATATATATATATATAGTTTTTTTATATCACAATTTTTTAATAGTACTGTAATTATTAAAGCAAATAGTTCATGCAAGCAAATATGCATGTGACGGCACTGAATCTATATACACAATACTTTTAATCCGTCAAAGACTTGTTTTGTATAGTAAATGTACACAGAGTGTATTGTTGCTCTTTTTTTAAACAGACTTGCTGCAGAAATAACTGGAATGTTTGACAGCCATACCGTGTTACTTATTTGTAGATAAGCTCTGTATTTATCTTGCTACGGCTTTATTGTTTGTGCACGGTGATAATTGTGTGGTTGCTACTGCGCTGTCACGAACAGTCTGTGTTTGCATCCAAGTCACCTGGGAAGCTACATTTCACTTTCTGCCTTGCCCTGTAAAGAAAAAGACAATAACCCGTCTTTGACTTCCATATAGCGGAACAACCACTTCGCATTTTTGGCACCTGATAACTGACTGTTAAAAAGCTGCGGGGTTTTGAACAAAACCAACCAGATGACGCACGCCAGTCCAACAGTTTGGTGGGGTCACTCGAAAGAAGGTCTTTAAGGTCCCAGGCAGCAGATGAGTGATCTGAGGGCCTGGACAGTGACCGGGAGCCCATCGGCTCAGTCAGTGAAAAGTGGGTATAAATAGGATCCTGCTGCTCGTCACTTTAAACCCAGATTAAGGCCGGCTAATGCCCTAACAGCACTTGCTCTAAAGTTAGTCACGGGGCCAATAAGCATCACAGAGCTTAGACCCAACACAAGGCAGGGGGTGGACCTATGACAGAAAGCAAATAAACCACTCAAACAATAACTAGTAGGTGTGCGAAGTTAGGTGTGCTAAATTCCATAAATAAAGTATAAATAAAAGGTTCGGTTCAACCGCCCACAAACATGGGGGTGTACTTGGTTTATAAACAATCAAATAAACCTCTCAAACTGTAGCTAGTAGGTGTGTTAAGTTTCTTATCAAAGAGAAAGCAGTGCAGAGAACAATAAAGGCAATCAATCAAATCTAAATACGAGTGTGCATCTAACAAGTGTCATGCTATGGGGAAATACATGAAACGTCATGCCAACAGCCCAGCGCTTAATCGCTTTGGTACGCACATGCTCGTCACACGGACATCCATGTGTTTTGCCTCAAACGCTTCAGGTTTATAAAGGCGATACCCTCCATGCTTAAATCCAATGAAGGTAATTAGACAGAGGGACAATCTGAGGAGAAGAAAACAACTTATTTATGTGACACCTCAACAGAATGACAAACGATAGTAGATGCTGGGAAAACACAGCAACCAGCTAAAGTAAAAAAGCACAGTCTACGTTCAAAAGTTTCCTTCACGCTACCTGTAATCAGTACAATTGATTTTCCATCGGTTGGCCATGAGGCTTCAGGCGCAACACCCCAGCAGGACAGAACAGCATGAACCGAGAGGATGCGGACTTATATGATGGAATCTCTAAACATTCCGCAGAACTAGTGTTGGGAAAAAAACAGGGTACTGCCTATCACTGCTGTGTTCATTAAAAGAGGGGATTAAGTTATGTAACTTCTTGTAATTATTGCCAACCCACAGGCATAGTAACCCATGTACACAAGAAAACTTTGGTAAATAAGACAACACTCAGATTCTGAGATGTTCACTTTTCAGAGAAATGCACTTCCCCCCCGCTAACCTTAAAAACCAAAAATATCGAAATAATATCGATATCTGTGTAATTTGAAGAGCAGCCATCAAATAAAAAAATAAGATCCTCAGGAGAATCGTGGATGGAGGCATCTAGCTCGAAGGACTGCAGGATTACATAAGGATATATAAATACAGCTATAATCAAGCTCGTTTTTGTTTTACTGCAATTTACAGAAAGAAAAAAAAAAAATGTTGACACACAGCCATGCAGCAAACAGGACTTAAAGCCAAAAGGTAAAAGGTCCAGTGTGTGTGGAAACCTGTTTTCCTTGTAAATAAAGTCTAAATTCTGTCCAGCAGCTCAAACGACCCACCAGCATCAGACCCCACATCTATTCATGACCAAGGCCCAAAGAGAATTTCTAAACATGTCATTTTTTGAAATGGATTAAAGTATAATGAAATCTGAACCAAAAGTATTCATTAAAAGGATACACAAGAAATAGAGCTTTTATGAATGATCAATTCTGTGGGATCTACAATGCAGTGTGGGCCTGCTTACGAGCTTGCGCACAACTTCCTTTGCGAAGGAAACGGCTGGAGAGATGGTACATAGTTTGGAAAGCCTAAAGCATTCGTGTTATGCAACACACATGCTTGATGCGATTCAGATATTTGATAAAACTGCTTGCTTAGGTTTATTAAGCCCATCTGTGCTAAGCTTCGCAATGTTTACCCTCAGTAGGCATCAGTAAGCATTATGCACAAAACACATTTCTAGTGCAGCTAAAGGGATGATATGCAAAGAAATCAGGCTACATACTTGCTTTTTCCAAACCTTGCGTGTGTGTAAAACAACCGTTGTGTATATTTCACATTTAGTCTCTGTATGTAGTATAGCCTACTTCCACACAGAAGAAATCAGCTTTGAATTGTAAATCATATCACTGAAAAATGTCTCCTTTTGAAGAACATTAAGAGTGATGAAGGGACTTCCAAAACCATGAAACTCTGTGGCACCATTTAATATGATATTACTCAGTAAATTAACCTGGATTGACCATGTCTACAGGACTATGCAATTAAACGCTTTAACAGGCAATAAAACCAAACCCACTAATCATCATTATCATCTAGCGTACAACAAGCAGGACTCTCAGGAAAACCTATCTAAGGGCTAAAGCATTTACAATCGGAGTAACAGCATATCATGTTTATTTTATGCACAGAAAATTGAAACGTTTCCATCCAGACTCTCCTCAGCAACATCGAAAATAAACACGTTTTCTGCCATATTTTGAGGGCCTCTATTGTGAAGATCACTTGGTACTGCACCTCCACAACACATCCTCATTAGAGTAATCCGATTGCTGCCAATCTTAATTAGACACAGGACTTCCCCTGCTAAAATGGAAGATAACCTAACAGTAGAGACAGAAATGAAAGTCATTTAAAGCACATCAGCAGGCGCTGAATGAAATCCTGGGAGATTTTTCGCTCGCATCTGATCATAACCTTAAAATAACGAGCATATGGAAAAAAACTGAAAATATGCCATTGTCAGCTATATTGCTTTTTGTAATGATAGCAATGATATTCTAGGCTATAAAACTCCCGGGCAGAGTTTTCGTAAATTGGTGTAGACTTGGTTGACTAGCAACTGCTAATTCGCTCCACTTCCCCCGGCTTTTCCTCAGGAAAAAAAATGTGCTTACAGTTCTTCTATAATACGACACGTATGCAACACAAATACACATAACATACAAGTACTTATTGGTTTTTACGTATTTCACTACAAAAGAACGGTTAATAATTTAACGACGTGCAAAGACGTTCTCACCTTCCAGGAGACGCTGTATTATGGAGTCAATGTTTAATTTGTCCGGCTCCGCCATTTTAGTGGATTTTTGTCGGGTTTATTCAAACAGGTCGAGTCTGCCGTTTTCTGCTATTTTGGTGATTGGTCAAAAAATAAGGCCCCAATCCGAATACGCAGAGTGTACAAAAGATATCGTAACGGAAACGTGGATTTACTGGCTATATTTCCTTTGTCGTTTGGTTGATCGCTAGCTGCTAACACCGTTAGCCTGATGGCGCTAGCTATTGCCTACCCGTATTTAAACACCAGGAAACGGTTAATATGATACAAAAACTCCCAGATTTGGCCCTTTCGTCTCTTATTTTGATTCTCTTTGTGTCTCACGAGCATCAGAGATATTCAAACTGTCCCTATTTTCCTAATCCTCACAACCCCCTTTCTCTCATCGTCTACGGAACTTTAAAAAAGACCGTGTTGTTGAAGAGCGAAATCAGCGGAGGTTGATAGGGCCCGCCTCCGCTTGTAAATGTAGGGAGATGATTGGCTTACATCTTACATTTGAACTGAGAGCGTGGTCGCTCATTGGCTACTGCAAACGCACATCTCCTTTCCAGAGCTCCTCCTCCCGAGTTGTAAAGTAATGACGTCAATTAGGTGAAAAAAGAGAGGGGAAGGGATATTCACGTACTGTGAAATTGCTGGCGCCTATAATGTACTTTAGGTTTAGGGACTTTAGCATTATGATAAATAATAACTCAAGGCCACATTATTATTTCGAGGCGCTCACGCTGTCATTAACTGTTTGATGACAGGTTTGTTCATATTTCCCCTACCTACAGGACAATTGTTTTTAACACACCAGCGCCCTCTATAGACTTTACGGAACTGAGGCTTTTCTTGCGAGAGTTTCCCGTTCGCATGAAACACTGCCATTATAAACACACAAGCGCGATGTTACTGTAAAGGTTAACACCGATTAGTTTCAGTATAGATTTAATTTGGGTGGGAAAGCTTTGAAGTTAAAGCAGGCAAATGTCCACTAGTGCTGAAATTCTGCTTCATAGTGTGATCTGAGACTTTAGCAGGTGTATTGGTTTTTCCTGGCTGGTTTATGTGAGGTTTTTTGTTTTTTTTGGTGTTTGGTATTTCTTTTGGTATCTTCTGGACAAGCCATAGCTTAGTTAATAAAAACATAAAACTTACCAAAAGACCCGCAAACTTTTGGGTTTGAAAACACACAAGAGCATCCAGTAACAACAAGCTATGTCATGTCGGCGCAACAAACAAAACGTAAGACTGTGTGTCTATGGAACATGTGTGTGTAGGGCAGTAGGGGGCAGTGTGTGTGTAGGTGGGAGATTCATCCACATCAAGCACACACACCTTCCCACCACACACTAATGCACGCATACATCGGCACTCACACAGTAAACATGTATACATGCCTGTAGTTTTAAACGTTTTAGGTGCAGTGTGCCTACTGTAGTGGACAGATATGATGTACAAAAATGTTGTTAAAATCTGTATGTAAAAATGTTTAACTTTTTTTCTCAACCCAAGGTACATGGTGCACCCCCTTTTCCCACACCATCTTGAATATATTATGCAATATCTCAAATTTAAAAAAAATAAAAAATAAAATACAATTAAATGGAACTTCAGACCACACTTGAAATGTTTCTGTGTTGAAGAAAAATGAGACCAAGATCAATAATTTTACATTTTCTTCCACCTTTAATGTAAAGTATAACCTGTGCAACTCAATTAAATACAACCTGAAATATTTTAGGTGAGGAGAGGTAAAAAAATAAAATAAAAATAAAAATATTTAATTACAGCACTCAAGTCTTTTGGGGTATGAGTCTTGAATTGGCAATATTTGCACTCTTCTTAGCAAAAATGCTCCAAATCTGTCAGATTGCAAGCGCATCTCCTGTGCACAGCCCTCTTCAGATCACCCCACAGATTTACAATCGCATTCAGGTCCGGGCTATGGCTGGGCCGTTCCAAAACTTGAATTTGTTTCTGGTGAAGTCATTCTTTTGTTGATTTGGATTATATGTTCTTTGGTTCAGTGTTGTGCTGAAAGATTTATGACCAACAAGTTCAACCTTGGTGTCAATAGACCATAACACATTTCCCACATGCTTTTGGGAGACCTTAAATTGTGTTTCTGCGAAATTTAGCTGGGCTTGGTTGTTTTTTCTTGTCACCCTACACAATAGCCCACCCCTCTAATGCCTTGGATATTCTTTTGTACACTTCTCCTGACTAAAATGAGATCCCTCTCATGCTTTACAGGTTCTCTGCAAATCATGGCGTTTGCTGTAAAATGTGACTAAGGAAATGTCAGGAAAAGCCTACTAGAACAGCTTAACTTTATTTGGGTTCAATCAGCGGTTCTCAATCCCGGTCCTCGCGCCCCACCGCTCTGCATATTTTGCATGTCTCTCTCTCGCACCTGATTTTGATAATCAGCTCGTTAGAAGAGAGCTCCGTGCATGTAACTACACAGTCTTCATTGCTCCCTAATTTCCCTATGGGAAATCCGTTAAAGTTTACTACATATCGGAACATTCACTGACCTGTAAATAAATGAATACACTTGAAATTAGCCTACATAGCGCACAATTCGTTTCGAACTGAAATCATGGCGGAATATCCGGTCATGGGGCGCGAGGACCCGGATTGAGAAGCGCTGCTCTGACTTCTATTTAGAATTAGAACGTGATTGCTTACTTCGGAACACATCTATATCTAAGTTATAAGAAGGCGTGCACACTTATGCAACCACATTTTTAAAGTTTATTATTTTTAATCCACTTAAAATATTTCAGTTTTTGTACAGGCTGTAGTTTACATTAAAGGTGAAAAATGTTCTAAAATTATTTATTTTATATTTATTTTTTTCATCACAGAAACTTGCCATTTTAACAGGGGTGTGTGGACTTTTTATATCCACTGTGTGTCTATGTTAGGCCTATATTTGGTGGAGGGCTGGCTGGAGCAAAAACTGCCAGGGGCCAATTTATCAGTCCAGCTCTGTTTATAGTTATATTTATAGTAAATTATTTATATTTACTTCTTTTGTACTTTATATTTTATCAATCAATACATTGCCGGACATAACGTTATCATTAAGTTTACATATGACTTTTTTTAACTTTTAAATGTTTAGTTGTTCTTTGGTCAGATAAAGCAATATACAACATTTTAATTTTTGTTTGTTTTTTTCCCAAAAAGACAAAATACAAGGCAAAAAACTGGAAAACTCAAACTGTGTCTCAGAAGTGAATAGAAAGATAATTATTTATCATTGCCTCATCAGCAATAAGTTAACAAAAACAAAACAAAAAAACCAGAGACCAGTCATCACATGATCTTTTTCAATGATACTCTTCTGCCTCTATTTTAGTTTCTCAAAACCCCTACAAAAAACAAACAAACAGCAAAACAAAACTTACTCGTATAATTAAAATATATTGTAATTAAACTTTATTTGGATTATTTCTTTATTGTAAAATGCACATTTTTTATTATTATGCCTAATGTATTTTGCACTTTGAATATATTGTATGATCTATGTATAATATTTTTAAATGCTAAATAATTCATTGTACCTTGAAATTTTATCTTTGTAAAAGTATCCTTACCATACTCAAACTTGAATATAATCAAAAATAAGTCAGTGTATCTTTAGTTGGACTTCAGCACTATACGTCTGAACAAATTTGCTTAAATTTATACTAGTTTAGTATACCAAATCATAATTTTTTTTTATTTGGTATACTGGTATGTAAATGTACAGTATTTATTTTTGTTCACTAGGGATGTCTTATCTACATAGTTTTTAAATGAATCAATCCTTGCATCACACAGCTATGTTATTGTGTATCTAAGTCCCGATGTTTCACAATTTAAACCCACCCACTCTAACTTGTGACGGTATCTATTCATCACATGTGGTTTCGACGGTGACTGGGCAGAGCTTATGGGGAGAGCATAGCAGAGGTTGTTTTGGAGATGTCATTATGAATATGACAGAAGTTTCTGAGGCTTTATGATTCATAGTATCATGATGTCCAAGAGCGAATATTTCCATTCGGTAGCATGGAAACAAGTGATGTATTCAATGATAATATTAGTGCACAAAAATGAATACCGTTCATCACAAAAAACAAACAAACATCACATAAAAAAACTATTTAAGTTATTTTATTACACTTTTTAAACAAAAGAAAAAATATCAAAGATAGACCTTCTCTATAAAAAAAACTTAAAGTAGGTGAAATAAAAAAGGAGTGAAGCAGGGAGGGAAAAAAAACAAGTCCAGTCTGGCCTTTTCCTCTTTACCAATCCACCTTTGTCTCATTTCTACTCCACCCACAGCATTCCTCTACAAAAGCATCCTCGCGTCCCACCACCTTTATTAGAGGTAATGGTTTGGTAAGGTGGGAGACTAACTTAAAGAAAAAGCTAGAAGTCTACGTCCAAAAACAAGAGGAAACTTACAGAGAATCTTCTTTGGAAAAAGCTACAATAAAAGGTAAAGTTAAAACTTTTTAACTCTTTGCAAAAATTAAATAAACAATAAGGTTATATTAAAAAAGATGTAAAAAATTATTATTACCTGAGGTTACAGGGCGGTGCCTTTTTTGTTTACAGACGTCAACTAAACCCTAAAAGACAAGTCCATGTTTAGATAGACATCCACCTTATTATCTGTAAGGTGGATGTAACAAAACATATATCATTACATTATTACAACATGTCTTAAAACATGTTGGGATTCACTATGATCTTTTTACCAATTGTTAGAATATAACTGACCTGAATCCTGGACAGCATGCAAGCATTCCTCACTCATTCATGATTTTAGCTCAGTCTAGTTTTCAGAGCAGAATTAGCATTGCGTAGACGGAAAGAATACAATGTTAGATACAATGTTAGAGGAGCCGGACAGCATATTAATCGCTCAGAGAGCTGCTGAATGATTCACCGTCAACTAAAAACAGCCACAATTACTGTTTGCTGGTGCCCACGCACAACCTGGTCACCTTCTCCAGCTTTGTTAGTGCTGAGTAGGAGACAATGCAGTGCACTATAGTGGACCACGGGCTCTTAAGAGCAGTCCACACGTTCTACCAGTAGTTTTATGAATCAGTCATGAGCAAACCCTGAGGAGATACAAGAGAGTTCAGTGAGAAGAATAAAAAGTCGCAGGCATTTGCGAGTGTGCAAAACAACAAGCAGCTCACTGAAAAGGTACTCAGTGTTTTTTTGAATGTAAAAGAATGGAATAGAAAACACGGTACCTGAGACCCCTCTTAGGGAGTGGCAGTTACCTAACAGATGTACTTAAAAGCAGACTTTAGGGCCTGTTGAGACTTGAGGCTTACTTTATGATGTAGGTTTTTCTTCAGAAGTTGTTTCTTTCTTTCCCCCGCCGTAGCCGTAAGATATAAATTCCTGTATGGGCCTGTCTAAAGGGAGGAGCCATTGAGTTTATGTATAAATGCATAAGAACTTACAAAATATACCATGATGCAAACAGGAAGGCATTAAAACCACTATCTTCACCACTGCAGTGTGCTTTAAGTTTTAACGCTATTTCCGAAGAGCATTAATAATATTTTTAGTATTAATATCATCTATTACAATAATTCTTATTTAATCTCCTTTCAGGATGGGCTCGTCTGGTGTACAGATCGTGTGTGTGGCATTGGGAATTTTAGGTCTCATTGCGGCGGTTGTGACCATTGCTGTTCCAAAATGGAAGGTTTCTGCTTTTATTGGTCAGAACATTATCACTGCACAGGTAAACCATTGCTGCCATTTTAAAAAGTTCAAATTAAAGGTGCATGTTTGTGCATTCATTCGGATGGCTCAGTTCTTAACCCTTTTCAAGAATCCTGTATTATTTCATACGTTCACAGGGTCAGGAAGAAGGCTTGTGGATGCAGTGTGTGGTTCAGAGTACCGGACAGCAGCAGTGTAAATCCTACGACTCGCTGCTCATCCTGAGCTCTGACCTCCAGGCGGCCCGTGCCATGACTATCATCAGCAGTATGCTCGCTGTCCTATCCCTGCTCATTCTGTGCGCCGGCGCCGACTTCACCACCTGCATCGACAACGAAGAAGTCAAGCCCAAAGTGAGTCTGGTGGCCGCCATTGGGCTGATCCTCGCGGGCGTGTTGCTGATCATCCCCGTCAGCTGGACCGCTAATAATGTCATCCGCGACTTCAACAACCCACTGGTACCCCAGCCTAACAAGAGAGAACTGGGAGCCTGCATCTTTGTGGGCTGGGGAGGAGGAGTCCTGCTCCTGCTGGCGGGAGCCGTGCTGTGCTGCTTCAGCAGACCTCGCTCCGGAGGATCCGGCGGAACCGCTAAATACTACAGCAACAATCCTTCTGCACCAAACAAGAATTACGTGTAGATCAAACTAAGCAGTGGTTGCAGAAATCGAGCTGTGGCATGTGAAATATGGGTAACACTTTACAGTAAGGTTCATAAGTTAACTACATTAGTTCACACGAACTAAGAATGCACAGTACTTCTACAGTTTTTATAATCTTAGTTCATGTTAATTTTAGTTTTCATTAATGCGTTATTAAAATCACTGGTTGTGTTTGTTGACATTAATTATGCATTTAACATTAAAAGCATTTTTAATTGTTTGTTCATGTTAGTTGTGTCAACAAATGACACCTTATTGTAAAGTGTTAACGAAATGTGTCTATGTTAGTCTTTATAGGTAATGAGAATAACATAGAGTGGAAAAGGTCATGGTTTGCAAAGATGTAAATATTACTTGTTTAGTGCTACGGTCATAGACAAACTGTCTTTAAGGTTATAAATTACCTTCCTATAGTTTAGTGCTGCAGTTTCTTACAGCAGCTAATAAACAATGCACTTGTTTATTACAATTCATTCAGGGATGGGCCAAGCTTGTGTCCAAAATACTTTCAGGTCGTTTTATCTGTGACGGTCCTTGTCATTTCAATAATGCTACTAAATTTATTATTTTTGGAGTAATACAGGACAAGTGTTTTTTCAAAGAGTGTTTTAAGATATGGAAACTATTGTAATCTGTACAATTGCTACACAATTTTGTGTGTCTGTTTGTGTATTAGGTCATAATAATTTCTGATGCCTTTCTGTATTTTCAATAAAACCGACTGATTTAAGATGTGTGTGTGTGTGTGTGTGTGTGTAGAATTAATGATTTTTTTGAGACACAAGTAAATCTTTGTTAAAATAACACTGGCATTTATTTCAAATTCTACAAAACATATATTAAGATGGGCTTCAAACAAATGTGGTCACATTAAAAAAAAAATGAAATCCCTGAAGAGCAAAATTTGGTCTGAAATGGGACTGTAAAAGTGTATATAATGAAAAAAAATTCACATAATTCTATAAAATGTTTTTTCCAATGTACACCTTTTACAACTTTGCATTTTTATTTTTCCTTTCATTTTACTGGGGTCTCTCTTCAACTACTTGTTCTCCAGTTCGCTCACACGCTTGGTCAACTCCTCAACTATCTCTCTCAGCTCCTTCACCTCATTCTGCAAGGCCTGCACCTCCTGTATATAAAAAACAGAAAGAAAGACAGTGAGTTTATTTGTGACAGAAAGTTTCAATAAAACACAGTAAACAGGCAGTGGATTCCTGTGCTCTCTTACCGCGCTGTCAGACTGTCGGTTGCTCGAGGAAGATGACGTGGTGGCCATCAAGCTCTTAATGACTTTGAACTCTTTGTTTTTGGTGGTAGCCACAAAACCGTCTTTCAAGGAGATCAGGATTGGCTCCCCATTTTTCCCAGAAAACCAATCATCTGCCTCCACTGATGGCTCTGGACCAATCGTGTCGGGGTAAAGGTCTTCTTGAAACAAGTCAGACTGAAGAAAAAAACAGTGAAAATAAACAGTGTAGCATTAATGAGCTAGCCTTCAAAAACTTTGGGGGCAGTAAATTTTACAAATATTGTTCCATTTTAATTTTGTTGTCATTTTAATATATTTTGAAATGTCATTTATATCTGTGATTTTCAGCATCATTAGTCTTCAGTGTTACGCGATTCTTCAGAAATCTTTCTAATATACTGATTTGCTGCTTAAAAAACATTGACCACAAACATTTAAAACATTTAAGCTGATCGTTGACTTGGCAAACTCACCTTACGAGGCACAGTCATAACAACAGGTTCACACTTTCTCTCGTGGAGTTTATAGAACCTAAAATAAATACGATATAATGCATCATTTAAAATACTGATGTTTTGTATGTTTGTGGGAGAAAGAAAGTACACTACAGGCCTGGCTGAAAGGCTGGGCGTATTTACCTTGCAATCTCACACTTGTTGACTTCCAGGCCTCTCTTGGGCATGTAGCCCATGCCCTTCTGACTCTCTTTACTGCTGTACATGGAGAGATAGTGAACGTATGGGGCCTCGTCTGTCACCTCAAAGTATCTGATGCTGCTGTCACCCTGTCAAAACATATTCACTGGTTAAAACATCCCGAACTTCACGAGCAATGAACTCTCCATGATCATAAAATCTGAACCTGAATGTCTTTCTTAGTTCCTCACCTTGCCACAAAGGTAGACTATACCAGTGTCAGGGTCAAAGAAAGGTAACAGCACCCCACTGCTGGTGTCCAGCTCCTGCAGGGTCAAAGGCTCACCAAAGTTTTTCTGCAACCACAAAAGCACTTTTGTGAGCCCCTTTTTTGCAACATTTGAAGTGGATCAACACATTGAATCAAAGCTGTCCTAAAACCAACATGTGTTTTTGTCCACTTTAAATGGAGACTACTATGAAAAAAGAGTCTGCTCAAGATGCACTCACAGGATCCCACAGCGCCACCTGCCGCTCACTCATGCGGCTGAAACCGGTGGTCAGGACCTTCCCATCAGACACAAACACAGCTCTGACTGGCCTGGAGCCTTCATGAGGCTTGTCCTTCTCCTAAACACACATATATACAGAAAGAAGTCACATAAGCAGCAACAAATCACATGACAGTAAATGAAATGCTTTCAACTTAAAATGTTAAAATTAATTTTTTTTAGCGAATTTCCATCAGTAAAAAAATTCATCAGTAAAAACTTGATTATAATAATAATTAGGAATTTTGCACAGATTTTTCTCTTTTTTTTGTCTGCAAAATGTTATTATAGTGTCTGCATTTTAAGAAAAAAATGAATTAATATAAACTTTTTGCTGTTGTTTACAATGGCTTTATGTGCTCTATCTAGAGTTTTCTGAATACTCACATGATCATTAAAAAAATGACACTAATGAAATGTCTCGAGACTGCACAAAACCCAAAAATCATCTAACTGATGTCCAGCAACAAGTGCATCCTGACACCACAAGGCAAGAACTTTTTGAATGTGACAACAAAATCAGTGTGCCGAATGGTAAAAAAAAATGCAACTATATTAATTATTTATACCCCTTGCATTCATTTTTTAGCATTATATACACTATTTTGTATTTTTTCAGTGAAGGCATGCACGTACAGAGATAACGGAGCCCTTGCGAGGGTCTAGCACGCGTAATTTCTTGTCCTTGCAGGAAGTAAGAATCTGAGAGCCATTTCTGTTCCAGCAGGCGCTGTAGATCAAATCAGAGTGCACTGAGTCAATGCGCACTACTGACTCTCCACGAGCCACGTTCCACAGGATGATCACATTATCACAGCCTGCAAGAGGAAAACCAGAGAAAAAAGTATGAAGTATGTTGGTAGGCAGAGGGGGAGTATGATAAACCTAAGATGTGTGTAAAGAAGTGTGCAAGAAGAATTAGCAGAGGGTGCAATCATTACATTCCAACTGCCTCTATATTGCACAACTGAGCGCAGACATATACAGTATAGGTGTAACCTGCATGTTTGGTTATAGAGTGGGTGTGTAATGTTGGTTTACCTGCACTCATTAGCACATTGTGGGCAGTGGGGTGCCAGCTAAGGATGCCGACACGTTTAGAGTGACCGTCCAGCTTCACAACTGGGTCCTTAAGTGGTGTCACAAGACCTCCTTCTGGAATCTCCCAGATCTATTACATAGCAACATTGACCTTATGTTATAAAAAGTAGTATGAGCTAGACTTGCATTTTTCACACCAGTACGGTAGCTATGTTCAGACTGTAATACACTGGTATTCCCACTTGTTGTAGGCTGGGTGATGCTAATGGGTCATTTTTGCTGTGCAATTGGGCTTCTCAAGGGACTCACAGGGATAAAAAAAAAAAAAAAAAATCCAATAAATTAAAAACAAATGCATGCTTTTCATGCAGTTCTCTGATGTCAATTAATGGTCACATGCAAGTAAACATAACACATTTAATCTATTCAAAAATTACATTGCAATTTAATAATAAATATAGTTTTTATTTATTTATTTATTTTTTTAATTATTTAATAATATATTGTTTGTTTATTTTAACTAAACATTTCAATGCAATTTAAAAATAAAGCAAGTTATATTATTAATTCACACACTTGAAACATGTTTCTCATGTATAAAAAAGTACCTGTAGATATGAGAGTGTCCACCTGAGCGTTATTTAAGGCTATTCTATTCATTATGTTATATATTATGAACTGTTGTGGATAACTAAATTTCATTAACCAGCATCATCACACTAGCAAGCCTAGTATGACTTGTTTAATACACAAAATTTGATCTAAGAAATTCATTCAAAAATTCATTATTGATTACATTTATTTTGTTTATGATAATTTGGGTGGCACTGGGCAGAGGATAGTGAACTGTACCAGCATTTTCACTTTGGTACAACTACTGTTCAACTGTTTTGGTACATTAATGTAATTTGATCAAACCATTAGGCACATCATGGCACTCACCATGACACTACAGTCTTCAGAGCCACTGGCAATGATGTTGTCATTATGTGGGCAGAATTCGATGTCCAAAACAGGTCCAGTGTGACCACAGACAGTGGGCAGGGACATGTCAATGCGACCCGTCTAAAACACAAATCAAAAAGAGGAATGAGTTTTTAAGGCAAACACTTATATGGAGTAGAAAACAAAAACATTCATAAATACCCATTAACAAGTCCTTCAAATGACTAACTATAGAATATCAACTTCTATTGCTCTGACAAACAGAGCAGAAAGAGCATGAGAGATCTCAGACAGATGAGGGGGGCTGTGTCAGCTGATCTCAATTTTACAGCTATGCCTTCAATTATGCCTATTAACTACTAACCCGTTTAGAGAGGACAGCACTGTGCAGGAGTTCCCATCATGCACACGGAGAGCACATTCACTCTGCCAAAATCACATTGTTAAATATAAGCGTTGCGTGCAATCCATAAATTATTATTGCAATAAGTTAAAAAATACTAGTGATTTATGACTGGACTAAAATATTGTTGTTCTTAACTCAAACTAAAACCATTAAAAACCACTGTTTATTTGAAATGCACTAAACAAAAATTAGAAATGTTGCCTTGGCAACAAACTGAAATGAATTACAAATTACTAACAGTAATTTTTTTTTAATTATTATTATTTTGAGATACATTTGAAATAAATGTAACAAATAAATAAAAACTGTATACAAATATTAAAAAGACTAAAACTTGAATTAAAATGAAAACTGAAAATATCAAATTAAAGCTAATTCAAAATGCTATAGAATTAGATAATTAATATAAAAATAAAACTAGTCTAAAGAAAGTTGAACCATGGTCCGGTCAAGTCACTAGTAATTGTTCTGAAGTTAAAGCAGATATTTACAACAAAATCTTTTACAAAAGAGTCTTACTTCTGGTACAATGGGGTCCAAATGTCAGATCTAATTTAATACAAGAATACAAATGACATATTATATTATCACTCAGCAAGACAACTTGAGCTAGATGTGTATTAAAAAAAAAAACATTGTCAGTATTTCTATAGTATCGTGCACTCCCTTAATGATGTGTGAACTCTACAAGTTTGTACAAAACCAAATAATCATGTTATCAGTCTCAAAACGGAGCTTTCAGAACTTCCTCAAGCCACCCAAACGAAATAAAAGGGCTTGACTCCAATTCTCGTGTTCATTGGGAAACAATGGCTGGCATTGAGCAAAGCACAGAGTGTAAGAAGCACGACAGATTGAATATGGCAGAACTCCTATTCATTCTCTAGTATAAGACCCAAGAGCAACATATAGAAAGAGAGGAGCAAAGATGATGGACGGAGAAAGTGAAAAAATAAAGGGTGTGGAAAAGAAACGGTAAAAGAAAAAAAGAGGAAGGCAAAAAAAAAAAGTGTCCACCATCTCTCTGTAAGAGATGCAAACATCCTCTGCTAAATGTTGCCATTTTTCAGTCATGAACTTTGCGAAGTAAAAAGTACATATTCAAATTCGAAACCAAGCTGATCACACGTTAAAAAAAAAAGCAGGCACATCAAGCCTAAGTGGCAGCTGTCCTTTTCTCACAGTTTTTGTCACTCACTAAATCTGCAAGCTGTCACCACATCCTGTGCAGAGTTGACAGCAGCACACTCCAAATATGGCAAAAACAAGACGCAAGAGAGCATAAAGAGAAGAGATGCTAGGTCTAGTGACACGTACGTACGAAACCCAACCTTGAACTTCCTTATTTAGACAAACGCTGGGTGACATTGTCTACCAGTTCAAAATTCGAATGCCTCTGAAGATCATTTCAAACAGGTAACGCCTTGAAACTGTCAAGACCTAAACCCACTTCAATCCTAACATTGGCCTTTTTAATACATACAATCCAGCCCTTCATCAAAGGCTTGTTTTATAAAGACTTCCATTAGTTTGAGCTTAATGCGTGTGACATGGATGCACCTTGCTCAAGGGCAGGACAATGAAAGCTCCTCCACCGCTGGCATCCACAATCATGGCCACAAACTTGGGGTTGACCGAGCAGAAGTTGCTGTCCCAGGTCATCTGGGAGATCCTGATGTCATCGTAGCACTGGTCCGCCTTCACCGCCTGGCCGAAGACGTGGCGGAACTTACTGGACCTGACCACCTTCCTAGACATGATGATCTGAGGAGAGACAGAGAAGGAAGACACACAAGGAAGGAGAGGACACAAATTAGAAACAATGATATTTCGACGTTACGTTTTGCGTATATCAATTAACGCTTTTTTATTTGAGGTTTAGCTCTTTGTGATTTCTGGTGCAGCTGGCTCCATTCCTGACATCAATGGTGATCTTAACTCATAACTGTGGTCCACATGCTTGCGCTCAAGTTGAGTTCTTCGATTGATTCTTGTAAATGAATAATTACACTTAAGAGACCAAAGGGGTGAAAGCTAAAGAACGTTTCCGCTCAACTTACTATGTTTAAATCTGCATTGAGGCAACAGGCTCAAAGAAAGAGGAAGGAAAAAGGAAGCTAGCATGAAGTGACAGAGAAGGAAATGCTCGAGCTACTTTTGATGCAATTTTTGTCTGCAGGTTTCAGAAATAAAGCATTTTGCTTCATGCGTCCTCCTGATTTATCTTTCGCTCTCTGTTGCCTACTTTTTTCCCCTTCTCATCCCTACATCAAATGCAAACTTGTGCATTAGTTGGCTAACAAATATCTGTCGCATTTGCAATGCATCGCTGACGCCCTATGCTCACAGCACTCAGTAAAATAACCTGAATAATGAAAGGTGCATCAGAGCATTAAATTGTCCAAGAGAGGAAACTGTCAGAACTGGAATAACACCGCAGCAAGTGTGGAGTGCAGGAGATGTTCAGAGCTTCAGTTACACCACATCCTTCCACACAAACACGGAGTTATTTCGACCTGCTTCTGAGATACTGCTAAATGTTTGCATCATGATCTAAAAATGTTAACGTTGCACGATAGCTGTTATATCTAAAGTAGATGAAAAAGGCGTAACAAGTTGCAGGTTGTTGACTTTTTTTGTTTGTTTGGAAGACAAACAAAGACGTTGGGCAGAATGTGAGCGACTGTCTAATTCATTCAGAGACCATTTGTTTTCATTTTTTCATCCAATGAAAGTGAATGTGATAGAGATTCATTCAGCCTGATATCTGTTGTGTTCACCGGAAGTCAGTCAGTCGTGCAGGTTTAGAAGCTACAATGACAGAATTTCAAGTTTTTCCAAGAGCCAATTCTTCAAGTTTTGTTAATATTAGCCTGCTGCTATGATGTTGGCTTGAAATATTTGTTTACATCCCTAATCTGCATATTTTCCAAGCCCATGTAAGATGCAACTCTTATATACTCTGCACTATTTTTATACAATAACATGCAGGACTCATATCATCGTCATCTTTATCTGGAAATGCTGTTTAGTTCTCTAACTAAACTTCCTCAAATATTTAACCGTGCCTCTCCACCTTTTAGAAAGCCACAGCTCGACACATTTAGCAATGACAAAAACAATTAACATATAACAGTACTTAAAAAAAGTTTCTTATGAACGAGCCGCAGATTACAACTGTGCTTCAAAATCTGCTCAGCATTTTAGGCAGTAACGTTACAGACGCGTTTAGGCGCGCCCAGTGTGCTGTCTAGTTAGTCAACTCACTAGGTCCTAGATAAAGATGCAAAGTTATTAAGTGTTTTCCAATCACACCGGACAGTAGCGCACAACACACACACACAGCATGATGGGACAGGGGGACTGTACCTGAGAACTGTGGCTGGGCAGGTACTCTGGCTCCTGAGGCGAGGGGATGAAGCGCTGGACGCTGACAGATGGAGAGGAGTGGGTGAATGCCAGCAGATGTGGCCAGAGCTCACTCTAAATCAAGGAGGAAGTGAGAGTTTGAAATGTAGATACGAATGGGAGGTGTCCTCGCTATATGTTTCCTTTTAAAGTGATTTACGTTGCGTGAAGCTGCACCTCACTTGATCTCTTCATCGTGGTCATGGTAACACGAACGTGACGTGTGCTCGCTCGCGTAAAGTTCGCGGTTCCGCCGACATGCTTATCTGAATGTTATCTCTCGGTTGAGCTTTTCTGTTTTCACACTCAAACACGCTTTCTTTTAGAACAATAGGTAACTAGACAGTAAAACAGTCAAATGCAGCATTAAAGTAAATGCCTTTGAATTTTAAAAGTAACACCACTACCATATTTCCCACCAAAATGTTATTAAAACACTTTAAAAAACAATATAAGCCACCACTTCTTTCTTCATAATGAATACATTTTGGAAAAGCTTATTTTTTCTCATATTTTTACAGTAGGTAGTTTGGTGGAAACTCAGATTTTTACCCTAAACTTACAATATTTGGGTTTAATGATTTTATTTATTTACTTTAATAAGTTATATACGTAGGCCTAAATACACAATTCAGTTTGTTTTTAGACCATACATCTAAATTCAACCCTAATTTTTATTTTTGTTTTAAGGTTTGTTTCTGTCCAGTTTAACAAAAAGAGGAGAATATTAACTATATTTAACACCCACATTTACACAATTAAATAATTTAAAGATTAAATAAGCTAAAATGAATTACCAGAATGTTAAAATATAAATAAAGGAAGTCAAACAAGACAATTTAAAAATATAAACCTCAATTTATTGCACAATTGCTGCAGGAGACCGTGGGGTTTGGAAGATCTGTCTTATGTGAACAAATGTAACCGTGGACACACAAATAGACTGAGAGAGAAATATAGGCCCCAAAAACAAACCAACAGAGACACACGCTTGTAGATAAAACCATTTACAACAAGAAATGATCGTGTAAAATCAGAGTTATAGTCAAATTTGCAATTAATTAGTCGAGGACATCTAATAAAAGAACAGAAAACAAAGATACACGGCCAGCGGGGGCTTGGTGCATGACCTGTGACAGACTTCATCCAGAGGGTCAACTCGGTTTAGCTGAACATAATTTCTGCTGCTACCGACTCATGAGTCAATAGAGCGCTGTGGCCACCAGATGGGGCCAAACGACTACCAAATTCAACAAAAACACACGAGCAGGAGCGGAAACAAAAAGCGACAGATCTTTCAGAGACCTCCCGTCTTCCTCTGTGCATTAGTATTCTCAGCCTTTGTACTTAAATTAAGATTATCATTGATAGTGGTAACCCATCTCAGAATAATAATAATAATAGTAACAATATAGCCATTATCATAATAATGCAAAATGTAATTAATGATGAGTAGTTTTTAAATTATCATTAACAGGCTATCCAGCACCTGCATACTAAGAAAAAAGTTATAATAGTTTCATACATCATGTAATTTTTTTTAACCACAGGACATTAGAATATACAGACAGGAGAACATCATCCATGAGAATATCATCCTTGTTCCTCCTCTTAAACATGGGTTATGATGCAATCCATTTCCTTTAGGGCTCAATGTAACATGCTCTGCACATTCTCACATCACCTAACTAACTACATGAATAAACACATTCTTGATCAGCATTTACGGACACATTCAGCCCCACGAAGGCAATATGCATCAAGAAGGATGCCCAGTCCAAATGCCTGATGACTGACAAGCCATCGTGACCTTTTCCCTTTAAAGACAGACAACTGTAATCTTTTTTTTTTTCTTTCAGTCTTTGATTTTAACCAGAACAAGCAAAGAAGACATGACAGGATGAAAAGAAAACTGGCCCAAAATCAGTTGTTGAAGTCACTCAGTACAAGTGAGCACTGACAGGGCACCCTGAGAAGAGGAAACCCCAGGATGGCATGGTCTGAGCAAAACATGTTAGTGTGAACATACAAATCTGGTTCTTTTCAGGACTGGTAAAACATCTTGTTTTTGGAATTCACATGTATAAACATGTCTCTGTGTGAGTATATATATATATATATATATATATATATACATACATATACATATACATATATATAAATATGTGTACATGTTTCGATTATGCATAGTTATCCAGCGGGTTTCAGAGGTAATAAAACATCAGGACCCCTGTTTTCCAAACCACAACATCTGTATGCCTTTCTGTACCTTTCATAATGTAAAAAAGAGATTTTACCAACTGAACTATATTACAATCCCTTCTAAACAGCTTAAAAACCGAAGACCGTGTTAATGACATTATGACATCATAGTAGTACAGACATATTATTATGACGTTAACCCTACTAAATAATCTCACAGCATTGTTAACTCTCCTGCCAGGCCTGTCATTGTGATGTCACAATTTTAGCTTTTTACAGGTGCAGAATGATCGAACCGCTGCTGCCTTTGAAATGAAATTGGACAATCCATATTGAGTGCCGCTCTCTGAGATGAAATACCTTAACATTCAATATATTTTCTTATAACATTGTTGCTTTATATATTAATATGAATATATAAAAATGTCAGTATGTATGCCGCTTGCATTTTATGCATATACAGTCTACATACAGGTATTTACGTTACCTATATGGACTTTAAGTTCTTAATTGGTTTTCACCTTGATCCAAAGCCCTTTTGGTAAAAAAAATAAACAGTGCAGTTAATTACTTGATATGGTTGTATTGCCTCTGGGCTGCTCTCTTGATTTCATTCCATTTCTACAGACAGATATATTTGATGCATTAGCTCTGTTACTGCACATTAAGCACATATGTCAGTGGTTGCATCGCACAAGCATTAGCAATCTCATGTTGTGTTTGAAGGGGACTGGTTTACTAGTACTTACATGCACCACTTGATTGCGGAGTCTAATGATTATCATTTAATAGCATTAAAGGGGTCAGGGTAAACCTTCCCCTATTCTGAGGGACTAGTGGATTTTTTTTTTTTTTTTAAACCGTGGTGCTCGGCACCTGAGGCCCTAACACATCTAATTTGGCATAGAGTACGTGTGTTTGTCAGATACATCTGAGCAACGTTCTACCTAACATGCACTGATTCTACGCTAATAGGTCTGCTAGAGAATATCAAGAGTACTGTGGTTGTGTAAAGACACGTGATCCCCAACTGGTTAAAATTATATATAAATATATATTTAAATAAAAAAACAGTAGTATTAGCATTAAAATAAAACATTGTCAAGTGTCAAAACAACATCTTAAATATAATAAATAATGATATGGAAAGTGAGGATAATTGAATGAACGGCAGGCCTCACTGAGTGTGAGAGTGTCAGTGAATCTATCACATCGTTTTGTTTGTTTGCCAGTTCTTTAAAACCAGTGAGGTTGGAAGGGTTAAAAGAGTCATCCTTGGTTAGTTTCGCTCAGTAGTGTATAAGCATGCTACAGCATAATACAGCCTATTTGGAACAACGTTTCCATAGTGCAATCTCCAAAAAGAGCTGTTTTAGTTTTAGCTGTTTAAAGTAGATATAAAGGACAGGAAGTTCAGCTTTAGTCACTGTAAACAGCTCTGTTAAGCCTGAAGTCTTTTGGCAACCTTTCTTAAATCGAAGGGGCCATTATGAATGATATCCAATCAAGTTCATTCCATTACCAGGGACTTAGATAATCTGTGTATATAGTATTAATTTGGCACAAGTGAGCAGTACCAATATTCCTCTAGTCTTCGCTGGGGAATTCATAGTGTATTGGCATGTGCAATATTGCTCCATTCTGGAGTCTAATATTCATCTGCCACTTCTGATGAGCGGGAGCATCAGGTGCACAGTGGACGAGGATGGCCAGCAGAGAATTAAAGCCTTTGTGCAAACAGCACGCCATTAAGAAAATAATTTGCCTCGTCTTGAATCCAAGGTTACATAGATAATTGAGGTTAAAGGTCAGGAAGAAATTAAATCTAATTAAGAGCGGTACAAAATCCAATCTTCCAAACTACAGATTAGGATATTAAAACCGTAAGTGTACGAGGCTGAATCGACTGTTCAGTAGTGCAGCAGAGAACATGTCAAACGCTTTCCAGGGTATTATTGAAGTCATTCTCCTGCAAAAACTGCGTTGAATGAATGTCCCTTAGATGTAAACAAACATGATCAAAGTCACCGAGGGCAATAAAAAAATAAAATGGGCACTCAGCAACTTTAACCAGCCATATAAATGGCAAGGCTGCAAACCAAGGAATGACCCCCTCACCCTTCACTTGGAGTGAGAATATGGAAAATGTGGACCTGAACAAGGAGACGACAAAAACAAGTGTGATAAAAACAAGTAAAATCAACTCAAGTATTTCCAGTAAATGTTGCTGTCAGACTGGGCATACAGTACGTGTGTGCGTGTGTGTGTGTGGTGTTAGCACTGCTGTAACATCTGATATGCTGCATAGTCTGCAATAGAGTAATAAGTTAAAAGTTGGAGGTGCATACATCATTTCTGCACCGATGATCTCTGTTTGTCACCAGCAAAATAGAGACAAACTATAATTAGTTTTCATAAAAGCCATGCTATTTTGTGCAACGGATTTTAGATGACGTGATGCGATAAATTGTACTTTTCGAGAGCCAATCATTTGAGAGCTCGAACTTGTCTCTCACTGTTCAGCTACAACTAAATTTTGAGGTTATTTATTAAATGCTTTAAACGCTGGTGAACACGTGACATCAAATAATGTCAGACCCCATATGTGTGTATGTGTGTGTGCGCGCCTACAGAATGTGTTGGTCTCAAACCAAAATAAATAAATAAATAAATAAATAAATAAATAGCCTTTGTTTGAGCTAGCAGATCTAAACAGTGCCATGCACAGACAATGTATATGCAAACGCAGATATGTACATTCTGGCTACTGACGGCACAAACAAGCATGTGTGTCGAAGCTGGCACTGGTGTCTCCTAAAAAACATGTAAAACACTTCTTATGGACTTTCGTGCACACATTTATATACAAAAGCACAACAGCCCCCCCCCCACCCCAAACCATTCCTTTCCTAATTACGTCGCATTCCCAAACATCTCGTCACTAAAAGAGGTCCTCACGCCCTGTTACCCATGATTCCAGACTAGCAGGGGCCACTGTCAGTCTGAGGGACAGTGATAAGTGTTGATCCACAGTAAGTCGTCCAGCACCCCCCAGTGTAGGTACAGTATGGACACCACCACCAGCACATGCATGATCTGATGGCTGTTGCACCAGTAGTCAAAGAGGCCCGGGCGGAAGCGCTCGGGGATTCGCATGATATTGATGACACCGCCCAATACCGCTAGTGCATCCATGGTGAGAAAGTGACGCAGCGAGGTGGGACTTCCTCCGCCCACACCTACCCAGCGCAGAAGAAAAAACGAGAAGCGGAAAAGCGCCTGCCAGGCGAAGGAACGCAGACGACGCACTCTGCTCCGTGCTGTGATGGCACAGTAGATGGCGTAACTGGAGAGCAGGATGTACACCAGCAGAGCCACTGTGCGGGTGAAGGGGTAGCAGAGAAGAGTGCTGTACACGATGGGCAGAGCTCCTGTCAAACCAAACGCAGTGTTACTAGGATGACAAGTAACTGTACAGCTTGAATCATTCAAGTACTGTTTTTTTGACTAGATAGGAAATTACACAAAAAAGGATGGATTGCTTTACGGCTGCGGTAAATGCATGTGTGCAGCTGTCCATGGTAATAAGTGATGTAATTACAACAGGGAATAAACTGTACAGTCACAAAAATACACAAAACTTCATAAAGTAAACTTCTATGTGAATAAAATTAAATCTACAATATATTTGGAGGGGATGTGTGTCATGCACAAGCTTATGGGATTGTTCCTTTACATTCTTCATAATTAACAGTTAGCTGACTTACAAAAAATGTAATCTAAAAAAATGAAAAAAACTTGGCAAACTGGAAAAATATGGTCATTTTCTTCTTTGTGAATTATGTATTATGGCATTTATTATGTATTATATTATGACATTTAATTATATGTAATTACATACATGTAATTATATGATATTGTAGGACATTGTCTTGACTCTTCACCATAAATAATATATTCTGTACTTCAAAAAATGATATACTATCCATTAAAATTATTAATATATTTACAAAAATGCCATCTTTTGCACTTAAAAGGTAATATATTATATTAAAAACTAAGAAAACGCACTTTAACATTCCAAATTAGTTCTTTATCAAACAAACTGAGTAAGAGACAATGAAAGTGCTTTGAAACAGTCTCGTCACTGCTGCTGTACATGTGTCTTGTTGTAAGGCACTACTTCAATATCTATATCTCTTTTGTTTTCTCTTTTCTTCTTTATTTCCTTTGTTGCAACACTGTTTTCTTGTACAACACTTCTTCTTTGGTAAAATGTTGCAACAGCCTGATAGGCTCCTACACATACAGGAGAAATGCACTTATTGACTGGGCTCTAACGCACGCCAGCCTGTTTTGATGTTCACTGCTAAACATGATGACAGATCACTTCATCAGGTATGAACAACCAAAATATCAAATGTGGAATGTCCGGAGAGGGGGAAAAAAAATCTGAATCAGCAGGGGAAAATGGAGAACTGAAAAGAATACTGAGAGATGAAGTGATGGAGAGCTGGGATTGATCCGACACCAGTTTGAGATGCTGACCTAGCGTGTTGATCATGCAGATTCCGCACATATCTAGCGTGAGCAGGGTTTTGTAGACGGGCTCACCGCCCTCATGGTTCATGAAGAGGTGGTAGACCACGGAGCCCAGCTGCGGTGACAGGCAGGCCAGGAAATGCACCACGCCGAGCCACGTCACGCTGATCTGTGACCAGGGGATGTTGAGTGGGAGCAGCACCAGGAAACAGAGCAGAGGAATTCCTGAGTGGAGAGAAAAAGAGAATGAGACAAAGGCTCAGGAGAGACACTGTACACAGAAGTAGTAGTTGAAGCGCTGTTGAAACCTGCAAGGCCTGAAGAGACAACGAGAAGGTCGTTATTTGGCATTATGCTCAGGCAGGCCCTGCAGTGCTTCATCGTGTCCCTTGAGTTGCATGCTGCGGCCCTAAACAACACATGGATTTATGGAGGCCCAGGGATTGGCCCCGCACAATGAGGGTCTCAGTGGCTTTACTATGCTAATTTTAGCAGCAGCTGCCAAAATGCAAACTACACACTAAAACAAAGGTCTTCAAAAGTCTTTAGCACTAATCACAGTCGGTGGCTTTTTCCTAGTGGCTCAAAGTAGGTGAATAGACAATCTCGTTGTTTGTGAATCTCCTTTTCTCTCCAAATCCCCTGTCTTTCCCCCAGTGTCAAATGATTTATCCTAGTCAGGTAAAAGCACCAATGCCTTCTAGCACATCTATTTTGAGTGTGTTATCTCTGTTGGCTTAACACTGGCTCTGATAAAGACACTATTGATAGAGAACATGCACTCTACCCTAGGAAAGTTAATGCATTTGAGCTGCACCTACACGTTGTATGTACTGTAAATGTTTCACTTTCAATAATAATTAAACTTTAAATAATTTTCACATTAGACAAAATGATTTGTTTAATTATAATTATGACATAAATAGTCCAGATTTTATATATTTTTTTATATAAGCAATATTCAAGAGATGAAAAGTTATAATGATGTGAAAAGTCTGACTTGTGTCATAATTTTGACTTTTCATTGTAATTTTCATCACTTAACAAAGCAATGAAGACACTATCACAATTTCATTCCAAACCTGTGTGACTTTTCTTTCTTTGAACACAAAAGAAAATATTTTGGTAGATGTTGGGTCCCGCTGACATTTATTGTGTGGACAATTAAAAAAAAAAAAAAAGACATTTCTTATAATAACTTCTTTTGTGTCCCACAAAAGTGGTTTCAAACAGCATGGGAATATTTTTTTCTTCGCTTTTCAGTAAATTGTGACTTCAGTCTTGTGGCATATGTGCAAGTGTCAACCGTACTTTGCAGAAGTCTGTAATCAGATCATAGACCATTAGCGGCCATACAAACAGAATGTGGAATAAAACAGCCCACAGACCAGAAAAACATACAAACACATCAACAGAAGTGGTTAGACCAGAAACAGATTAGTAATGATTATCAGGCATAGTCACTTATCAGGAATAGATTGAATCATCTTTAAACAGCAGTTTCAAACAGCAATGTTACAGGTAGAAACCTATGAAGAACATCAAACGTTGCTCTGAAGACATTGCGTGCAAACATGGGATACAATTGTGCATTCATATCATGCAAAGTAAAACACAAATACTTGAACGCAAAAGCAAACACTGTGAAGGAGCATGCACCTGGGTTGTGTTTAAATGCAAGAATGGAAATCGCCCTTTGTAAAAAAAAATTAAAAAGACGATGTATGCAACGAATTTTTATCCATCAGTCCAAAACTCCAAAAGGAGTTTTTGTTACCAATTCAAACAGTACAGACACAGAGTAAATGGCTCTTTATTTCAGCTTAGAAATTGTGCAGGTGCAGCTCCCTACAGCAAAGTCATCTTTTGGGTCAAGTTAAGCTGTGTCACTCATTTCAAACCTCTCATTTCTGCTTACTAGACTACAGTAGAGCAGAACACTCAAATATACTCTGAACCACAGCGCTGGCTTGAGAACACGCTCTGAGAGTGCAGTGCACAGATGCAATGTTCTTCTCAGGTTTTCAGCAATGCACATCAGCACGAATGTATCATCTGCTACCAAAACAGTATAATATAGTACTAACAAAGTTAGAGTCCAAATGGCAGTTTCTTGGAAGGAAAGGGTATGTATGGCAATACACCTGCAGGCAACCACATGACCCACCTTGATGGTTCCACACAGTCCTGCAATTTAGAAGCCTTTACAAGCAGAAATTCCTTTTGGAGTTGACCTTTATGCCTGATTTTAAATGTTTTATATTTCCTCTCAGACACTGTTGCACTGGAACGCTTGTCTAAATACTGCTCGCTGCAGCTGTGATATAAAAATACAGCACAGATCACTTAAGATAATAACTCCTCCTGTAATTGACAAACAATTAATTATGTATAGCAGTACATAGTGATGTACACAGCAGCAGGAGTGGGATGGAGAGTTTCATAGAAGATGCAGATCTTTGCGATTCAAGGTGTAACTGTATAAACATTTAATCGGAAAGTTTTCAAGACAAAAATAAGATCATTCTGATAATTTTATCATCCATGTGTCGCTCCAACCTTGCATGACTTTTAGTCTATTGGTCTGTATTTTCCATTTAATGGTGATTGGTGAAGTTGTCGATCACTTTAAATCGCAACAAGACTCACTTTCAAGTCTTTCAAGTTCATGAGAAAAGTAGCAAATTTGCCTAATGATTGAATGATTCATTTGAGTCCACTTATCACAAACTTTGCCACACTTTTGAGGCTTTTTGAAGCCTCAAAAGACAGCGACTGGGGAACATGTCGCTGCATGAAAAAAGACCGACAAGTACAACTTTAGAATGTTTCCCTTTCCCCCCCTGAAGTAAAACATGTGTTCAGACCAGCTGTGACTGAAGCTGTAGTAAGTGGCAGTTTACAACTCAGTGCTTTAAGAAGAAAATATAGACCATATCCTGTGTCTGGTGGTATAGCAAAACTGATCATTTAAATGGGGGTTAAACTATGAGTGATACAAATACTGGTAAGACCGCAGCAGCCAGGATGGACAAAACTCATGCGGACATAAGTGAAGTCATGCAATTTATTGATACTAATTCAATCGAATTATTAGTTAAAATAAATAAATAAATGACAATGACACAAAAAGTGAAGCATGTAATAAGCACCTAGACAGAGAGGGCACTGACAGCTTCCTCTTTTGAAACAGTGGGCTCTCTCACTCACCGTGTGTGTAGATGTTCCCCAGCTCATTGTGTAGATAGAAGAGACTCTTGATACACTCCTGGACGGAGGAGATGGGTCTATAACCAGTCAGGACATATTTGTTGAACTGTAAATGTGGAGGAGAGTTTGCCCAGTCCAGCAGTCTGGGGCCGTTTAAAAATGCCATAGCAACCAGAAACAGTCACGACGACGACGCTAAAATAACTACACTATACATCTAGACTTACACGCACGACACAGACTAAAAAAAAGACCCGACACCCTTGACATTAGTCGGAGGAGTGCAGTCCGGTCATATGCAGCCAGCTACATGGCTAACAGACCTGCTGCTCTTTAGCCGAAACAAACTATTTTAAAAAGCAACTTTTGCCTCGGCGACGTTTTGTTTCGGAACGTTGGTGGCGGCGTCATCCACACGGATTGACGTAGAAATTCCAGGCTGCGTTCATAATGAGCTTCGCTGTTCTATAGAGTGCTGCATGTAACATTTAAACGAAGCGCGGTCACACCCTGCTCCAGCCTTTCAGACTAAACCCCACCAGCTTCTGTCAGCTCGACTTCAGAGGCGACCCGAGGAGAGGTGGCTTTCGTTTGCTGCTCATCAAACAGCCGCCGGCTACTTTCACCATCGGGAACGGCAGGGGTTTCGTTAACGCGAAGCCGTGTGCTCGGTTCAGAGTAACTTACTCATATTCCCGTAGAGTGAATCATCACCATCATCTGTCCGTCCCGAGCTTTGGCATCCACTCTTTATCACTGATTTTTTTAGGCTACCAGCGCTCTGATTGTGAGACCCGTGTGTTGCAAGAAACTGATCCAAAAGACTCATACACATCACCTGAACGAAGCAGGTGTATATATTTCTCTCAACAAATACAAGTACGCGCTTAATATAGTGATGATACGACAATATTGCTTGGCACCGATCATAAGTAGTCACCTAATGCACAGTACAGTGCCAGAATCGATACGACATCCCTCGGGGTATAGGGGGTTAATATGAAATTATTCAGCTTACTAAAAACGCACGCGAGTTTGATATGCAATATTATAGACAGAAATGTGAAGTTTTCTGTTATTCCCCAGAATGTTTCAAGCATGTCCTGGCATCTGCTCCTTGTCAGCGATGAGCACTGTTATCCGATAAGGAAGTGCACCTTGCAAAGAAAAAGTGCACACGCTTAACGTGTGCTCTCCTTTTTCATTTAATCAATCACGATATTTTATGTCAAACGCACTCGGTGCGTTTTCGGTTCCCTGTCTCACACTAACCGGATAGCTCGCGAGCTAACGGGCTAGCTGCCGTCACCTTGATTGTGCTGACTGCAAAAACACACGAGCTTCACAGTCAACGTTTTAGCAGCGGTTAAACATCACAGCCGGTTTTCACAAACGCATTTCACACACGCATTCCCGCGATCCCCCATGCTCCGAATAAAATATCTCCATGCGGAGGCTTGGCATTTGTCATCCAACGAACGGAGGAATGTCCGGGGCTCAGCTCACAGGAGCACGTCTCCCCTGTGCTGCCAAGTGATGTTGCTGCTAGCTTGCAGTGATTTCATCCAGCAGAGTTTTACACGAGCGCTTTGCTGAGGAGATCTGTTTCTGATAAGCGGCTATGCAAAAGAAAGGTTAATATCCCCTACAATGCCCGGCACATTTCTTATTGGTTGACTGATGCCGGTGTGCGGGAGCATGCGGCTGGTGGAGGGGCGCAGCGGCCCGGCCTTCACTCCTGATCATCCCCTGATGCTGCAGCGCTCTAATCCAGTCTGGACCAACTGGGACGAGCCGGGGGTGGCGCGAGGACAGGATCGATTCAATTTGCGCCTTTCAGATATTTTGACCATTACAATCTATTTATTTTTTTTGAAATGTAGTATCAAGAGTACATAATAGACTACTTGATAGTCAGTGCATTTTGTATTGATAGTCTTCTTTAGAATGATAGCTCAAAAGTAGCGATGTCCGATTCTGGACGAGTCGGATCTTTCCAATGAATTTGTTGAACAAAACCGAGTTCGAACGATTCGTTTATAAATCGAACTAAATGATTCGCTTACGAATCGAACTGGATCGGTTCAACTGAATCTTACCGAGAATCGGCTCTTGTCCGATTCACAACGAGCCTGTTTTGTAGTACGGAAAACTAGACGTTTATGAAATTCAGCCTAGATATTCAAATTAATTTTGTAGGGAAGGAATTTTATTATGAATGCAAATAATATTTAGATTTCTACATTTTAGTTTAAAGCGCTGGTCGTGGTTATGGCTGATTTGGGATGCATTAAATAAATACCAACATTAATTAGACACGTAGACTAATGAACGCAATCTACACCTACCTGTGGCTTTATTAAAGTTTATACATCGCCTGGATGCCAAACTACACGATGATGGGGTAAAATAGGCTAATTGCTGATTGATCAGAAGAACCGATTCGCAGAACTGAGTAGGACTTCCTTTGAATACAACTTAAAGCCAATAATTACAAGTATGGGGCTCTGCAGACCCCTGTCTCAAACTGCAGCAGGTCAGCTATAAATAGATTTTGGCAGATAATGACAATTAATGGCACAAGGTTAAGGATGACTATTTGTGCAAATGGGCTATTTCTGTGTTCTATCTTTTTGTAAGTGGAAATAATTCTTTGCATAGGCTAAATCTGTTTTACTGGATGACAGATGATAGATTCAGTAACATAAAGCTGTTAACATGACTTAAAGTGCCCCTATTATGCTTTTTCAAACATGATCGTTCATGTAGCTGTATGTGAAAATAAACTATCTGCAAAGTTGTGATGCTGACAGTGCACGATAAATAAAGTTATTGTCTATCAAAAAAAAGTGTCGGCTCACATTCGCCTAAACGAGTCGTCAGCAATTAGAATTTTTCTCTGTTATGGATCCACGTCACTAGGTAACATGTTTGCATAATGTCCGCCCACGTTCTACGTCGTGAACAACTTGCCCCGCCCCCAAACAGTACAATCTCCACATGGATTACATCAGTGTTTCCCCTGTTCCTGGAGGCACACCAACAGTGCACCTTTTGGATTTCTCCCTTATCTGACCAATATATTTCTGGTCGTGGAGTCTCTACTAATGAGCTGATGAGTTGATTCAGGTGTGTTTAATTAGGAAAAGTTGGAAAATGTGTGGTGTTGGTGTGCCTCCATCCTCGACATTGGAACAGTCCTTCGGCGGATGTCGATGTCGTAGCATCCTCGAAATTCTGGCTTCCGAGGATCCTTCCTTGACATTGAGAAACGCCTACTGTATCCTGTGAGAGTTCATTTGTTTTAAATGCCCTTCTGAAAGATGAATCTACAAAGAATGAGTGAGTAACATTCATTTTTTAACAACACCTTGAGCAGTACTGTCTCTTGTTGTGTTCACATCATTTTACTGATGACTGCTTTTCCAATCTTGGATTACAACGGGATATTCACCAAACGCTTGCTCTTAAAAGAAGGATCAGAGCCCAGTTTAGGTGGACTGGCTTGCTTCTCTGAACTTCTACCTGTAAGTAAGATTAATAATTGATGATGGTATTTTCTAACGATCGTTCATAATACATATTTGTGTAAGTTATGTTGTGTAACAACCCTGCAGCTGTCCTGGTCACCGGCTAACTTGCGTTTCTGTAGTGCTGTTGTTCAGCTGTGGGCCTAATGTAGTCTAAACATTGTGATTGATGCAGCTTGTCTGTCTCATCATTAGTTTAAGGCCCAGTTTACACGAAGGGAAAACGCAGGTATTTCCCTGCGCTTTCGGTTATGCGCCAGAAAATGCTGAACGTCATGTGAGTGCCCTATTTACATAGGTTTGGCATAGTTATTATGGCGCTCGACGGTGTATTTATGGGGGTTGATATAAATGACAAGTTTTTTGAAAACGATGTTGTGTGCACAATGTTGTTATTGAAAACGGAGGGGAGGAAATATTCGTTTCTCTAAATACCCGGCTATGTGTAAATGGCCTAAGTAATGATAAACGATGTTTAACGCATTATGCAATGCTGAAGTTCACTACGTAGAAGTGTGCGATTCGCTTATAAAAGCACTGTCCACGGTAGAGTTGAGCCGGATACTCGGCTGAAACGAGTATCCGGTAAGGATAAAGCAGTTTTGCCGAGTACGAGTATCATACGAGTAATGCTAGTTAATATCTGTGCTTGGGTTGAATAAAAATTCTCATTGGGTAGCTGACTTTGTCTGATACACACATACAGATTTATTGTGTTGCTGTTTCCCGCTCTGTTCACTCACACACAGAACACTGAGAACAGAAGAGCACTGCCCTCGCTCTCTCTTTCTGTTCACTCACACTCAGAACACTGAGAAGAGAACAGCGCTCTCTCTCTCTCTGTCTCTCCCTCAGTCACTCAAGTTCGCGGGGTTTTTTTCGTTAACGTTTAGGGTTTCTTTAGCTTCAGGTTTGTTTTTTACTTTTGTTTGTAGTACTTACTTATTAACGAGTTGAGTTTTGATAAACGTGGGGTTTGTTCAGACGCTGTGCTTGGTTGAATGCGACTCGCGTCTTTCTCTGCCTGTCGGAGATTTTTTTTAAACCGTCTGGCTCTAAGTTGGCTCTAGCTGGCTCTAACCAGCTTTTTTTTTACTTCCTGCACTGAGTGTCTGACACTTTCTTGCTGTATTCAAAAACAAAATTGCAACTGCCTGTGTTGTATTTACTGTTGCAAAACTTGTTTTGTATATAGTTAATTTGTTATCATGATCAAAATCACTGATCTGAAGCTGAATGCTGATGCTGTCATGTAAGTAGTTTTCTAATCAGCAATAAATAAATACATATAGAAATATAAATACAAAATATAACAATTTTGGATCAACCCATTAAAATAGCTTAAAATAGCATACTGGTTAAAGACAACCCGACCAATTTCAGGTTAAACTCCGCCCACTTCCTGGTTAGGCCACGCCCAGTCCGAGTACAGATACAGATACAGATAATTCATATGGTTAACAGATACAGATACAGATACAGATAATGCTGTACTCGCTCATCCCTATTATAAATGCAGGCTTCACAGAAAGTGTTACAGTGAGCTTCTTATGGAACAAAACAAACAGTGAAATGATTACACTTATTATTTATTTATTTTTGTAGGGTCAGCCCTGACAAATTTGGTGCCCTAGGCAAGATTTTAGCTGTTGCCCCTTGCATCACAACTAATTCCAGCACTGGTCATTCACAAAGAAACTGTAGAATTTTATAGCAAAAAAAAAAAGGCCCTTCACAGTAGCATTGACATGCTCTTCTGGAATTTGTTGATTGGAGTAAAAATTCCTGTTTGGAACTAAATGTTAGCATGACAAAGGAGATGATAGTAAGCTTTTCTAATAAGCAGATAAAGATGGCTTTTGGCAACCACTAGTGCCATTCATGAAAAGCCTATTGAAATTGTTGTGTACATGTATGAGTACCCGGGTACAATTTATGACTTTTTGTTGAAATTGAGGGGATACATGGAAAATGCCAGCAGCATCAGTAACTTTTAAGGCAGCTCAACTCCTTTAGGGTTATTAAGAAGAATCTTGTATGTTCTACTATTCTTAGATTTGAAGTGGTATTGCATTCTCCAGTGTCTGTTGGTTTCAATCTATCAGTCTTCAAAATAGAAATAATTATTGTACAGTTGAAGCCTGCTCTAAGCATTGGACTTCCGACTCTTACCTCTTACAAAGTAATATACAGTACTGTCCAAAAGTCTTAGACCACTATTATTTTTACCAACAAAACATGTCAGTTATTTCTTTTTTTGCGGTAGCGTGTCAGTTGGAAATTTCAGCTTACATTTCCAAACATAATTTTTTTTGTCATTAATTGTAATAATGCAGTGAGATTATTGTATGCACAAGGAGTCTGACAACAGCCAGTGCTCCACACAGAGATCTGATCTGATCATCATCCAGTCTGTCTGGAATGACATAAAGTAACAGAACAAACTGAGAAAGACTAAATCCAGAAGAACTGTAGCAACGTCTCCAAGACGCTTGAAAAAAAACACCTACCTGGATAGCTACAGTACTGTTCAAAGTTTTAGACACTTGTGTAAAAATGCTGTAAAGTGAGGATGCTTTCAATGTTTTCAAAAATAATGCCATAAATAGATTTAGTATTACAGCTTTTGGTAAGACAGCTTCTGTTCCGAGGTACACTTGCCCATAGTTTCTCAGGTAGCTTTCCAGGTAGATCTTTTGAAGCATCTTGGAGATGTTGCCACAAGCTTCTGAATTTAGTCTTATGTGAATGTGCTAAAAGCCTTTGGTGTTACGACTTCGAAGCACTGATCAACTATGGTATTGCTCAACAACAGCTCAATTCAGTTTTACCACCTAATTGCACTACGTTCAGTAAGGCAGTGTTCTGAACATACCACATTATATTGCATATTAGTATCAGATACTTTTTACTAGTATGAGCACCAGTATATTAACACAGTATATAAATACATCCCTATGCACTCTCTCCAAAATACATAATTTTCCTTTCTAAATGCTGGCTTAGCACTGATACTGACAGCATAACTGTCAATACAACCTACTAAAAAACGAAATTAAGACTGAGATGCTATTTTGATTTACTGATTGATTTAGTTTATTTTCGGTCCGCCGCGAAACAAAGCTCAGACATGTAATTGTGGGGGAAAAAAACCCTGTCGTGTTTACATGAGTGACAATAAGCATTTATTAAGATCAGTTAAACGTTGGATTCTCAAAAG
>JAUCMU010000063.1:7468606-7505269 GCA_032275025.1 Enteromius treurensis
GTCCAACAGACCAGTGCAATATTGCCATTAAGTGTAGCGATAGGATATTTAGAAATATAGTAGCCTACATTTCAGAAGTTCAGGAACCCTATAGGGAGGTAGACCTTCTGTAAACTGTTTTTAAGTAAAACACAATACATTCAAGTAGGGATGCACCAATCCAGTCTGGCCGATAAAAAACATTCAACGAGTTATTTTTGTGTAATTAATTAATCTAAATTAATGCATTAAAGTCCCGGCCCCTAGTTATTTTATATGCTATTTGTGCAGCAGCTAGGCACCGTATTGGCATATGTATTGTCAGTAGCAAGTTCCTGTACAATAACCTACAACTACAGCAATAACCAACAGCAAGCGTAGCAGATCCATTCTGCACAGACCAAATACATTAACCGCATCATATCCATCACCAAGCTAAAATCTTCAGGGAATTGTCATGATTGAAATATAGACTCATTCTTGTTCAAGAATTCAGTCAAGAACAGTGATTTTCTCTCTTTTATTTTCTTGGATTAACATGAATCTTTTCATCGTTTGACATATAGGAGCTCACTGTGCTATAGAAACATCCTAGAAATTTCAGAACTAAAAACAGCTTCTATTAAAGCCAGTCCACCAAAATAACTGCTTGTAGAAAATTCGATGTGGGATTTTCAGAAAGACCGAAACTCAGACAATGAGTAACTGTTTCTATTAGATAATGACTATTGCTGTGTCTGTTAAACAGATTGTTTGAAGTGAGTCTTTTTGTGTTTTTTACCTAAATCACAGCACCATCCATCTGTGAAGGATGTAGGCTGTCAAACACACATAAATCTTAATCTTGAGTCTACAGCCTGTTATACCTTTACAAACATAAAAAGCTTTTTTGATGTAAAAAAATTTGATTACATTATTAGTGGACCTCAGAGAAAGGTGCAAAATAAAAAAACAGAGGCCGTTCATGACCTCTTTCAGGACACTGACAGCAGCTAGTAAATTGGGCATGGTCACTTTAAGACTTTAATGGATCTTTCTCAACTTTTTATGCTCAATTATGACAGACAGTCTTTCGAGGACATTCACTAAGATGGGTATTTTTTAAGTTATATAAGTTTGTATGTTTGTTCATTCAAGCTCAAGAAGAATGCAAAACACAATTCAGTTTTCATGGGCTAAATTAAGCTCTTATGCATTTTTTATGCTTGAATGTTTAAATCGTCGAGGTAGTTACTCGTGTTTTGCGAGAAGGTTGGAAGCATTTCCTGAATTGTTACTATGTGGTTTCTTATTAATCAACTCCATTTATATAATGTTTACTAGATGAGTCTTTAAAGACATCAAACTGTCTTTATACGTCTACCATCTATTTGGTATGTTTACACCCTCTTCCTCTTCCTTCTATCAATGCCTCACTATTTTATTCATTATTGCCCTACTTTATTCCAGGCAGGTTGACTCCAAAAAGAAGCAGGTGTTGTAGATGCAGGACATTTGTGTCACGTGGAAGGGGCTGCCATCCACGCTCGAGTGCTCAGAGGAGCCGACTGCACACAGCAAAAGAGACGACGAAAATTACTCATGACCCAGATAATCTGGGCCGACTCTCTGACAGGGCCTAATTTAATTACAGGGCAATTAAAGATCAGTATGAAGCAGCGAGAGGCTGGCCCCACCACAGAGCTGATGATCCCCCTACAAGGCATCTACCTGCTGGCATGACAACCACTCACAAGCACGATGCATTACACGCGGCTGCAGAGAGTTAACTCCAGAAGCAGGTGATGTTTTGAGGTTAGCGTGGCAGGCAATTTAGCATTTTTGTGTAAAAACGATTTCCTTTTCAAACTAGAATTGTGAACGAGTACATTATGTTTAAAGTCACAGAAGGTTCTATACACATGAGTGTTAGCACACTATACAAAGACGACATCAGACTATATACACATATAAAAGACAGCAATGCCCTGCAGATGTGCTTTCTGTCCCTCCCATCTGTCAGCATATGCTTACAAACAGTTTACTAGATTTCCATTTCAGAGAAATACACTAAAATACACTACTTGGTTCTTCTTTTCTGCATCATTTAACTAAAGAGACAGGCAGAGAAAACCCCTAAATGAGGCAGCCTGACAGTAGGTGTCATTGATCTGTAATTACTTATAGTTGAATTGAGATGCCTTGAGCTCCCAAACAGCCGTCAATCACTCTTCTCACCTCAACATCTCCTGGGGCCCAGGAGGAGGATTTCCTCCAGAGCAGTACTGAACCGTGAGATTAAGTGTGACAATTTCCTTGCCGCCAAAGCGCAAGGGCTAATCCATTTCTCATCAGGAATCGCCAGGAGTGTGTAACATTTCTACTAGAAGGATCACAAAACTACCGCACACATGTGCTGCCTACAGATCTGAGTCATATAGATCCTATAGATTAACTTATTTTGATTCATAACAGTGAGTCATAGCGCAAATTCGTTGGTGTGTGTGTTTGTGTGTAGCCAAAAAGTGCCAGGCACTAAAGAATGCAGTGTTTAGTGTGTCTCGGGAGAAAGCGTGACGCTAACTGAACTGTTTGAGAGTCAAGCCAGGCGAACAGTATCACAACAACACATCTTCAGAAGTTAGTTACTTCTTTACTTTAGTTAAAGTGGAAATTAAAGTCTTTGCCACAATGCACTGCATATATATAAATCGAGAGAGAGAGAGACTGTAAAATGGGAAGGATTTCTCAGATGAATCAGAACAACTTGCAAAACTTGCTGCATAAAATTGGCTTAATTGGATAATAATTTGTAGGCTCTATCATTTAATTTCCAAGTGTGTTTCATCTAAAAATAAATAAATAGAAAAATAATAATTCAGCCAAGACTTAAGATTTATCATAAAGGTATTTGTTGCCAAATATCATTAACATCTCAGATAGTTTAAATTGACATGGACTTTGCCAGTGTATTAGGTTTAGGCTCATGTCCAATCAAATGAAAATAAAGCACTATCCATTCATACAGTATATGTTTTTAACCATGTAGAGTATGAATTTTATCACGTTGTATTTTTATTAATAATCAGAGTCCGATAGCACCTCTCTCTTTGTGATGTAATTAAAGCTGCGACAGTTGATTGCATGAAGTGTCCAACATTCCACACTTCAATTTTCCAGTTATTACGTGCATCCAGGTATTTTAAGGTATTTTTATTGAATTATTTAAGTATGCAATCTCTAAGAAGCACCTATATATAGAGTTTTCTCCTGGCACATTCATGTAATATCTTAAAATCATAATTTATTAGCTTTTCTCATTTATTAAATTAAGTTCTTATAAAAAAGGACACACAATACAGATTTTGGTTGAAAAAAACTTCAAACAAAACACTGCAACAGTATTATTAGTAACGAAGCAGATATCTAAGCAACGGCACCAGTAATCCATAAACGAGAACGAATCTGCTGTGATGTGAGGGACAAGAAAGTGGGGCTGGTTTCTGCAGCATTGCAATTAATGATGGCAAACATTAGAAAATATGGCACAGTTTACTGATCAATAAGTATTCCTAAAAGCCACATAATAAATCACCATGTAATTGATTAAAAAACTGTAATCAAATGACATCCGTAATTATGAATAAAAAATGAGGTGTTTATATTAGGTGACCTTAACTTATTTGCACTTTTATTTGAATTAATAATTTGATATCATGTACTTATATGTACTTTTGCATTGTACTGTTGACCCATCCCTCTCACCTTTAACCTACCATTACCACTAAACCTGGCCCTAACCTTATCTCAAAAGCAGCAAATTTGCAATACAGTATAAACAGATTAAGTACATAGTATAGTTAAGGCCACCTAATCTGAGGTGGGACCACACTAAAATTAAATATATATTTTTCAGTAACTCTCAGCTTTCTCCTTTAGAGACTCAGTCTGAAGGAAGTGCTCAACAGGAGCTACTAATGTGCTGCCATGAAACCTTCCTGCATTTTTGCAGCCCCTGATGGATGTTTTTCTCTGTCTGGCTCCGCTAAAGGGCTCTGGAGGTCATCCTCCTACTCAAGAAGTGGTTATCACCACTCCACGGGCATGCAGCTGTCTTTGTGCCAGTGTTTCTGCCATGTTTAATTCATAGAGCCAGTCTGGCATGTGACTGCCTTTGAATAGTTACATACGACACTAAACCCTGAAGCACTCCCACAAGCCCCCACAATGCACTACTACTCTCACTTGCCGTGTTTTGATATTTTCATCATCGTTAAAAGGGCGACCTCATTCACTAAACCCATTTTTTCCACACCGCCTTAAAAAGTTCCTTTTTTACTAATTAAATATGAACTGCGGGTCATGGATGTATTAATATAAATATTAAACTAAGTGCATTGTTTTCAATCATTTATTAATTAACGGTGAAAATGATTTAAATGCGTCATTTCACAAAAAACAATGTACTGCTGTTGAAAAATTTTAATTTTCTTACTCGGGTGCAGTGAAATGTTCCCATTTGAGAGATAAAATGTGGAAAAACTCCACACAAGTGGAAAAAGGGTTAGACTTGTTTCCATGGCTACTTGTACATTACTTTTCACAAGGTCCCATGTTCTATACAGGTTCAGCGGTTTAGTGCGTGTGTACTTGTTCACTTTTGATCTGCTTCAGCAGCTGAAGTACAAATAGTTAAATTTTTTCCACTCAAATATCATCAAAACATCTCCCAGGATTGATGCACGGAACACAATCTATCCAGACGTCTCATTCCACCGGCTGTCATTCACAAAATGCAACTTACAGTATGTTGACATTCAAGTCGCCCCATGTAGCAGAATGTCACACGGGCTTTTCTTAACCTGCACAGAGTCCGTGACTAAAGTAACCTTGTCTATTGCCATGACGATAAACACCCCCACAACCTGTCCACCCCTTGCGTTTGTCAACCTGTGGCTAAATCAGTGTGGATCAGAAGCTAGGCAGCAATCACATCTACCTTGCTGTGACAAAAAAAAGCTAATGAATAAATCATGCAGCTTGACACACAATAGCTCAGCACTGCTTAAAAGATGACCGGTTTATACGTTGTTGTTTTTTGTTTTTGACATTATGAATTTGACTTTTTTGCTGGTTACGCTGAAATGTCTACAGATTATTGTCATTTGAGTATAAATCACTTGGTTGGTTTGTTAGAAGCATTCAATTTCTTTCTTGTTTGTCTGTCAGCAGTTTAATATTTAATGGCGCTTCCTTGTTGTCTTTTAGGTTACGAGAGCCAAACTCATATTTTAATAATTTCTTTACTAGACGCCTTTAAAAAAAAAAACTGAAAACTACAGCTTTGAAATAAACTAAGTTTTAGTCCTTCTAGAAGGCCTATTCAGATTTTTTCCCCCTCATTTTGCTCTAATAGTTTTTCTGTGAAGCTGAAAGGCAGCATGCTTTTAACCTTTTAATGCTTTTGCTATACTGCAAGGGCTCTGAGTGCTAGTCTGCTGGAGATCTATTCTACATTGTTATTTAATTGCCATAGACTTAATAATTCCTTTCAGTCCCTGACATTGCAAATGTACCGAAAACATATCTGTATAATCAGACGGCATGAGCTCATACGACGGATGTGAGCTGCCCATGTGAAGTGCTCTTTTTATTTGTCTGTACTGGGTTTGTGTGTACACCATGTGTTTGAAGTGCCGTCCTCCCTCTGTTGTCTAACAAAGCACATGTATCCCCCAAGCTTGTGTCCTCCACATTTAAAAAAAACAGGCTCTCAGCTCACCCTCACAGTCTTTTATTCTTCCTACTCTTTATTTAGAATTACCATACAACTCATTGTCTTGCCATCTACGTGGTTATTGTGATCCAAGCACGGTGATCCAAAACAGATCATTCAAATGTGGACATCAAACAAGTGGACCTTGAGCTCAAGAACAGGTGAGCACCTTTAATAATTGATATTTTATAATGTTACTGCCTTTCAAGGATGAGTAGGTGTACTTGTATTTGGCCTGAGAGGAGAGGTCATGTTATTTTTTATTTTTTTTACCTCTGTACAAGTGCACTCCACACAGTACAAGACGTTCACAAATTTCAAATATTGCTTTCTACTGAAATTGTTGTTCAAAAGTTTGAGGTCAGTAAGATAAATATGTATATGCACTCTCAGAAATAAAGGTACACAAGCTGTCATTGGGGTGTGGTACCTTTTCAAAAGGTACACGTTTGTACCTACACTCAAAAAAATATTTATCCAACACTGTTCAGTTTATTTTAAAAAATCATTTTCATTGAGCACCATTATGCTTGGTTCCCTTTTTAATCAACTGCATTGTGTTAAACGACTTGAAACAGTTCTGTTTTGTTTCCCCTTCCCATCATGCTTTGCACAGGGCTAGATAAGGATAGAAAATCTTGAAATAAAATGTTATTTTAGTTTTTATTAAGATGAAAAAAATGGGAGACTTGTTTAATTTTTTTATTTGAATTTAATTTTACTGTTTAATGCTCCTTTATGTTTGTATTTTTAAAGACCTTCTGGTATGTTGGTGTTTTGGAAGGTTACCATTGTGATAAAGTGTAGAGCATGTGCTTGGGGACCTGCTAACATGGATCGATATTAATAATAAAAATACTCTTGGCATGCCAGGAAGTATCAAAACCATCGTTGTCTAATGCCTAAAGTTAAGTAAATCAAATCATCAAAAAACTATCTATTTTAATTAATTAATTTTCCGGTTAAATGTTTTAGTTTGAGTTCAACAAGCATAAAAAGTCTCAATTTCATGAAAACTATATGTGATCAAATTGAGTTGACCCAACTCAATTAAATTTCATTGCATTCATTTGTTTTTTTGGTTTTTTTTATGAGTTAGGGCTACATATATTTATTGGATGGAAATCCTGCCCTCAATTAAATTGAGTTCATCCAATGAATCATTTGTGAGTGTAAGGAGTCCATTTTGGTACCTTAAAGGTACCTATTAGTACAAGAAGTGTGCATATAGAAGCCTAATAGGTACAGAAGTGTACCATTTGAATAGGTACTGCCCCAGTGATGGCTTTTATTTCTTTTATACACTTTTATTTCTGAAAGTGTATTCAAAGATACAGAAATTTTGATTAAGCAGTAACAGAAAGACATTGTTTAAATGGAAAAAAATGATTACAGTTTCTACAAAAACAATAAGCAGCACTAATGTTTTCAACAATAATAATGTGAAATATTGAACACCATCATATTCAATCTGATCTTATGATTCAAAGTATCTCAAAGTATCTTTTTAATTGTAAAAAATACATTTTCCTACACTTTTACATTTTAGATATTATTTTTTTATTCTCAATAAAATTGTTATGTTTAGGTTTGGGGTATAGGGTTAAGTGTTCTAAAATAAAAATAATAAAAAAGGGGAAAGGGCAACTACAAAAATATCTTTATTATATACATGTTTTAGCTGTCAATATGCAAAAAGATTACATTTTAGGTGTTTTTTTTTATTTTTTTAATTAATTTTAACATTAAAAATGCAACCAGTCTGGAACATTAAAATTATTTCTGAAGGATCATGTGACACCCAGGACCAAATAGAGTTAATAGATCAAATGATGGTTTTGAAACATATTTAAATATATGTTTTAAATAGAGCTAAGATTTCTTAAAACTACAGTTTCTAGTATATTTTTAATTAAAATAAATTATTTGTTGGGAAGTATAAGAAACGTATTTTAGAAACATCTTACCATCCACAAACATTTTAACAGCAGTTTATAACCTGGGTATTTTTTTTGATGACATGGCATAAATATATCATGCATAATTTAATGCCATTTTTGAATATTTTTTTTTCTCTGCAGAAAAGTTTCATTTAACTCTGAAAGTTGGAACCTCCTACTTAGAAAAGTGCAATTGTGTGGTAACGGTATGTCTGATTTTGCAAAATGCGTGGGTTTGACATCACACAAGTACGGTGGCGCCCAGGGAGATAATGATAATGATACGCAGCTAATAATACACAGCTAACGATAAACATTCACTGCTTTGCGAATGAAATGTATGAATTAGTGAAAGCTTCTACAAAAGAGAATCTGTTTGCAAATACTTGTTTAAATTACTGTAAAAGAGTTTTTGTTGTATGTATATAAAATGCGAATACTTGCATTATTTACCCCCAACAATCTGAGGAGGCTTCTTTGTTGACAATGAAAAATGGCTAAACAAATTCTTCCATAGCATTTGCATTCCATCCATCTGTTTATTTGAATTTCATCATCTCAGACTACATCTGAAGCTAAAAAGGCAAGCTATTTCACGGACTAGGCCTTGATTGTAATTATGGAAACTGATCAATACAACTGATTAGAACAGGACTGACCAGCATTTCTGTTATTAAATTAGTATCGTCGCGCCTCAAGCACTAAACAACAGGAGAAGTAATCACCATAAAGCTACACATCACTTTCATTTGCCAAACTCTTCGGCCCTGCTAAATTACCGATGTCTGAAAGGTCATAGCCGTTTTCTTGAAGAAGAAGGAACACATGCTTAAACACAACAACACACCCACACGCCTACACACACACCGGAAACACAGCCGCTGTGTGATCGCTGTAGTATCATGGCCAAGCAGCTCTGGCATTCGGCACCCTGCGGAGGCTGGAAAGGACAAATTAAGCTGCGCTGTGTAGACCCTGTTCACACTGACATGCATGAAAACACAGGGCAGGAATGCCTTCAGTGATAATGAGAACAATAAAAGATACACTCACTATACATACAGCTCCTCAGAATCCTACACACTTCCAAACTGCTGTAATTGGTATAAGAATCTCACATACAGTAGGGTCCAACTTGTTAAGACCACATTCAACATGAAGGATGTCTCTCTCTCTCTCTCTCTCTCTCTCTGTGGTTATGGTTTGTAATATGGTACCATTAGTTAATGCATTTAATAACAATGAGCAAATAATTTAGTATTTATCTTAGTTAAAATGAGTTTGTTAGCACAGGTCTATGAAATGATACGAATAGATGCAGCTTTTGATTTTAATAATGTATTAGTAAACGCTGACATTAAAAATGTTTCAGAAATAATGCAGTTAACAAATGAAATTAATATTACAGCATTCTGAAATGCCTTAATATTTGAGAAAATTAATACTTAATTCTTGTTAAAATGTGAATGATAACTTGCAATAGAAAACCTGTTTGAAAAAAGGGAAAGATGCAAAACGTTTTTACCAGATAAAAAACTAATACAAAATTTGGTCCCATTTTACTTTATGGTCCAGTACTCTATTAACAAACTATTGACTACAAATTTTGCCTCAACAAACTCCTAATTTGCTGCTTATTAATATTTAACAAGGTAGTTGTTAAGTTTATGTATTGAGAAGGATTGGACATGTAGAATATGGTTTATAAAAATGTGCTTTATATGTATTAATAAACAGCCAATATTATGTAAATACGCATGCTTTTAAGCAACTAGTAATTTAGCTTTTAGAATCAGTCCCTATAAAATAAAGTGTTACCAGAAGTGGTACAGACATTCCTTTACCTTTGATATAATTACAATTTTTCATTATCATTTCATTTGAATTAGCTTGTATTAAATTAGTAAAATGCAGAACGGATGAACTGGTTTTAGACTTTTTGGTCTTAGACATCATTCACTGGATGTAGTAAAATTTGGAAGATAACAACAAAAGCAAATGTAACAGCTGCCATTTGCTAGATGAAGTCACAACAATTCAGTGTGGTAATTGAACCTTTTTAGAGCGAGATCGAATCCTTTTATGTGTGTGATGTCTCTTTCTGTGACACTTTTAGCTCAACAATTCTCAGAGCTACTGTGTCTCTTTCACTCCTTTATCCCTTTGCTAAGATTCGATCGTTTCATCTGTGTCATGGTTAGCAGAGAGCTTATCCACACAGTCTGATCTCCCACCAAATCCTGAGCTTTTCTACCCAAAGATACAAGCAATCTGACAGGGGCGAAGACTTTAGTGAGAGCAAGAACACGTGATACTTGAGTCTGCAGATATGGCTTCTTTGAAAGAGCACCATCAAAACAAAATCATAGACTTTTTCCCCTTGAGTTCTCTTTCCTTATGTTTCTGACTGTCAGAAGTAAAAAAATGTATATATAGGTTATCAGTCTTGCAGTGGTGTTGTAAAACTGAGTCTTTTTGAAAAGGGCAACAATGTTTCAGACTTCAGAAAAGAGCTGCAAATATCGCTTTTATTTCTCATGGGTATCTTCATCTCTTTTCTGGTAGTTCTAATTAGTCTTGTTATGAGTCTTTAGAGAAGACTGTAAGATTCATGCAAGAATTAATGCTGCAAATTAGCGGCGTTTTTATCAATTCACTCATTCCAAAGAGATTGGCAGTGTAAATATTGCTATTGGTAATCAATCTGATTTGTTCCAAAGCACTGATTCAAAAATGGAGTTATGTTGTTCTGGCCTTGTTTGAATCTGTTTTCATTGTTGAGATAAAAATAGAGAAAACAACTGACTATTATATTAGGATCATGTTTACTGAACTTTTAGACAAAAGCAAGCCCACTTGTAATTACTCTCTTTTGCTTGTGTTTAAGAAAAATATGGTTATACTTTATTTCATTTTCACTTTATTTTATGCACTTTAGACATTCTACAGTCAACATTCTACATACGTTCTACAGAAATCTGTTACTTCACCTCGGAATGTTCATTCACAGATTTGCGCTGTAAATAAATGGATACAATTTATATTACGTCTTGCACACTTAAATGCACATTGAATGGAATGTATAAATTCACTTCGAACTGGAATCATGGCAGAATATCCGGTGATGTCATAATTAAAAAAACTATGTTTTTTAAAAAAAAACAACGTCTGAAGTGAAGAGAGAAAAATACAAAATGTGCAGAGTGGTGGGGCGCGAGGACTATTCTACTGACTGATAGTTAACATATATTTGCAAAATCCCTTGTCTGAACTATGTAGAACTGGGCTATCAAAATAAAGCGTTACCAACAATATTTTCTGAAAAGACCGTTTAAGGCTAATATCCCTGTGTTGCATTTCAAATTTTGTTTGAATTTGATGTTTTTTCTTTGAAATAACTCTGTTTCTTCTTAGTGTTTTCTTAACATTTCTGTTTATTTGGGTTGTGTGTCACATGTAATGATGTTAAATCAATGTTTGTTGCATATTTCAGTTTAATAAGTCTCACCATGATGGTGTTTAGTGTTTTGAGAATGACACCGAGCACCTACATGTGTACGTACTTCGAAAGCTGCTTGTGATGGGCTTTGGTTCATCATGTGACTTTCTCATCATCACTTGCATTTGGTGCTTATTTGTGTATTTCAAATCTACAAAAGAGATTTCAGTACTTTAATAGCTTGGTATATTAACATTGTATCAGTAAGTGAAATTACGGTATTTAACTGTAAATGTAACTTACAATCATAAAACCTAAAATGGTGTTACTGTATTTTTTAAGGTCACATTCCCGCAGCCACAGCTGCCAGTTTTTTACCGTAAATATTACAGATTTTTTTTTTTTCCAGTGTATATAGCATTATCTAATGCCCTGATTATTGTATTTATTTAAAAGACATGATTGGGAACAAAAGGGATTGATCTGTTTTGACTGCCATTGAATATCAAGCTCTGAACCTGAAGTAAATAAGTATTTTTCAAGATTTCAGAAAGTTTTGAGGTGTCTGAAAGAATGTGAGAATTACATAAAATTAAAAATATTCATACAATATGACTGTAATGAGGTACTTTCAAAAGGTCAGTCTGAAAATATTCTGTATTGTAATTATTATATTTAAAAAATGACAGGTTATTTTTGCTCATCCCATTTAACAGCAATTTAACAGACAAATGGTCCACTTCAAAGAAATTACCTGACATTATACTAAATATATAGTAGAAAAAAACCTTGCCACGTACCGCTGTTAAAGCTTTTCTTATCTTTTTAGTCTACCTTTTCTTAAAAAATATATTTTTTTTGGTATTGAAATATTACAAGGCATAATAAGAATTGATTGTATAGTACTCAGTCACATATGCATATACTTCACAGAATCTAAACAGGCTTTACTTTGTATGTCTATTTTATCTTGAGAGCAAAATGTTAAACTTTTGTTTTCTAATTCGAAAGTGATTGTAATATAATGGGCAATGGGCAGTCAAGATCATAGCTTTCTCCTTCTGCAAGAGAAAGTATTTGTTTTCAACAGCGGCTTTCGGTGATGAAAGGATTCGTTCGCAGGCATCTGACATGATCAGCTGGATCTGTGAACTAATGCCATCAGAGAGAGAAAAGAAGAGAGAGCCAAAATGAGAAGAAGATGGTGATAAGCAAATCTGATGAAGTGTTTCTGCTTCCCGTTCTGAGGAACTCATCTAATTTTATCTGTCCATCTTTTCCGTCAAGGCACAACACTTTGGCTCGCTTGCCCGCCACTCTCTCTTAGAGAGAATCTGTTTTCAGCTCTCTATGGAAATGACTTTTGACAGTTACTCATAAGTGGATTATTCACTCTCCGACTGAACAAAAGATGGCAGAAAAAAGAAAAAAAAAACTTTTTAGATCTTACCCTCATAATGGATATGTGTTATTAAGTTTTTAATATGGAGTGTTTGGAAGGCCAAGGGAACATGGTGGAAAAGCGATGGCCGCTGATGAACATGACTCTGTCGGCAGCCTCATCTTGTTGAATGACACCTCAGTTTTGAAAAGATGGCTTATCAACACCAGGATTGGCACCACTGCACCTGCCCGGAAATCCATTCTCAGGGGCGTCTTATCTTCCCCAGCTACAATCCTCCAATCTAATCAGGCAAAAGTGAAGTGAAAAAGAATGTAACCCCTGGCAACCGGCTGCCAAGCTACCTGCAATGTTTCATGCGAGCCATGTTGAGCCCAACATTATCATAAGATCGCTATTTTTACCTCCTAGAAATGTTAGAATATCTGCATCTTTTGCATATCGATTGGACAAGGGAGAGTGTGAGGCATTTCCAGAGTGTGTGTGAGTGTGGCTATGTGCGCTGACCTTTAAGAGGAAACGGCACAGCCAATAGCTCACGTCCCGCAAGGATAAACACCAAGCTTAAAGTGCACCAATTGCTGTGCAATTCACTGACACAGAATACAAGAAACTACACAAACGTTTTCAGAAAGAAACGGTTCTGTGGTTTTATATAGGGCCAGTGTTGTTATTCTAGTTCAAAAAATCTCATCCAATTCACCTGAATGACGATGAAGTTTGAAATCTTTTGCAACTTCAATAAAAAAAAAAAAAAGTGTGTAAGTGATGTGAAGAAGATTGAGTATATGAAGATCGACATTTTGGTGGAAGAAGAGTACACACATACAATAAAATAGTTAAATCAATACTCATTCACAGTAAAATCAATAAGATGCTTTTAGAAAATGTCTAGGTGACATAAGCCTGATGGTCAGCTGAAACATTTGATGAAACACTACATTTCTAAGAACTCTGTTGTAAACTACATCTTTGAAATATTCCTTATTTGTCATTGATCCATATGTAAATCCTCATAATTACTACACCTATGAACTGATATTGACCCGTTCGCTTCCACAAAAGCTGTTGAATGCTCAAGATCTCATACAATGTGAAATCATCACTACTGGATTTTCTGCAACCAGTAATTTTTTTTTTCTCCTCCAGGACATGTGGCAGCATCAACACGAATGAATCAACAACTCATTAAAATTCTGCGCTTGTATCCAGCTTTAATTTTCACATAGGATTCCAAATGAAACCAGAAATGAGAAAGATTTCACATGAAAGTTTTTCTTTTCTTTCTATTTTTAAAAACAAGCAGAAAACGGAGCATGCTCACAGATCACTTGCACGTAACTCTTGATTTCAACTCGCAATTACAATCTGAGCAAACACAGAACGGGCTTCAACTCAAAAGCAAACAGAAGCGTCATATCGCAATACCGACACAATATCAACCATGGTTTTCAAAATAGATTACTATAAATAGCAGCTAATAATAAAGCTCGCTAGGCTCACGAATTGGAAACATCTTCTTCGGCAACACCAAGCGAAGCATCAGCCTGCAGAGGAAATCCACTCCTGGCACAGAAAACAAGACTAAAATACCGCAGCAATCAACAATTGCCAAACATTATGAGAAAGAGACGAGCGTAGCTGAAGTAGCGTAACTCATAGATTAAGTATTATCCATTTGTTCTTTCGAATGTCTCTTTACATTGACGATATAAACCCAAAACATCAAATTAGATGCAGAAAATGAATAAGCGCATTTGTAGTAAGCATATTCACGGTACATAAATGTCATATTCAACTGATCTTGAAAACAGTGCTTCAGTGCAGAGCTGCATTCTTCTCCAGAGCAACAACAAAACACTTGAGAGCAGTTAAACTTAATGGCATACTAAAATAACAACACAGGGTTCACATTTCAACTAAAAAACGACTTTCAAAGTCATGACAGCATTAGAAAATGATGGTTTATAACAGATAATCACACCGATGTTGAGTATTATATGTTTCTGCATAAATACGAGGCATTTAAACACATAAAATAGCATTTGCTAAACAACAAAGTGCTTTGAGAATATACTTCAGCTCCACCGCTTTCCTCTGGGAAAGATACAGTATGTTCTGTTTATAGATGATTTATGGTTGCATTGGTCTGCATGCTTCTACAGAAACGGTCGGCTCTGTTCAGCACGGAAAGTGTTTTTTTGCGCTCCACATAAAAAGATGAAAAACTACACCTGACAAATGGATGCCTGGCTTCGCTCATCTTCCACTAGGTTGTAAGTGGAGTCTAAAAAGCTCAGACATACCTCTGGGCGCGCAGAACGAGTTCTGTTTATTTGGGCTGGAACAAATGGCGATGCATTAGATCTCCACGTACTATTGAAATCATCCAGTGATGGCAAATGTTGGCTGTGGGAAAACACAAGTGTGTCATGATGCTGCGGGACAAAAGCATTTTAAATGGAACTTATGCCCCGTAGCATTCTGAATGTTTTTGAGGAATAACTTGTCTGTGCTTTCAAAGCAGGATGAGGCTTGTTTGTTTCTCATTCCGCTGAGTTTGAAGACACAAAGTGGGTAAAAAAAAAGATTTGCGTTGAGAGAAGACACATCCTGGAGCTAAGGCTGCACAATTAATTAAATTCAAGTCGAAATTGCGATATGGCTTTGCGTGATTATTAAAAGGCTCTGAGTTTAATTAAGTATTTAGTTTGTAGTTTGAAAATGAAGGAGCCCTGCTGCTGTTTAGTGTGTGTCTTTTTCGACTAGACTGGAGTTCACTTTTGGGTCAGCTGAAAGAATTTGCTTCTTTTAGACAAAGCTCACGTCCTGATTTAGCTGAGTTCGGCGTGTTCCTGGGTTAACATATTTTGTTGACCCTGGAACAACATTTCATTCCAAAATTTTAGTTTTGACCATATCTCTACACCTAAACCTAACCCGACCCATGAGTAATACCTAAAATCAGAGGAAGTGATAGATGACTGACACTGATGTGCAAGCACCAAACACTGATTGGAAGCCTAAACTTCACAAAAACTATAAACTGGTTCTTCAAATCTGATTGGCTAATCACAAGGTTGTTGACCCAAGGACACGCAAAACTCAGCAAAATTAGGTTCTGCGTTATCCATTAGGTACTCCCTATCCATTAGTCCACGACTATTGTGAAATAGTACTTTAAACTGCTGTTTAAAAATGCAATGTATTCCTGTGATGGTGAATTTTCAGCAAAATTCTGGAAACTGTGATACTTTCATTCTGTGAAACTGTGATATTTTCAGAACAAATGGGAAATTTATAGAACCAGCATTTATTTGAAAACATCTTTTATGGAAGTGTATTTAAAAGATACGTATTCATTATATAAGAATAAAACAAATCTGCTCATAATCTCACCATATTTGGCAGCTGTCTTTGTAGCATCAGCGCCCAGACTGAGTTGCTCAGCACCAAAAGGATAACCAGCATCAACTGCAGATAAAAACATTTACACCTGGGTCACAATCAGACCAATCCATGATGTTCAGTTTTTCTCTTTTTCTTACTAACTCACCATCAAGCCCAGCTGCGATGACTGGTGCACTGTAAGGAATCTGGCCTACAGCTCCGCCTGCGGCAGTAACATTTTGTTATCAGAAAAAGATGACTTGAAATATATTTCCCAAAAACTCCACAATATTACCTGCTAAAGGCTCCATTGCTCCACCTGTACCACCTGATAGGAGACAGACCATCTTTACTTTCTTTCAGATAATAGTTATCTGATCTTTACAAACATGTTTGGTTTATAAACACTCTTTATTCTCTTGTTTAAATCTTCTTTCTTTTTCTCACAGGGTACATTCGCGTTCAAGTCAAATCCTCAGGCAAAGCATCGGGACAGCCAGAAAACTGAGATTTGCATGTTGCATTTGAATAACAAACATGTGCACTGCACATACCCAAAGAAGCGTCTGGACCAAGGGATGGTATTCCTCCATATGTAGCTCCACCATAACTACCAGCTTTGCCTTGAGGGCCAAGTCCAGCTGAGACCACAGGCTGGCCACCGTAAGGCAACGACCCGGCAGCTCCAAGCACTCCACCTGCCCCTTTAGACAAATTAAACCAGAGGTATTACACGATCAAGCAACCACAACCGCTAAGACACATCTAGACAAAGAAGAAGAGACATTAGCATGACTCAACAATAAAAACATGTGGCAACTTTTGTCAATAGCAGGTGAATAGTAGGAAAATGCTGTAATTTGTCCATAAGATGTGAATGCATTAAGTTGATCAAAAGTGACCGTAATTACACGATATGAAGCAATGAATGTGGTTTGTTTAAAAATTATATTTTCATCAAAAAATCGTTAAAAAAAAGGATCAAGGTTATATATTAAGATTATAAAGCAGCACAAATGCTTTCAACATTGATTATAAGAGGAAATGTTTCTTAGCATATTAAAACAATTTCTGAAGGATCGCGTAAAACTGCAGAAAATTCAGCTTCCTCTGAATTTTTACCACGTTTCTGGATCTGGGATCATTTCAGTTGTATTGCTGTCTATGGAGGGTCAGATCTTAAATTGTTTTTGTTTTTAGGCTTTATGGTTTGGAAAGACACAAGGGTGATTTTACTTTTTCCAAATTTACTTTGGGTGAACTAACCCTTTAAACTGTAATCATAATCATTCAAAACAATACATTAGCTGTATTTTTTTTATTCAAATTCTTTTATATTCAACTGTCATCTTCAGAGGACTTTTCTTACCATATTTTCTGGACTTGGCGTCAGCACCCAGGCCGGGGTTCACTACCAGCCCTGGCCCTCCAAGGCCTCCAGCTCCGAGACCTGACAGAGCAGACATTGACCTCTGTGATTTCATGCAGATGAAGCTGCTTCTACTTAATGTATGCAAAACACGTGATTCACTATTTCCATTAGTAGTATTCTAGGAGCATATTACAGTCTTGCTCAGATTACCTTAGTATTAGTGTAAAAGCAATTGCACACAGCTGCAACAGCTGATGATCAAGCTATTGCAATTCAGATGCTTCACCCAGATTAGGATGAAGGAGGATTTATTCTACAATCTAGTAAAATAATATTCACAGGACAGAGTGAATTAAACACTGGATGAAGTGCTGACATTATTGCAGGTGTTGTGAATCTCTTTAGTGTGAGTGCAGTCATAACCTTCAGCCTTACCAGCCAAACCATTCAGGCCAACATTATCAGCTAACACTGATGGGTGGGCAGCTCCTGTAACATAATTGTAAATGTCACTCGATTATAATTATGCTTCTATGTTAGTGGGACATTAGGACATGCTTCATCGTAGCTATCCCATCCAGACTCACCTGCTCCATAACCGTCTGCTGTGCCATAAACCTCGCTGCCATATCCATTGCTGTAACCTGCCAAGAAGAAAACATAGAAAATTTAACTCAACAATGTACAAGGTGTAAAAGTAACACAGGAAGCACCGCTGTCTCAGCCAACCACTGTGTAACCAAAATGATTCGGAAAAAAATATGCATAACAGAGAGTGTGAAATATTTGGTGTTTCTTGCACAAACTGGCACGCACATGTTTGTGCAAGAACCCAAATGCAGAGGTCTTATAGGACTACTTTGCCTGGAGAGCAGCTCTGGGCTTTGTGCTGAAGCAGCAGGCTCCTGATCTGACCACACTTGTGCTTAATGCATCATGCTGCAACAATGTTATGATATTATAAAAGGTTTCACTTGGGTACTAATAGAGACAAGAATAGAAAAACCATTAGAAAAACAAAGGAGAATATTTGAAATATATATAGATCTAAAGTAGCTGTCACAGTTTTTACTCCAGTAGCTATTCCTTTTTAAGTTTTTGAAAGAAGTCTCCAACACCGCATTTATTTGATCAATAATATGGATGGATGGATGGACTGATTTTTTTTAACACTACAAATGTCTTTACTGTCACTTTTGGTTATAATATTTAATATATTTTATGTTTTTTTTTATTTAATAAAAAATCCTTCTGACCTCCTCCTTTAAAAAAATTGTGTATAAAACCACTGTAGAAAACACACCTTTATGTAATTAAACTTTTAACTAAAAACCACTGTTGTGATACAGCCCTTAGCCCCGTCTCCTCTATATAATGAATAAAATAGACAGTATTTACCAATCTGCTTCCCTGCACGAACTCCCTGTGGATATCCACCTGCCCCTAGACCTGTTTCAGCAATAAGGAAATAAGATAGCTTTAGCAAAATATGAATATTCTAAAGCTTGCATTAATGATACTGGGACCTTTGAGAGAGAAACAATATTTCTAGATACCTGCTCCGTAACCGTCAGGAAAACCAGCTCCAAGATAACCAGCGGCACCAAGGCCATATCCTGTGAACAAAACGCAAACTATGAAACTATGGCCATTAGTAATAAAAATCACGGCCATCACAAAATAACGTGATCGTTCAGGAGCCTGTGGGTCAGAGTAATCATGCAAGACGAATTCTCAGCATGACCGGTCCATACATGTGGCCTGTGGGACGGAAATAACGCAGCATGCATTGGGCACACATCAGCACAAAGGCAGATATAAAGATAAAGGCTCAGGTGAAGCATATAAAAAGAAAAGAGAACAGCCCCAAGAAACAGCTGAGGCATTAGTCCAGCACACACACACACACACACACACAAACCTTTCTGAACAGCTGTGGTACAGAAAAGCACTTATTCATAGACCTGCAGCTGCAATGAGTCCGTGATGAGGGGTGGATTTTTCCAGTCCACAGTCATTAACACTCTAATGTGTTTAAGGCCATATATTCATTTGATTGGATGACGGTTGGGGTACTGTATTGATTTTAGACTGGAGAAAACACCACCTCGCGACATGCATTCAGCCATAAACCGGTGACATTTTAATATGGAAGATGTTTACCCATATTGGATTGTTTGGTGCCCTGTCCGTTGGGCAATACTGGTCCTGCATTGTATTACAACAGTGGTTTATCTCAACATAGCTCCCATCACCTACATGCTTTAAAAACGTTTTTGCATGCATTGCCTTTCACGCTCCCTTTCCTTCCAAAGAATATAAACATTAATTCCAGAAACGTTTTACTGATTACTTATTAGATAGGAACATATCATTTGTGTGCTACTAAGAGAATATAAATGTTACCATTGTTTATAATTCCTCGTCCATTAATCATATCTGCTGCTGGACCATAGCCTACAGATCATAACAGCAGTTACCTACACAATGTACACAATCTTGTGCCAATAGTGTTGATTCATAGATATCTACACTACAGTTCGAAAGTCTGGGGATGATAAAAGTATAATAAGTTAAAGCAACATATGATGGTTTCTACAAAAATATTAAGCGAATCAGCATGTTAGAATGATTCCTGAAGGATCATGTGACACTGAAAGCTGGAGTAAGGGCTACAATTTCAGCTTTGACATCACTGTCATTGTAATATAAAATGGTTTTAAATATTTATGTTTTATTGCATTTTTGATCCAATGAAAAAAGCCTTGGTTAGCATAAGGGAGACACCTAAATATCTCCACAACCCAAAACTTCTGAATGGTAGTGTAACACAACAAAGATAAGAATTTGAAATAAAATGTTATTGTTTACAGTCTGATATGTTCTGGTTGGCTTTAATTGAGCTGTTGAAGTGGGTTTACCCTTAATTTGAGCTCTCATTCCATTGGTCACTCCTGGTCCTGAGAGAAAAGCTACAATTACCACTAGTCCCACAGACATTTATTACTTAAAACCTAACATTTGGACTAGCCTGTGCCATTAGGGGACACTGTACACGACTGTAAATTAGTTATCTGCTTGGTAAGTCTGACATCTCGCATCACTATTTCTGATGTCGCAAAGTAGAAAATAGAATACGCATGTACAGTATAGTGAGAGAGCAATATGGCACTCAGCATGCAGTGTACATGGCTAAAATATTGCAACTAAAAATCCAGAAGAGCAGACTGAAAAAGCATGGAAGTCACACATAGAGGTACTGAGCTTTACCATTGCCCCTCTCTCTCTGTGACACGGGCCGGCCACTTCTAGGCCCAACACCTGTAAATACAGACACATCAGCTGCAGGCAAAGATTGTGACAGAATATCTCTATTTTGTCACAGCAAAAAGACCGAATTACAAAATAGAAGCAGGCACACAAACGCAACATGACCAAAAAAAAAAAAGTTGTATTAAATGGAACTGCACATTTCTGCTTCCTACACTATAGGTAAAAAACTACAAAGCTGTCCCTGGGGGAGGTCCTTTTCAATAGGTTCTAAAATGAGGTACAAAACCTATTTTTTAATCATTTCGGATGAGCAAAAAAAATAAAATAAAAAGTTATACAGAAATAATAATAATAATAATAACAGCACCCCCTGCTGGCTGGACAACTAAATTGAACTTCAAACCAGAAACTGATGATAGAGATTATTCAGTAGTTTGAGAACTTTTTGTGCTCTAAAACTTTCTTAACCTTCAGCAAAGAGGCCCAAACTGACTCAAACATCAGCCAAAAATAACATATTTAACAAAAAAAAGGGGATGTGAGAATAAAACATGATTACAAATTAATAACTAATGGACAGATCAATACAGCTACACAACAATAAAAAAAAACTTTACACACAAATTTTACAAATGAAAAGAATATCTTCCTTAATATTTTTGCTGGTTTTTTTTTTAAAGTATTAAGTCACCAACTTATATATTTAATTTTTATACTTTTTTTTGTTCAGAAAACATTACTTATTTTAAATCATTTCTCAGCTAAATGTATCTTGTTCTTTGTTGTGTCTTTTTTTTTAAGCATGAATGAATATCTATGAATTCCTTTCTCTAAAGGAAAAGCAAGAATAAGGGTTTACCCAGTTTTGATGATTTTGAACCATGCCCTGTGGGTGTGCCAGCTGCTACACCATATCCTGAAGACCACAAAATTCCTGTTAATGTCAGTTTCACAGCTTTGATACACCAAATCCAGACCCTTTTGCTCTTCCACGTTTTGTAAGAGCTTCCAGCTTTGAACTTTGCCTCTAACACTTTGACCAGCAGAGACAACTGAAAAACTGAAAAAGCTATGACTCAACCCACGATGCTCATTACAGATGCAAGGCACACATAAAAGATTACTGGAATTAAACAACAAACAAAGATAAGACAGTTGATTAAATCATCCAGCAATACTTATAATGATGTCTGATTAAGGTAAACATTTAGACTAGAGATCACACGTAACATTTCCAACACGACAGCACCCATAAATGCGATGTGCAAACATCCACATCCACCAATATCAAACTGATAGCACAGGACCTCTGCATATTCCTTTAAAAACTCACTAGCTCATTCACAACAATAAACCATGTGACCTGTGTCACCTTTTCCAAAGCAATAGTTGCTTTTGAACTTTTGGGTATGCAAGTACATAGTAAAAATGGACAGAAGTATATAAATGATTCAGCAAACACCTGACTGTTGACAAAGGGGATACAAACACACAAAACTTGTTGTCCTGTGGACACACGCCCTCCTGCAGCGCCAGTCAGTACTGCAGGCAACAACTTAAAAAGTTAGCTTTATTAGATTATTATAAGGCACTTATAAAAATTACATTCACTTATTTATCAGAATCTCTGAAGACTTAACATATATTTTGAAACGTCTGTCAGTTTTGTTGAAGGCAATTAAATCATTAGTTTTCTAATACCTGCTGAATAAATCAAAAGATTTGGGTTAGAAAGACCCTAAAATAGCCGAATAATAAAGCACTTCCAAACATTTTTTATAAAATGCCACAAAGGTGTAAATAAACATTAACGTGTTGCACAAAGCATCCCTGAATTATGCTAACCTATATCAGCATTGGAAAGAATGACTTTTTTTTGCATCTGGTGACAATTCTTCACTTTATCACTAAAACAATCAATGCTGCAGAAATCTGAAATAAAGACAGTGTTATGGGAGAAAATGGATCCAACTGTTTCCTGGAATAAAGTTGATACATTAGGTCAGCTGAGCCTGCCATTGCAACCCAAGGTACAACAAAATCGAGTTCAGTTTTAAACACACTCATTTTCCTATAATGCTTTGAATAGGAAGGGTTACATACCGCGTGCAGCGGTGGGGTATCCTCCTGCACCATAACCTGCCAACAAGACAAGAGAGATGCCAAGGTTACAGAAAGAAGAAATAAATGCCTGTTTAGCAGACACATAAACTCCCACTCCCACACATCTTCATCAAATATGACATCTAATCATGGCAAATGGACAGCGTATATCACTATGTGTGAAAGATTTTAATCACAGCACAAGGTCGAATTTTGATTGGTAAGATCAGATCCAATCTGCTACACAACCTTCAGGTCAGAAAGAGACAGCACTAAACTGGAATGTGCCATTTAATGTTTATTGATTTGGGTCGTTATGATGCAAGCACTCACCTAGCTGTGCTCCATAGCCATTACCGGTGTAACCTAGAAAATGTCGAAATCAAACAGAGAAAAGTGTTGCGAGAAAGGCCTACCTATGAACTGAAAGCAAATGAGCAGCTCTCACCTCTCCCTCCGAGCTTCCCTGCTGGATAACCTAAGGCTGCTCCCAGCCCGTTGCCCAGGCCATACCCTGCACCGAGGCCCAGCCCGGCCGCCCCAAGGCCTGTTCCATGGCCAGCGCCAAGGTTTGCAGCTAAGACCATAACAGCAGGATCATGGTGATGAACGCAAGAATAATATATCCATCAGACGTAGAAACTGATATCTGCCTATTATAGTTTTAGGAATAACATACCTCCTCCATAACCAAGTGTTCCATATCCTTGTTTCAGGCCTCCTCTGATTGCAGTGGGTCTGTATTGCGCCCCTAACAGACACTATACTTATTACACACACCAGGTCCTGATTCACATCATTTTTGCACACAAATGTGAACAACTGCTTGCGTGCATTTTACACAACCATTCAATAATTTGGGGTCAGTATGATTTTTTTTTTTCTTTTATTCAGCAAGTACTCATTAAAACAATCAAAAGTGACTGGAAAGACATTTATAATATTACAAAAGATTACTACTAAAAATAAATAAATAAATAAATAAAAACTTTCTATTAATCAAAAAATGTCACAGTTTCCACAAAAATGTTAACCAGCACAAGTGTTTTCAACATTAATAATAATAATTTAAAAAGGTTCAAGTTTCTTGAGCTGCAGATCAGCACATAAGACATGTTAAAATATTTTAAAATATAAAACAGTTTGTAATGACATTTCACAAAAATAATTTTGATGAGCATAAGAGACTCTTTACATAAACATGAAAACATTTTACAGACCCCAAACCTTTAAGCAGCACATTGCACAAAATAAAAAACAGAATAAATTTACCTCCGAGATAACGCCCAGCTGTTTGTGAGAGAAAAAAACAGAGATGGACCTTATGACAGAATTCAATAGACCAACATTCACTTCACGTATGTAAATAAATATAGCACCCTAAAGACTTGTAATTGGATATGTGTTTGATGAAAGATTAATTGTAAAGCTTTATTTATTGTTTGTATTTATTTTCATTTCAGCTTCATCAGAGGTTAATGTCACTTACCACCTGTCTTTCCTGGCCTGCCTGCCGCATAGCCACGAGCTCCGAGGATACCAGCCACTGGACCTAGGACCAGAAATAAAAAAAGAACGATAAAATAACCACATATGCAAATTGCAAACTGGATTCATCAGCACCGCTCAGATTCAGGAAGACAGACTAACCTGCAGACTTTACACCAATACCAGGACCTACAGAGAAAAGATAGAGGGCCAGATTGATGAAGAAACTCATTATGTGATGTAATGTTGTGACCTCTAACCCTCTGCAATATCGTACAGGTACATATATGAAGAGGGGCAAAATACCTCGACTCGCCAATCTTCCCAGAGCTCCATTCTGTGGCCTGACTCCTTTAAAACAAGATCATATAAAACTATGTAAAAACGTATTTTGTATATCATATACAAAAAAGAATACCACAATTTTGGGAATTTACAATGCAGATACTTATTATTCCCAACATTATCTTATCTGATAATATTACTATACGTTTAAACTACTTCAGAGGGTGCTCACATAGATTTAGGCACTCCTCAGTTAGTGAGATTAGCTCCTGTCAAACTATAAAAAACGTCCATGGTTAAGAAACTATGTCTGTTGACGTAATAACAGGTTAGCAGTGTGAATTTCATTGAACTAACCGATGCCTCTGCATATTTGGAACAGGCCTCAATTGATACCCAGAAACTGCAAGGACAAAATGGGCTGTGTATTGGCCGTATAAAGTCAAGATTGACAGAGAGTCGACAAATTTTGACCACTGCTGTCACTTCAGGCACCGGGTTTTGATCTTCAGACAGGAACTACGAGTGTTTAAGTTGTGGTCAGAGTTATGGAGGCTGGAACATATCCAGGCAAACTCAGACAGCTCGAACGATGACTCACTTCCTAAGGTGTTTTTTCTCCATTTATCACAGCCATCAGACATTTAACATCGAATCGTTATATGCATTTCATTACGTCATTTTCTAGACACCTTTTAGTCCGACGTACAAACATCCGTGACTGTTGGCTGAACGTTTGATTAATAATGCCTCAAGATGACTGAAAAGATGCTTGGACTACTGAATTAAAACGGTTTTTTTTTTCTGTCAAGTATCAATGGGTGACTACTGATTGTCTACAAATTGTCTAGACAGAAATGTAGAAAATATATAGCTTGCACCAGATTTGGACTTCAAGTCAAGGTACGATCTGTCATGCATACTGTTACTTTTCTCATTCCCATTCAAACATTGTTTGGTTCCTTGCCCACTGGCACCAGATAAAGAAAAGCACCACTCTTTAGTGATTACTTCACCTCAATGAAGTTTTTATGTCACGTCACCAAAGGACTGGGAATAGTATAGGAAAATGGATTAACTGTTATAAACCTAAAATTGGTATTTCTGTTTAATTTAGTGAATTTATATGCAAACATTAACATAAAAACATTTACAAACCTTAAAAGAAAATCAACTTGTGTGTTAAAATTTAGAAAATACATGTTTGAGCAGCACACTAACAAAAATCTATAAAATAGAGGCAGAATGTATTTACCAACTATTAACTTATCCAGGCACTTTTGTTCAGAGATCCAATATTTTGCTTCAAATGGTATGCAAACTGATGCGCATATTGTGATATATTACATTAAATCGTAGTGGATAAGGCATGTAAGCTGTTGACAAACGGTGTAAAAGTTTAAGCAGATATAAATATTTCCTCTTCTGAAACTCTGAAAGTATTGTCATCCGAACCTCTTGGATCTAAAACATTTACTTCAAGTACCCTTTGAGATTCTCTCTGACATGCAGGTAAACAAATTAAATATTAAATCTTTTTAAATACATGTTTTACTTTGCTTTTACTGTTCAATTATTCATTTTAATTACATGTTAATTCATTATTAGCTTTTCAGCAACTCACAAAGCCCTTGCATAACTTAACCAATCAAAGGGGGAAAAAAATCGCTTTCAATTAAAGTGGCTGAAAGAGTCATTCTGTATGTAATGTGATTATTATTTGGATCTCTGCATGAATAAATTCTGATTTAATCAATGCACTGCTGCAATCTGTCCACATTAAAAGTTGTATTCAGAAAGCGAAAGCATTGGATGATTGGTCTCTCCACCTAATGATGCATAGATTCTTTCTAAATTCACTCTACACGTTTCTCTGCTTTAAAGTGAGTACATGGGTCAGACCTGGAATTAACCTCACAACCTTAGTGTCACTATATAGATTCGTTTCTATCATAAATTGTCCCATTTTAGATTAAAATCATTTAGTATTAGTCCTAATTACAATGATTGTAATGGGTGCTCCAAAACCACTGCTTCGCTTTCTACCCTCTCCTGCATCACAAATTCTCCTAATTTCTCATTCTCACCCTCAAAAGCCCTTTAGAAGACAGTCTAAACTTACCTCCCTGTATGGTGCTCTGTACCAGCCACAGGACCAGTGAGGTCTGCAGGATTGCCCGAACCAGCATGTTGGCAGACAGACAGATAGACTTGGTCTTAGCAAATAGCTCAAAAAGGCACACAGGTGAAGTGAGAGTCAAGTACCCTCAGTTGAAAGCAGCACCACTGGCCAATCTACTCGCCAGGCCTTTATTTATTCTCTGGACGCCTATGTCTTTCCATGACCGGCCCTGCCCTCTGCTGTTTTATTGGGCACCCCCTAACAAAACCACCTGCCCTTTCTCTCACTTCTTGTCCCATTCCACCACCTCCTTTTCTCTCATGCTCTACCAAGCCTGAAGAAGACAGTCGGTTTCATCCAGATTTTTGTTGAAATATGTCCCTATACATACACTCTTAAAAATAATGTTTTTTTTTATTGGCATCAATGGTTACCTATGTATAACCTTGGACATCAATGGAGCCTTGCAAAAGGAACAAAAGGATCTTTAGATTTTTAAAATTAGCTTCAAAATGGTTCTTTAGGGAACCAAAAAAGATTCTTCTGTGGAATCACTGCAAAAACACACTTTATTTTTAAGAGTGTATGTTTAAGTTGCTCGTGGCATCCCGGTAAGTGAATGCCATCCCTCCTTTATCGATTATAGTGACTTCTTCAGTATTATGGTAATATTGCTTTTAGGCTTTTCATTTATTTGTTTTTTGGTATGTTCACAGCGACTCCACAGAAGAACTATTTTAACTGTAAAGAACATAGCTTCTTAATGAAACCATATATGCCAATGAAGAACCCTTCATTTTTTCATTAGTGAGTTGATATACAGGTAATATTATTAGTACATTCAAATAAAACAATACCATCAATTTATGTGTTTGTTGATTTTAAGAAGTCAGGTGATAGTGTACCGCCAGTTGGTCATATAAAAAATTATAATATAATAATATGAACACGTAAACACATAATTGCAAATCTTTAGCTACTAATTGACTTTTTGTTGTCTGGTTAAGGGTTAGGCATTGACACAAAGGTCAGTTCCTGTCAGTCTGCTTACACACATTGACACTCGAGACAGGGCTCTACCTCACACTGAGAATCCAATGTTATGATTTATAGTAAAAACACCATGAGTAACTGCAGGAGCCTCTTTTTGGAATGATTCAGAGAGAAAGAAAAAAACAGGTTATGGGTGTTCTTTTAACTTTGCCCTCAGATGTTCCATTGCTTCCTCTTTAAGCTCTCAAAACACTAGAGCTACCCCTGAAGAGTTTATACCGAGATCCCATTTTCCTGATGCACATTACATGAGCATCACTATAATATAAAGTAAACAAAAGCACACACTTCATTCATTTTGACAACATTAACATCCATTTGTTAAGAAAAAAGAAGTTAATATTCAGATATATTTCATACAGTTTGTTGTGTTTTCTAAGCAGACATTTGTTTAATGAGTTAGATCAATGTAGGTTTGAGACTTGTGACAGACAGAGCAGACAGTCCGTGACTTGTGATGAAAAGAGCCAACTGGAGGAAGGACAGAGCCTCTCTGTTGTGACTAAGTTTAAGGTTATTAGCTGAAGTCCAGACAGGCCTGCCTATTAGATTTCTGCAGCTTGTGACTTTGTTTTATTTACAAACCGTGTAAATGTCCTGCTAGTGAGGATTTGTAAATATAAAAGAGGAATAATACAAACCAGTGTAGGATGTGGAGAAGCCACATTAAGCGTTTCTAAAAGCCTGTTTTCAACAAGAGGACAGTCACTGGCAGAAACACAGTCCAGCGAAGTCATATTTGAACAGCAATTTAAAGCCTCCGCTACGACGTCATCAGCAGTTTATTTCAGCTTTTGACGTTTTCTGTCTGCATTCGCTTTTTTCCACCTTTTTTTTTTCAAAAGGAACGAAGAACCACCTTGCACTGAAGACAGAACATGCACTGTAAGCCAGGTCCACCCTTTTTCTTGGACAATCTATTTGTTTATCATCTTTAGCAATACAAACACAGACACTAATCAGACAGAATGCACACATAAACTGGTGTAAAACTAGACTAATTACTTTTTACCATCCATCCATCCAATCTTGTTTATATGAGCGTCCTGTCTGAGGGGCGTCTACATTATATGTTTGTCCTGACTTCATATTATATGAGGAGCGTGACGAATGATGAATATGTTCACACTTGAAATGCTCGTTTGGACAATATTAACTGGCTTTTCCCTCTGGAAAATGCTTTAGCAGAGTTCATTTCCTACAATAATATTCTTGTCTTTATTTTAATAACTGACATTTAATATTGTTTATTTATGTTTTTCTTGTTTTTAATAAATCTAGACAACACAAAGTCTGTTTCAAAAACCTAGGAAACTTAATTTGTGCCACCTCTTAAAATAGATTATTTTTGCCCAATGCTCTCCCAGAATGCAATAAAATTAGCACAAAAAACAAACCAACTCTACACAATCTAAGCTGACATTATGCAATAGCTGAAATGTAAATATTACATAATAGAAGAAGTCAATGGGAACTGATTAGGTACAACTGTTTTCCAAAATATTATTTGATAAAACAAATAAAGCCATTCATATTTGCAATGACATGAAGAAGGTAAGTAAATTTCCAGTTTTCAAGTTTGGATGAACTGTCTATCTCAAAAGTATTGTTCCACTCACATTACACATTTATTGAGAAGATTTCATTGCAGACGGTACGCAACTAATGGCAGAAAATCATGATAAAATCACTGTTATGTTGTTAACCTTACAAAGAAAGAAAGATTCAAACTGTGTCACTGAGATAATGTGTACACAACCCCAATATACTGTAGGAGACACAGGCCTGATCTTTGGAATCTCTGGGCTCTGCTGTCCACTTAAATGGACACCCAGACACTAACCACAAGCCACCCAGAAGCTTGGTGCAGAGAAGAACCCAGCATAATACCCGATAGCTGGTGTCAGACCCATTAATAAGCAAATTTACCATTTCTAAATATACCTCACACGCAGTTTGAGGCCCGCAGGAGTTTGACTGTGTGCCACCACCACAGAAGAGCGAAGATAAATAATCACAGGGAAATTCACTCTTTGTGAAAGCTTTCGCACGTATGTGTAGGAATGTGTGTGTTTTGGTGTAAATGACAACGCTTACGAGTGTTTATCACTTTTATTGCAGAGAAACAGTCTTCCGTGCTCACGCTGCATAATAAACTCTTGTAGAGTAACTCTACACACACCTATTTCTGTGGCACGGCGCGTCATGTTTTTAGCCCGTGTCACTCCACCTGCACCTGTGGTGGTGCTGTGTTAGCGTTTCGCTCCACAGTGTGTAGCATAAATGGTGGGAACACACACTGAACCACAGAAACATGCTCATTTTTTATAGCCTTTGTCCCTCATATCAACTTTACAAAGCAATTTTGGCTTGCTTTTAAAAATGTATGGTTAAAGTTAGTCATCGTGGTTATCTGAAGTTAAGGGCCCAGCAAGGCTAAATACTGAAATTTCATAATTATTTTTCAGATACCGTTATATGCAGTGTAACTGTCAAAATACAAACTGTTACCCTGGACCACAAAACTAGTCTTAAGTATATTTGTAGCAATAGCCAAAAATACATTGTGCGGGTCAAAATCATTGATTTTTCTTTTATGGCAAAAATCAATGGGACATTAGGACGAGTAAAGATCATGTTACATAGATATTTTGGAAATGTCAAATTGTAAACATGTCAAAACTTTATTTTTGAGTAGTACTACTCATTGCTAAGAACTTCATTTAGACAACTTTAATATCAGTAATATTCCTGTTTTCTGGTATCCTGCCGACACAGTCAGACAAGGACAATATTAGTGGAGTATTCCTCCGTCTCAGAGATTTGCTCAAAAATAGGCAAGAGCAGTCCTGTCCTGGTCCAAGAAAAACTGAGAAATGAGACAGCAAAAAAGAAGGACATTGAAATAAAAGACAGACAGAAAGTTTTTTTTTTTCTTAAGTTAGCAAAAGCAACAATATTCATTCATTCCTTCTTTCATTCATTTAACTATACAGTGTTTCAGAATCTGTTATAGATTTGCAGATTATGGAGCTGGATGCCAGTAACTTAATCCAAATGTATATTGATCAAATTTATTGGCAACAATTGGTTCAAAGATAAATGAACATTAAACATTAAAAATTCTTCATCTTTACAGATTAAAACTATTAAAAACTGCCTCATGCAAAGCATTCTGAGAACTAGAAATCCTTTTTTTCTGATATTGGATCCCAGAAATGCTTTGCATGAGACTGTTATTTTATATATTTTTACCTGTAAAGATAAAGACTTTTTTTAATGTTTAATGTTCGTTTATCTTTGAAACAACTGTTGCCCAAAATTACCATAAATTTAAATCTACAGTAAGTTACTGGCATCCAGCTGCCAACAATACTGCATTATATTAAATACTGTATTTCTTTAATGTTTCTTATAGAAGATTACATTTTTTTGATAAAAATACATACTGTAAAAACATTGTATTTTAAACGTAATTTATTCCTGTGATGGCAGAGCTGAATTCTTAGTACCATTATTTCAGTCTTTAGCGTCACATGATCTTTCTCTTATTCTAATATGCTGATCTGCTGCTCAAGAAAAAAAATTCTCATTACGATCAGTGTTGAAAGTGTTAATCACTTTATTCTTTAGGCATATCTCAGCGCCTGAACCGTCCGATCCCATCCCACCAGCTATCCAATATCTTGCCTTTTTTAACATTCTCTATTTTGATCCCTGTTTCTTTTCCTCTGCCAACCTGTTTGCCAGACAGACCTACGACAGTGCTCATTTCACTCAGGAATCCTCCATCCCAGCTTAAAACCTCTGAGCACATAACAATGTCGAGTTGCTTTATCACAGCGTTTGCGGCCAAACAGCCCGGACCAGATGAAAAACACAGTGGCTATGAAAATATCGGAGAGAGGAAGAAGGTGGCGAAAATAGAGTCTCATAAATACCTTCCAGTGCTGATATTAGTTAGATTCATCCCCTTGAAGACACTGGCCACAGCCCTCCTCAGAGGGTGTCTGTGCCAGCGGTGATATAGTGTCATGTTTCTGACCAGTTTTGTGGTTAAAGATTTCTGTAGTTTTTACTGTGGGTCCAGTCAAAACCAAAGAAATCTTTACTACTGTTTATACACATATTCAACTGTGTTGAGTCTACACGTCTCCTAAGACTAAATAGCGTGCCAAGTTTACAGAAACAGGTGTATGTTAGAGATCACGAGAGAAAGAAAAGTCAATGCCTCTCCACAGACAAAATCACTCGCAGTTCATCAGGCTAGAATCCAGAGCTGGTGCTGAAACTTCTGACTCGTCTATCTGCTTTGGTCATTGTGCCTGTGCAAATGCAGCAAGACGGCGTTTCAGCCAACAAAAACACTGAACCAGACGAACATCCTCTATGCCCGGCTAGTCTTTCGCGACGTGGGCTGTAGGATGACTTCATGTCTGGCACTAATGTCTGTTTGTATCGCAAACATAGAATGGGAAGTTATGCAGACAGCGATGTTCAGATGACTGGAAAGAGATTTACACATATAGGCTTCACATAGGTTGCAATGAGTGCAAAAAAATATGTTTTTTCACACTTATTTATGCACATACACAGAACATATTGGAGTGTCTGTCTACTTCACTTCAGGCATGTTTATACAAACATAAAAAGATGCATGCAATGGTGCAGAAAATGCCACAATCTCACTGAAATTACTTTCAGAATTTTTTTTTTCTTCAGCTTATGAAAATTGACAACCAATCAGAATCCATCCTGCTTTAAATAATTTGAGCTTTTCAGTTTGCAGACAACTCATAACGATTAAAAATACATTGTGTGATGGTGCGGAGCTAAAGCCCGTTCACACCAAGAATAATAACGCTAGGGCGTCCACACCACTAGATTCTGATTGGCTGTTATAGTTGAAAAAACCCCAAAAAGTAATATTAATTAATCTGTTCCTCTTTCTTGTTATTGCTAAATACGTTTAAAGTCAACCCTTTTGTTCTTATAGAGATAGGATAAACTTAAAAACGTTACCTTACTATAATTATTGTTCTTGGTATGAACAGACCATGAGGCTTATATATTAAATAACCCTGATCCTAAAAAAATATTAATCACAAAGCAGCCATACAGTATATTGACAGGAAGTTAGTCATTTACCTGGCCAATTTATCTTTATGAGTCAGTGTCTGTATACAAAGCAACATTTGTATGCCATGGAACATTTCTAAAGGTTACTGCTTTTGTTCAAACTACATGCCTTTAAGTTAAAGAGTCAACATTAGGACATTTTACGAGGCTATTCTTGGTTCATGGTGGGGAAATGCATGCAAACTTATTGAAAACTTACATATAACTTAATTTCACGGCTTCTTCGTTTCAACAGCTCTGAACAGACACAATGTGCACAAGCACAAGGTTAATTTTATTCAAGTAAGATAAATCGTAAGCTAGAACAATGGCATTTCTGATCATGATTTTCTTAAGGTACAAGCAGGCTAATGAAGTAACTTATAGCAGACAGATTTCAGACCGGTACCACTTACAAAAAGTTAGACCAATAAGCGTCAAGGTTTTTTTTTCTGTAGGTAAATTGTAGCAAATATCAGTCACATGACTAATATTAAGAAAATGATTTATAACGCATACACTTAGTGCACTAGTCTCCACAGACTATTACACAAGCTGTTCATAGAAAGATTGTGTATGATAATACATAACAGGCTACAACTAAAGATGATTGAAGATTTAATTAGCTAACAATACGAATTAGCTACTTGACCCTTTGAATTTTTAGGCCTACAACACGTTAACATATTTTTCATAGTTCTATATGGGATGTTGCAGCAATAGGAAACTCACAGCGCCACCTTGTGACATGCAAGTCTATATCCGACGTGCAAACTCAGTTCCTGTAGCGTTTCACTTCAACCCTAATCAAACACACATCAACAAGCCATTCAAGAAAGGCTGATGTAGGCTACATAGGCCATAAAAATTATCTTAATTTAAAATATTAACAGTTAAGAATATTCATAATAAGGTGTGTAAATTGTATTATGCTTATGACTCGCTTATATAATGCTCAGTTAACTGAACTAATCCAGGCTTGATGACTTGCAGTCACTTTTTTTTTTACAACATCGTGCATGATAATTACTTAAACAATCATAAAGGTTCCCCACGTTGTTGATGAAACAACACATTCAGTTCTTGTGAATATTAATGATCTGCCAATCGCACCGCATAATTAATATTCATGAGCCAAACAGTCGCTGTAGTTAGTAGAAGTAAGTTATTCTAGTTGTGGTCGAGGCGTCAGAGCTGCGGAACTGAAGCGTTTGTCAAAAGAGAAGTGTAGTAACGCTCCTACCCATATCAAAACAAGAGAAAAACTGCAAAAGCGAGGTGACTTGTAAGGTCACATACGGTCACTAAGTCACGTACACACAGACACGCAGAAACCCAAGCCGTGTAGAACTCCTACAACTGCCAACTATCGACTGAACAGCTACATTAAACACTTCCTTATCTACATATAGCCTTTGTCTTTTCAACATTTCATATATATCCAGACATCAGTGAGCTGACATTTTCTTACAAAACAAGCCAGTTCTATCTCCTATACCTGCTTAGGCATTGCTCCCCCTATTTCTCCATTACAGATCTGCCCATGCACTTGACCAAATATAAACTTCATGATTCTTGGCAGACAGACAGATTTCGGTGGGGAGGAGTCTCATAGTTTAGGCCAGGACAGACCAAAGGACAAACAGACAGAGGAGTAGAAAGAGAAAGTGGCTAAAAACTGAGGCACTAAGAACGAAAACACCTGATCAAGCTCTTTGGAAGCAGAGTAGGTAAGTGCCCTATGCATTAGATGTATAATTTGAGCTGTTTTGAAATGTAGGGATGAAATAATAAGAGAAAGTAGGGGAGTGTTTCATTCTTTAACAGCAGTAATGCAACACATGACCCACATCGGATAGCTTGCTTGTCCTTGTGCAAGGGACATGAGCTTTATTCAACAAACCCAAAAAATCTTGTAGAAAATACATGACCGTTTTTTCCTATTAATGCTGCATGTACATTTCAAGGGGGTTTAAGAATTAAAATAGCATTCAGCATCGAAGGACAGACTTTTTGTTTTTTAAAGGGACGAGATAAGCAACAGGCCACAGCCTGGCTGTTATGTGAAACCAATTAAAATATGTGTTATTTTTAAACAGAAGTATAACAATGAACAACATTATTCTCCTTTTATGACATAAATACAAGGTTTACATGGATATAATGGAGATACATCTCAGCTTCGTTCATTATCTGACCTCAAAACCTGCATCGCTTTCACTTCAACTGCTGGGAATATGGGCAGACAGGTGCACGACTTCTGTTTGTGCCATGCTTCAGTTGTCACCTCGACTCTTGCTGTTGTTTCATGGTTTAATGATGGCGCTATTTACATTTGTGTTGACAAATAACAGACTTACTCGACTGACATTTCATGGGATTGTGAGCAAGTAGAAAGTTGTTACATTTGACTTTTAGACAATTTCTCTTGCAGAAAACTATATTTAAAAATTTTCAGATATTTTCTTTTATTCGCTGAAGGATGCATTACATTGATCAAAGGTTGACAGTAAAGGCATTTATAATGTCAGAGATGATTTCTACTTCACATAAATGTTGTTCTAACTATTTATCAAAGAGTCCTGAAGAAATGGATCATGGTTTCTGGTATATTGTTGAATTTAAAATAATGATGCTGAAAATTCAAAATCACATGAATAAGTTACAATTTGACGATTGACAATATAAAAAAAAATGACAAAAACAATATTAGTAGTCAAAAATCAGTCAATACAAGACAAAAAAGAACAAAGCATACAGACTCAATCTCTTCCCGGTATAAAAGTGATAATTGTGATGACAGTGTCGCTTACTGTCTGTGCTTCAGAGATGGCGATGTCTCCCGCTGCTGTGGTAGCCCGCCGGGCTCTTGCTGCTGCATCACAAGGAAGCCATGAAGGAGGAGGTTTGAGATGTTTCTCTTTGGTTGGGTTAGATGAAACAGAGTAAAATAAACAGATGTTATCCAGTAAAGATAGACAAGTTTTTATAAAACATTATAAAATACCACTTTATTACTTTAAATTGTAAGCAAATAGTTTTAGTGACTTAATGACTTTACGTCTAAAAAGAAATCTGTGTTATTTAAATGTTCATCCACAGAGGAAATACTGACACCAATCAGATTATTCAAAAGCATGTAGACAATAATCAATGATTCTTTTGCTCTATATCACACTCATCAAAATGTAATAATGTATTCATGATTTGAATCCTACACAGCAAGGACCTGGAAGATCCTGTCTTTCGTATTAGCCCTGCCTGGTGTGAGTGTCTGCATGGCAAACGTTTACATGAAGATGCAGGCCCATTCCCACGATCAGCCAGAGTTTGTGCCATACCCACACCTCCGCATTCGAACCAAGGTGCCTGTATTCTTGGGTTTTTCCAAGTATGCATGATGTGGACTTTAACTGATTCCTCTACAGACATTAAATAAAATGTCCATGCTGTCAATTTTAATACATCCTAACAACACCGGACATGACATGAATCATTGTCTTTCTTTCACAGCCATGGCCATGGGGTGATGGGAATCACTCTCTGTTCCACAACTCTCATACGAACGCTCTGCCCACTGGTTATGAGGGACCTCACCACTAAGCAGGACGCTCCCTGCTGTCTCAACTGTCGGTCCCCTCAAATGCCAATCAATACAGATGGACAAGCTTCTAACATTTTTAACAGAAATAAACAGTTTTCACATTAATGTTGTGTGCTACTGATTAATGGTCCCGAACATTACATGGTTAAGACTATTTACTATTAAGTATTTATTAAATTATCTTTAGAATTGTCTAAATTAGCCCAGATTATTACACGGCTCTCTGGAATGCTTGATTCTGATTGGTCAGTTGAGACATTTAAAGGTTCGTTCTTTTCGAATAATAACCGCTCCAAAGTAATAACGCATAGCCGGCACTACTTATGTTTAAAATCCCTCC
>JAUCMU010000063.1:7514833-7530770 GCA_032275025.1 Enteromius treurensis
TAAATTATGTTGTAATATTATCATTAAGGCTGTTGGCCAGGTTTGTAGTTAGTCTCTTAATCGAGATCATTTTAATTGTAAAATGTTTCAATTTTATTTCCACTGATATATTGTGTTAAGTACACTTGTCGTGAAAAGTGTCACAAATATCCTGAAAAAATAAAACCAAAGTTTTCTCAGAGATTATGTGTACTATGTAATCTTTTAAAAATATTTTTTCTTAAATAAAAGTATCGAAAAAAAATATTGTTCGGAACTGGTATCAAATTCAGGGTATCGTATCGAAAATTTTGGAACGATACCCAGCCCTACATCTGAGTGACTGAAGACGCGGAAGATGAACGTTACGTTTGGTTCTGAAGGGAAACGTGCCCTTGATCAACCGGAATGTGTTTATGTTCACGCGAATCATTCATAATCCAGCCTCACCTACAGAAGCAGTGAGTATAATGTCTTTTAATGAATCTTCCTAATAATGTGCTAATTAGCAAGTTTCACTATGAATATGGCTAAAAAAAGATCGTCTGAGTGCGACTCGGAAAAGAGGGGCGGGGTCAGCGGAGCTCGTGAAGATTTAAAGGGGAAGTACACAGAACAAGTGGTTTCTAAAGAGCTATTTTTGAAAGGGTAAAATGTTTGAGAAATTTTAAAGCAAACTATATTACAAACTTTCCATTAAGATCCTAAAGAATCATTGCCTTTGTATGATCCATTTAAAAAAAAAAATACACATCAAACAAAACTAGTTTAAAATTGTTGCATTCATGTAAAATAAGTAGTGCTGTCAAACAATTAATCGTATCAAAATAAAGTTTTTGTTTACATTATGTATGTGTACTATCCCTTTTTTTCCATTATACAAAATGTATATAAATTTTTTTCTGCCAAATTTTTTTCCTATTGCCAAATATTCATTACATACAGAAACTCAGAGCTTTTGAGTGATAGTTGACTCTAAATCCCAGTTCTGCTATCGTTTACATGTCATTCCAAACCTTTTGTTCACCTGGAAAAACAAATGGCTTTCATGTTTAAAATGTAATTTTGTACTTTTTGATGAGTGAAAATTGTGGCTTTGTGAGCTTCGAATGGCTGGATAAAGATGGTAAAAAAAGATAATGTCTTAATTTGAGTTCCAAAAAGTCACATATGTTTAATGATGAGTAAATGATGACAGTTTCTTTTTTTTGTTGGGGTGAACTATCTCTTTAAACATGCAACTCAGTGTCAAACTCTTATTGTGGTGTGGCTTCCAGTGTGCTATAAAGCAGATTCACCACAGTCTCTCTCATTTTCACCCCAGCGGCATCTTCGTTTACCTCGTCCACATCCCCCGTTGCGCTTCTCTCCACCAGTCCCTTTGTCACGTCCCCCATGTCCAGAAAAACATTGTGTAATATACAAGCAGTCAGAACCACTGCGTTCGCCCTCTCGTAGTTTCCCATATCCAAGTATCTCAATTTCTGGAATCGCTCTTTTAAGTCCGCCACAGCCTGGTTTAATCGGCCTAAGTGGCTAACCACCGACCGGTTGTAGAGGTTTTCCTGCGGGTTTCGACCTGCTGTGAACGGAGTAAGTATTTGTTCTGTGAGCGGGTATCCGACTCCTGCGATCACGCAGGTCCCTGGAGGCACCATCTCAGGGTTTTGCCGAATCCTTTCAGCTAACGCGCTTCCTCTGTCTTTTTCCGATCCTTTGCTGATGTGGCAGTAAATGAAGCGACCCGTGTCATTGCAGACCAGTTCCAGGTTCAGCCACGAATCTGGATGTGGCTCCATCTTAGGTCTCTTGTCTTCCGGAGCGTCGCTCTCGCCGTCTGGTTTGCCAGCGGGCAGGCGGATGGGGATACGCGTGTGGCCCACCACGCCGAGCACTCGAGGAAAACCTCTCTCTTCCAGACCCTCATTATGACTCAGCCAGCTGGAGAAAGGAAGCAGATGTTGTAGGGCCTCCTGTCCTACAGGGAGAAAGGAGAAAACAACATGTAAACCTGCTAAGTAAATACAACAGTGTCATTTTATTAGAGTTTTTGCTCATATTGAGTTAGACTTCATTTTTAATTTCAATGATAATATGAATTAATGCAATGTAAACACTGTATTTTATGTATTTTTGATGTAGTGTGTCATCAGGAACTATCAATTTACATTTCCAAACAATCCTTTATTCCATTATTTTTAATAATCCAGTGGGATTTTTGTCTGACAACAGCCAGCGCTCCACACAGATCATCAAAAAAACTGAAAAAACTCAGCCAGACTAAATCCAGACGATCTGTGGAGACATCTTCAATGCTTCAAGAAACCTTTTAGGCTCTGTAAGACATGGATGCTGTCCTAGATAATGTTATTAACAGATTTTCTTTATCAATTAACTTCTAATAACTAAATTAAATCAACATTTGGTGTGACCATCCTTTTCATTTAAAGCATGCTTTTCAGGAAGGTATCTATGTGTAACTGATTTAATTCTGTTCAAGTCATAGATCAAATTAAATAATTGTGTGGAACAGTCACCTAATCAACACGTACCTGTAGGCCACTGAATGAGCCGATCCTTTTGTGTGATCACTTGTTCACAGAAAGAGAAAAAGATCCTGTGAATATTGCCCTTCTCCAGATGGAAGCTAGAGGACACGCTGCGGTAGCTGATGCGTTTGGACAGGAGGGTGAGGGACAGGAGGACAGTGTGAGACAAGGACAGCCGAGCTCTTCCAGACAATCGGTTCTTGCTGTAGCCCGTGTTGGAGCTTTGCAGAAAATTGGTTACATACTGCAAGAAATAAGACAACGAGAATGATGTAAAGCAGCAGATCTCAATGACTTTTCCAGTTGTTTATGATTTGCTGTATTCAAGGGGGTCATAAGACACAATTTCATGTCTTCATTTGTCTTTGGTGTGTTGCCAGGTGTAACCCTAAGTCTCAACACCCAAAAGATATTCTTGCTTAAAGTTAGTTAAAAAAGTTAAAAAATTCAAACATGCCCCCAAAAATCTACATCACTGTATGGGAAGGTTTGCATAAATACGCCCAAATGGTTTCGCAAAGATAGAGGGCATAACTTTTACTCTCGCTGTAGAATGGTTTTGCTGATATGGAAGTTGATATCACAAATATGGTAAAAGGGCGGGACATTTGCATCACAGGTATTCCTCCAATCACAATGCACTGCATAGCTGGCCAATCAGAGCACACCTCGCTTTTGTAGAACAATAAGCTTTGTAAAAAAAACACTAACCAAGGCTGCATTTATTTACAGTAATATAATAACAAGCAAGCAAGCAAACAAAAGGTGAATTACAAAATACTGAGAAAAAAAAACACTTATTCAACAGGATGCATGAGAAATGCATTAAATTGATCAAAAGGTGAAAGTAAATACATTTATGTTACAAAAGATTTTAGTTTCAAATAAATGCTGTTCTTTTCAATAAAAAAAAGATCCTTGTTTAACATTAATTCTAAGAACTAATAATCTTTAGTAATTGTACACTAATAATAACTGATAATAATTGCAAAGAGAATAAGTGTAGAATGTAAGAATGATTTCTGAAGGATCATGTGACACTGAAGACAGGAGTAATGATGCTGAAATAAGAATAAATTACATTTTTAAATATATTAAAACAGAAAACAATTCTTTCAAATTCCTTCAATATTTTACAATACTACTGTTCTCACTAGATTGTTTGACCAAATAAATGACTGAAGAGAATAAGAGATATCCTTCAAAAAATGGAAGTCATAATAATTCCAAACATTTGACTGGTACCGTACGTGTTTTACATATTCCAAGCTCCAAAATATTTTATCAGGTAGAAGTTGAGTAGAAACAGAAAATAAACAATTCATTACAAATTATATTGATGCTCCCTGATTAAGAACTAGCATGTAAAGCGAGAAAATGAACCCTTAAAGTGGCTTAAACACGAAGTGCACGAGCTAGCAGACCGACCTGTACTGTAGGGTTTGCCTCCATGGCCTCAGTGGCATGCGCGCGCTGCAGGGCAGACTCCGGAGAGCTCCTGGACTCGGACGCCTGAGGAGTCGCTGTTTGAGCCTGATCTGCTGTAGACGAATCCTCCTGCTGAGAGGTTTGCTTTAACGCACAGGCTGTCTGCTGCTCCTGGACCTGCGCCACCAGGTCAGCCTCTATCATCTCCTCCACGGCTCGGTCCAGTCGCTGGTCCAGCTCCCAGTGGGACAGCGGCTCCCACTCCGCCTGCACCACGTCCATGATCACGCGCCCCGCGGACGCCACGCTCCGTTTACGAGCATCCATCTAGACGCATTAATACGGGAGTACACGAATGGTGAAGCTAGCCAAGTAGCTTAAGTTTGTCTCTCCAAAAACACAGACGTTGCTAACGGGGCTGTTACAGTAGATTTGGACGGATGAACTGGGGTAAATATTTCGGGTAAAGGAATAATGAGGGTAAAACCAGTTAGATGTATAAGTAGATATTGTAACTTCACCGTGCAAAAGGATTGAATGAACTAAGTTGCTATGGATCGGTTACCTAGAGATTGAGTTGACGCAAAGATGCGATTTTGAAATTAAATGAAAGTCTTGAAATATGTAATACGTAGTGGCACGCCCATATAAACTGTAACCTGAAACCAAAACACGGAGAAGATATTTGAAGTGACAGACCTTTAAAACAAACGAGCCTCTTTCCATTAGCTTCTGCTGCTAGATAATTTATCTACTGCGCATGCGCACATATTTAACAAATATGATTGGTTCCGTGTGATTTCAACAACGTCCCATGTGTTATCTGTCGATAGATCCATTTATTGCCTTTTTTTTGTTTATTTCAGTGTCATGTTAATTAGTCATTTAAACACGTTCATGTGAAACCTATATATATATATATATATATATATATATATAATTTCCTATATAATTAGCAGTACACAATACTCTTCTCTTCTAGAAAAATAACTGAAGGACGTTATGATAAGATACTATTTACATAAATCAACTCCGTTTTATATACTCGTTGATCATGTCGTAAACATATTTCCAGAATTTCTGCTATTCAAATGTCAAAGTAACTTGTCTTTTACATCAGTCAGTCCAAACACACTTCTAGGGTCTAAATGAAAGACGGTTCTGGGTTGAATTAATCATCATGAATCCAATCTGAATCGTTCAAGTTTTGTGAACTGGTTTAACTGACTCAGTGAAAAGTCCCAGGTCACCTAAACCCTCACATATGACAGAAATATTTGGGGAAGGTTTTTTCATGGGTGTGATTAAGTGTTTCCCTAATTTTGGAAAATTGTGTTAAGCTTTACTAATACAGAAACTAAAACAGACCTTGATCTTCGTAATCTTTCACTTTCAAGTTCCAACTGCATAAATGCAAATGTTCCCCATTTCAAGGCGTTTGGCCACTAATTTCCTATTTTAAATCCTTTTACATCTGATTACACTGAAGTGAGGAAAACACTATTTTTCCTATTTCTACCTATTCCTATTTTCACATTTTCATCCTCCTGTCTTTTGTTGCTTTTTTCTTTTGATTCGTTGTTATTCTGTAAGATAGCACTTATACCTCCAAATTTATAAATAGGAATAATAGCAAAAAAAACTAGAACACCCAAAAGCAACAGCATTAATAAGCAGACGTTGAACATTAGACAAGGAGTGGAAAAGGGACGATTTTAATTAATTTAAATGCAGTTACAGACACTGCAGCATGGTTTTCTTTTCTCTTTTTAACTTTTTTTGTTTGTCTTTGCAAGAGCACTGAGGAGAAACACCGCCATCACTGAGAAGAATGAGGGCGAGTTTGCAAAAACATTAGGATCCGTTTTTTGGGATGAACACAATGTCAGCATTTGTGTTAAAAGTTAAACATTCACTTGTTCAAGCAACTGCGCCCAAAAGCTTCATTCTTATTGATCTTTACATTTTTACTTGATTCTTTCCACTATTTTAAAACGACACACACACACACACACTCACACAAAAGAAAAAAAAGAAAACGGACTAGCATTTACACTCCCCTTTGATTTAAATACAAAATCAGGGAATTAAATGTCAATACTTTCAGCTTCCAAACAAATGATCAAAAAGAAACAAGTGGACACCCCTACACTCCTCCAACAAAAGGGTAAAGAAAAGCAAGACACACTTCAGGAAGCAACAATGCGAGTGGAAAAATGTATTTACAATGAAACCACTGTATGTCAGAATTCACCTCAACCATGTGCTGTGTATTCATTTGCAGGCATCCATGGCGTCCAAGTTCCATGTGCATTTACACTATATTAAGTTGGTAACATAAAACGCTTCAGCCTATGGCCTTTTGCACCCCAATAAAATTATACAGGATCTAAATAAGAATAATTATAATACCAATACTCATTAACACACAATAGCGTACTGTAAATGCGATCAGTAAAGTGGGCATTTGTAAAACCTCACAGCCACAAACACAAACCCCCCCACCCCCCATCAGATTGAAACACACACACAAAAAAAAAAAAAGAGCACAAAACGTTAAACTCTCCAAACATAACATCTGCGTGAATTAAATAAGAAGCACGGGTTTAAATACTCAGATATCTAACCACCTCCGACGGTTGACTAACAGCTGTCTGACAAATGAGCAATTCATCCAGAAATCAAGGGAAACATTACCAAATCAAAATGGGACGTTGCGATTGGTGGATTAACCTGTAGATGAGCAGACACTGAACATTGGAAGGGTTTGCGACAATACAGTGAGAGTAAGCTGCTAGTGCTTGATGGGACGTGAGGAGGTACAGGGAGAGCGACTCAAAATCTCAGCAAAGTTACAATATCACACAAGATCACTCATGCTTCCCCCCCCTTCCCCTCTTTTTGTAACTCAATACGCACCACCATCTTGAAAACGCACGCGTTTTGCTTGTCCGTTGTTTTGGACACTCTTGACCCCCCGCTGTCTACCCCCCCACCCTCCCCCCAACCCTTTATCGTCAGTTCCTCCTTCACTGCACGGCTTGTTCGTTGGCAGTGCTGCCCGAGTCTTGAGGCTTCATGACATCGGGAAGCTCAGGAGGGCTGGAGAAGGCCTCTATTCTTAGAGGCTCAAAAGCATCATCTGTGATAAAAACAGACATGGTAGGGAAATTCAGATCACTAGATATCACAGAGCGGGACACGAGGCAAGCGATTGAAACGGGAGCTCACCGCTGATGCGAAAAGCCAGTCCTACTGTGGCCGGAGCCTGAGGCCTGGCTGTCTGGTTTGTGAACCCACAGTCTCCAAGAGTCTTACTATCTTCTAGCAGCATGTCATCCTGGGAGACACAGAGAGAACGACTGTTTAATAAAATGCACAACAAGGACGGAAAGGATTAGGAGTAACTCAGCTAAACAACACAAACTGGACAATCAACATTAGGGATAGTGCAATAGATGACAGGACTGTGCAAGCAAACCGTTCAATAATACAATTTTTTTTTATTGTTTTCATCCAACTATTTTTACTAATTTTACCTTATATATATATAGTTTTATTACTATTCATTTATAATTGGTTTCATTTTCTTACATCGGCTTAGATTGCCTTTCTTTTATTTCTAACGGTCTACTTTACAATAAAGTTCTAATCAATCTATCTATCTATAAAATACTAAATTCACAACAGCCTATGTAAGTTTTATCATATTTGTGGTGATTTAGAAGCTGGCCATTCTTTTTATGCAAGTACTTGTTCCCAATTTTTGTCTTAAAACACTGAATACAGTGTACATTTTTTTAAAGAATGGAATATTATTAGTTTGTGACCTTGTGATAAAATACAACAAAGTAAACACAAAGTGAGTTTGAACAGACGTCTACTAATTTGCTTTTTTCCACATTTATAGATGTCTACATTATATATATGTATGTTCATGAATCCTTGCTAAATAAAAGTACACATTTCCCTTAAAAAAAACAACTCAGAATTTTGTAACGGTGTGAAACTACATGACTTGGAATGCTTTTATTTCTACATTACAGGAATGACCCGACTACATACCACCTTCAGGATATACTAAATCAGCTATAACAATAATCATTTTTAACGTCATCATGAAAGGTTTCTTTGCTGACCTTATAAAGTCTCTGATCCTCGGGCGCTCGCTTTAGGATGCCCTCCACAATCCGCTTCAGCTCGTAGACCGTGGTAGACTCCTTGGCATCTGTGAAGATGGTTGTCTTGTGACGTCTGATCATCAAAAAGACATCCTGAAGAAAAACAAGGATTCAGTTCCCCTTCAATCTTCTCATTATCAACGCATCTCAACCTAAACTCAACCGAACCTTAACAGAACACTCATTGTCCTTCACACAACAAAATGACACCATCGATCATCTAACTCTCAAAGCCGTGTTTGTTGTAATTTACTGGTAGACCAAACACTGGCTTTTTAAAAATAAAATGATACAGAGAAAGGCAGATGGTGAACAGCTGAAGCATGTCAACTACACCGCTCTCTACAAAAATAAAAGGCTGACAGCTGCAGTTGTGTTGGAGTTGTCGTTGACTTAGTTACTGGCAGCATTAAGGAAATGCAGCGGTTTGTTTACGGCCATTACGAGGGGATGAAAATCTAATAATAACCGTAAACGCGGCTAAACAAAGTATCATTCGCCTAAGTTATCTTTTAAAGATGGACGCGCAAACTGCAGCTCTTAACGACGGCAGGACAAAACATGTAGCAACCCATCTAAGCTCGATAATCTTTTGATGATTATCTAACATTACATTTATCGCGCGGATAGATTAAATGACTAACGTTAGATGAGCATCTAAAAAGGCACAGCCCAGAAGGATCAACTGGAGGACCAGCCCGTTCCTACATTACAGAGCTGTCATGAAATCAACACCGCGATTAACAGCCCCATTTCGGCTACAGAGGGTGCGCAGCTCATATTCAAATAAACCGTATAAAACTGCTCTCCCATCGGACATTTTAATATTGTCCGACCAGACGGGTCGTCGAGCTCAATGTGCTCCCAATCTAATTAACTAACACTAGTAAATGGGGCGGGCTTAGCAGGGAATGTTAGCAAGGCTGCTAAAAATATTGCGAAACAAAGAGGACTGTGTAAAGGTTGCGTTTTCACTCGTTCACCTCTCCAACCAGCGGCTGGTTTGCTTGTAATCCGTAACGGGTACATTTTCAAACCACAAAACCAATAAATACGTTCGACCAGGGTTTGATTCCTCACTCACCATTTCTCTACGACTGTTTCGCTGACTTCTTCCACTATCCCACGCTGCACTGCGGAAATCAAAGCGCTCGAGCCAGTCCTCCACAATCCCAGATGTCTTTGCGCGAGCAGCGTCAACTCTTTTCTGTGCCGGAGACGCGCCCTAGCGGCCTCGCGCATGATTTAATGTATTTATTTCAACGAACTCCTGTTGCTCTGGCACAAACCAAGTTTAATGTAGAGTTTTGTCGGTTTCTGTGAAAAGTAAATGTAGCGCAGGCTTAAGAATGCACAGTGAGCGTAGCTTTCACAGTTGTCTTCCCTCGGATTACTTGCTGGACAATTTTGTTTATTAGAATGGGGCAGATTGTAGATGTTTCTGGACTGTGTGAGCTCCTAATGTGACACTGGACCACAAATCATAAGTAATATTTGTAGCAATACATTATATTGGTCAAATTATATAAATATTGGTCAATGATATTAAGATCATTTTCCATGACATACTACTACTTTCCTACCATAAATTTATGAACTTAATTTTTGATCAATGACCAATATCAGATGACTTTTTTTGTGGTTAATAAAGAAACGAAACACGAAGACACGTCCTTTTTGTCTCATTACTATTTGTATAACCAGAAATGTACTACAAATACCGTGGTTAAACTATGGTTATTGTAGCAAATTGTTGGTTATTTTGTGGTCGCCATATTTCATTTAAAGCAACCATATTTTATTGGTAGTAAAACAGTTGATTAATTTATGTTGACGCAGCAATATACAAGGTTTATTTGTAAAAACAATCATTCACACTTCATTTCAGACTACCACAATATCCTTAAGGATTGCCTGCAATTTACAGGAGTATTTGTGGATTTATTAACATTAGATTATCTTTTCCTGGCTCAATCAGTTTACAAATATTACAAACTTTCTTTTACAGTTAGTACTACTCTCTTTAATACCTTTAATGGTATGTATTCACAATGCTGCAAACAATTTCAATATGAAAATCACAAATAACATCTCAGTCTTGGTCTCTAGCACTGTAACGGCTCATTATTTTTCATCATTCATCCAAGTTGTCTACTGAGCTTCTTCCTCACTGGACCTTCAGTTTGAAGTCACACGCCGGTTACAACAGGCACACTAGCAACAGAGGAAACAAACAAAACAAAACAAAACAAACAAAAAAACACCTGTTGGATTAGTAGCAGCATTTTTTGTTTTCAATAATTATTTTTTCAAAAATTGAATGACAAGGAACAATATCTCTATGCAGTAATAACAGAAATGTTCATTCACACTTACCCGTTATTTGTTTTATGAGATGACAATGCAGTCCGCTGACTCTCCTGTGTTAACAAAATGAATGATAATGACCACAGATGTGAAGGACAAGCAAACAGACAGGTAAACTGAGATTTGGATCTGAAGCTATCATACTCACGGAATATTCGTTTTAGTGCCTCAATTTCTTTTAAAGGGTTTGGTTTCTGGATTCTGAAGGTGTATTTTGCAAGGTCATCTTCACTGAGCTTGATTTGGGGAAAAAAGCAAAACACTCAAATTTAATAATATACTTAATGCATGCACTCATTCAAGTCTGAGGTCATACTTTTTTTAGTTTTTTTTTTAAATAAATTAATATTTTTATACAGCGATATGAGAGTGATTTCTAAAAGATCATGTGACAAAACTGGAGTAACAGTTGTTGAAAATTCACAGGATTGAATTACATTTGAAAATACATATTTTTTACTGTATGTTTGAATGTATGGTTACATAACTGCAGTCTAGTATAAAAAACTTATTCCAAAAAAAAACTAAACTGTTCCAACTGTACACAACAGTAGTCTAAATAAATGAGTTTGTACTGTACATACATGAGCAGAACCACAAAATGAAACTTTACCGCATTTGTCCATATCTATACAACAAGTTTTAATAACAGCACCTATTCTGATTCTTGACATAATCATAAGCAATAACACAATGGTTTTGGGCTGCCAGTGTGATCAAGGATGTTGTAATATCACAATACACACCGGCTGATCTCTGGGGGATGTATAAGGTTTAGTTCCCTCACTGCGATGGAGTGACAGAGGTCTGTGTTTGGTTTCTGGATGCACACTGCAGTTGAAGCGCAGCACACTGACAGGCAACTGAACATGCCAACTGTCTGGATACTTCTTTACCAGATTTTCTACCATACTGTAAAGAAACCATACCGTAATTTATTTATTTATTAATTTTTTTCAAAATAACTCGCTGCCTTATGTTCTGTAATACTGTGCTTTATGTCCAACAATTCTAAACGTACTTAACAATGTGGTATTGTGTGTGAGGTTCAAGCTGCGAAGCCTGGTGATGCCGAGAGACGAGGGAGATATCCTTTATCATTAGAATACTATTGAGTGCTCTGTTCACCTGGACAAAAGATAGCAAAAAGGTAAAGATAAAAATAATACTGAGACATTTAAAGGTGCAGTATGCAAGATTGACAGCTAGTGGTTGAAATGAGTACTGCAACAAATGAAGGGATTTTGCCCTGGAACCTTGAGTGACTGGCTATGTAAGAAACAGCTATGTAAACGTAACATGATTCCTAAATATCTACAAACAAATGATGTTATTGTTTTGGTTTTAGAAGAGTAAAAAACTTACATACAGCACCTTTCAGTACATTTAAACGAGTACAAATACCTGCACTAATTGCTTAAACATTATCCAGTCAATCATGACTTACCGTTCGGACCTGAATCCCCCTAGCACCCCAAGGTGTGAGAAATCCCAGAGGAAACCCATATCGGGAAATGGCATCACACATAAGCAGGGCAATGGAATCAGAATTTGGTTTTTCGGATGGAAAGATTTCAATCCACTTGGTGTAATAATCACAGATGACCACGATGTGGCTATAAGGGCCTTTGCTTTCTTGAAAAGGCCCCGTTACATCTATACTCAGCCATTGCCATCTCTCTGTCACCTAGAAGGGAAAATTAAGACAATAGAATATAAAAAATTAATGGTAAATCTATGTCAAACCATCCTTCAAATGACATAACTATAACGGCTACTATTTTATGCCTTCACACAGAAATTACCGCTGTGAGACAGGACAAAAAAGGGCAAGTCTGTAAAAGGCATACCCTGATAAACTGAGTGTTTGGATTTTCAGGTGTTTCAAGAGGTGCATCATCATAGGCGACATCATTTCCAGGATCCTGCACATACATGTAAATAAACAATACAACATTTGGGAGACCATTTCCAGATATTTAAAGCTTAAGTTTTTATATTTACAGACTGTGATAATGTAAAGGTCTACATACACTAGCATCATCATCATCATCAGCTTCATCATCAGTCTCATCGTCACCCTCTGAAAGCTTCATCCAGTGAAAGCTCTGTGAAAACACATTGACTGGTGAGTAAGTGTAGAAGATGCTCTACAAAAGACAAAAATCAACAAACTATTAACCTGTGGTTTGCAGTAGTCATCGTGGAAGCTCCCAGCGTGCATGGGGCCGAGGCTGGAACCATCAGAATCCACGGGCACTCGAACAAACTTCCCCTCGAGTCTATCAAACCCATGAATAAGAGACGTTAAGCAGTAAGACAGCTAGAGGAAATTACTGTAACAAACACATGGGCTAACAAACACATTACCGTGGTGGTACTGGTGCTGACACCGGGGTTGGTTTTGGTTTGATAGGCACTTCAACTGGCTTACGATTCTGAAAAATACAAAACAAATGAATTATGTGTTCAGAAATAATAATGATAATAATAAAAAAATGAAAAGGCTTTCTAATAAAGCTTTAAATCAATGGTTCTCAACAGAACAACCCGAGGACACAGATTTGATATTCCTGAACCTCTGTGTAAGACATTCTAAAAAATTCTTAAAGTTCCTCCGGAAAATCTTATAGTTCATATTTCAATAGTTAAAAAAAAGCATTTCTCCAATGTTAGTTAATGATATCAATACCGATGTTTTATTTATTTATTTTAAAATTTATAAAATAAAATAAAATCATGAAACCCTGTTAGAAAGTAATAGAATCCCAATTCAAAACGATTAGTCTATTATTATTACCATTAACTGCCTGAGACCAATAATATGTAAAATATTTGCATGGCAAAGGCTGAAAAGGAAAACTGGCCATTCTGGACTATTTGGAAAATGCCTTGATGCAAAGAACCAGTGATTTCTGGGAAATTTGCTAAACTTTTTACTTGCTATGATGGTTCTTAACCTCCTATACATACCAGAGATCGTCTCTTGACACCTGGCACCTGTGTGAGCACAATTAAAAAATAGAAATCATAGATAGAAAAGAACACATGGATTATAATCAGAAAATAAAAATTGTTGCATTACAAAACTGCCCTGACTTGCCTTCCACTGCAGATGTTTGGGGAAATTAAAGATAGTGGGGACAGCATTTTTGCGCAGTCGTTTGTGACTGCCCACTTGTTCAAAGCAGTCCTTCTCAAAATGATCCGAGCACAGGACTGAGTTTCCCGTCGGCCACCAGTTCTGCCATCTCATCCGACGGAGCCACTCTCTCACTCTCAAACCGTCAGCTAGCGGGAACCTGCAGGACGATAGACACACACAGCAGACGTGCATGAGCGTGTAATGCTGGATAAATATGCATTCATTTATACGAGCATTAACGGTTGTATAACATTAGTGAGCTATTTGGGGGTTTGTCTGAAACTTTAAGATCATGAGATATCTGAATGTAACTTACTTGTGAAAAGAAAACTCGCCCCTGTTGTATGCCTCTTTATACTCTCTATCTGAACGTTTCTTGCACTTATACGCTGAACACACTGGCATTTCTTAAAATCCAATTTCAATGCAATTTCCAACGGTAAGCATGCATCTTATTTTGTATTTCCGGAAACTGTTCTTCTGGTAGGTATTTAATGGCAGATTAAACACGGGGTACCGCCACCTAATGGACACTTGTAATAATCTCCGTTGCGATTGAGCCCCTTTTTCATTCTGTATTCACATCTCTCTATCCCTGCTTATTTTCCAACTCTGATCGGAGTATAAACAAACAGTCATGTGGATAAAGAATGAAGGGAAACCCCAGTGGTGCACACCAGTGCTTCCGTCAAACTTGTGTAACGTTAAATGTTTTACCCTGTATGTCTGATGGGTTTGGATATGAGGCTAAATAAATTATAATATTTTAATTTAAGTTAAGTTGTTTCAGCTAATTCTCAATGTCTGAAATGTGACGGTGTTGGGTGAATGACTCGTTCATGGCACACAAAGACAAGTTGTCGAAAAGAAGCAGTAACGTTAAATGAATGTGTTCAAAAGAATCGATTCACTGGAATACATTAAACTCCCTGCTAACCAACAACTCATCAAAGATGCTACAAGGCAAGCATTATGATGACAACAGTCTACTAAATGTTTTTTACTAAATCTATTTTTGAGTCTATTTACAATCATTCAGAGTATGTAACTGTATTTGGTTATTATACACACAACAAACATACTAACGCGTCTGTAAATGTGTGTTTGGCAACGCTGTGGCTAGTCGGATTAGCAGCTACACAATCTGTTACACATGTGTGTTTGTTTTGATTAGGGGACTCTGCGTCTGGGGGTTACTTGCAACACTCACAACAAACATCTAAAACTTACGTGTGAAAAGAAAAGTCGCCCCTTTTGTATGCCTCTTTATATGATCCGTCAGAGCGATTCTTGCACTTATAAGCTGAACAAACGGGCATCTTTCTGACAGAATATGTTACTGCTCCATTTAACTTGACCAGTTTCGTCGCATAGGAGCAACAGCAGCAGCAAACGGCTGTGACTGTTTTGTATTTCCGGATGCTGTTATTCACCGAGAGACCCATTACCGCCATCTACGCCACATCACGTGATACTGCAGCCAGTTTCACAAACGTCACTCTGCGCTTGAAAAGTGTGAAAGGTTTTTGGAAAGACATCGACTATGTTTATTTATTAATTCATTTATTTGAAAGGAAACGAGACCACTGCATTCATTGCATGTTTATTTTGGTGCAATTGAACATAAAAAAAAATATTTTAAACTCATAAAGCATGTTCCATTTTTAAAATATAATTATGTAAAATTTAAAGTATAATATACAATAAATGTACTTATAAAGTATGTAAACCTGAACCTCTGTGTAAGACATTCTAAACAATTTTAAACGTTCCTCCTGAAAATCTTATATTCAATATTAAGTTTGTTAAAGTTAATATTTCAATAGTTAAAAAAAGTATATATATACTGTAAATGTAAAATCACATTTACCTAGTTTAAAATAGAAATAGGTCATCTTCGATATCAAAAAGAACTAACAAACCAAAAACTATAAATTACTGTAAAGCCTTTAATATTTTTTTTCCCCATTAACATGTGAATGAAACGTTTTCCTCCTTTTATTCAGTAAATTGCTCAATAAACTTTCATCTAGGCTGTTTGATGTTTCAGAGTGTGCGGATTTTGCTCTAGCCCTGTGTTTTTTCATCTTGACTGGGTTTATCAGAATTTTGCTTTTATTTACTTCTTATTTACTTCAAAACCGAGTTACAAACAGGATTCCAAAAAAGTTGGGACCCTAAACAAACTATTAATAAAAACTGAATAAAATTATGTGGAGATGGCAAATGTCAATATTTTATTTGTAATAGAACGTAGATGACAGATCAAAAGTTTAATCCGAGAAAAT
>JAUCMU010000063.1:7545286-7581060 GCA_032275025.1 Enteromius treurensis
GACGAGCCGCACCTGAGCGCAATCAGTACACGCCAATATTCATTGGCCTTTAGTAAAAGCTCAAAGGCAAATCGGTCACTCTGGCGAGTTCCCATATGTAACGTCGAAGTGATTCGACTGAAAGGGTAACCAGTCGTAAGTGTTAATTTTTCGAAATTGAGATTTATACATGATCTGAAAGCTGAATAAATAAGATTCCCATTGATGTATGATTTGGATGGATAGGGCAATATTTGACCGACTTACAACTATATGAACATCTGGAATCTGAGGATACAGAAAAATCTAAATGCTGAGAAAATCACCTTTAAAAGCTGTACAAAAGAAGATCTGATCAATGCCTATTACGAATCAAAATGAAGTTTTAATATATTTTCTGTAAATTGACTAAATACCTTCATGGAACATGAACATTACTTACTATTCTAAGGATATTTAGCAAAAAAAAAAAATATTGACCCATACAATGTATTTTTGGCTATTACTACAAATATATCCCAGCGACTTAACTGGTTTTGTGGTCCAGGGTCACAAATAGGCTTTCAACACTGGGTGACCGTTATAACCTCAGCTTGAAGAATGTCACAGCACTGCATAATGAAGCGTAGCTCTTGAACAAGGTTAAACTGCAGAACAAAATGTATAGCATTGCTGTGGAAAGTCTAATAAAAGCTAAAAATGAATTTCAAGTATGAAAATTCCAAGTAAAAAAAAATAAAAATCAGACCACCAATGGAACAAAAATGCTAATGCTTTAATGAAGATCCAAGAGATTTAATTATAGTTTTATTTGACCAACAAAGTGGAGTAAAACCATTAAGAGACAACAATTGTTAACCATCACCACATCACTATTTCCATTACTTATTTCTCCCACTAAAAATGTAAAACTAGGTCAAGATCAGTAAAACGCAAGCTTTAATGAGGACACGTATCGGCGATGATACACATCCACAGGCAAGTCAAAAAAAGAAGCAATCTAGACTAAATCCATAGCAAAGAAGGAAAGGGAGAAAGAATCTACAATACACAAACAAGATCAGAGATGCATACTAAGAAAAAAAGCATTTATAAACTGATTTGCACATCTCCCCGTATTGAGCATGGGTCATACTCAAGGATCAAATCAAAGAGACCTCAGCCCGAGCACTTGCCAACTCCAAGCACATCATTCATTGTGCCAAACATTCAGAAACACGTGACAGTAAATGTTCCCAAAGCCACTTTGCAATTTGCCTTTGAATTGTGAAATCTGTGCAGTACATTGGTGAAGGTGTAAAAAGTTTTTTTTTTCAGCATTTCCTATATATACTCGAGGGGAAAAGGTCTTTTTTTTGTGGTTAAGAACGAACTCTAAAAGGTCTGCCAAAGGCCTTCTGGCTTCCAACGGAGTCCTTTGAGCCCTCCACACCCGCTCCAGCATGACATAGCTCAACCGCAAGTCACGCCCGACCCCAAGCCATCCAAAAACAGAGGACCCCCTCCAAGACCGGATCACCCTTTCCCTCCACTCTCGCACAAATGCAGTCTAGAAACCCGTTAATTACCGCAGACCTTTGATCTAAGAGTGGATAAACTGTCTCCTGCAAATTTTCCCTGTGGCAAATCCTAGTTGTTTTGATAGTTGACAGACGTTTATTTTGTTGTTGTTGTTGATACAGGGGTTGGTTGGGGGGGTAGTTCAAGCAGCAACGTGTGTGCCTTGCCCCCCCCACCCCGCCTCCCCATCTAGGTGAGCTCCCCACACATCTCGGGGAGACAGATGCAGACCCATTTCGTTGTGTTAGCTGGATCGCCGGGTGTAGCTGTGCTACGGGGATCCGGTGTGGGCCCGAGGGAGGGTCTCTACACCCCCCCTCTTTTCCTGCATGGTGCTCTGTGGCTCCATTGCCCCAGACCCAGTGGATTTCGGTGGATTTCTACCCTCGCTGGACCAAAGTGATCTACAAGGATCCCGTTCACACCCATGCAGTCCATCCCTCGTACAACTGTGCCAGGTTGTCCAAGTTTGTTGCCTCTTTGATGACATAATCCACCTTGAAGAGAGTCAAAGACATGGATTAAAAACGCACACAGGAGCAGCAGTTAGGTTGTCTAGATAAAAAAAAAAAGAAAAAAAAGAAAAGCTCACCTGCTCAGTGACACTCATTCTCCTGTTAGGGTCCACATCTCTCCCTTCCAGTTTGGCCTTCACCCTCTTCCACACACTAACAGCGTAGGAATTCCTCTCTTGCACAGCTGAAGGAAAAACTGCTGATAAGTGATCTTAGCAAAGATTCTAGTTGATAAAGCATTTCATAATAAGTCTTCATTAAAAGGCACTATTTCCTTTTAGAAGACATCATTATCTAAACAAGCCATTGTCAGTACAAACAGTCATTTAAAGGTTAACAAGTTTAAACTGGCTGAACATGAACATTGGTAAAGTGTCAAACATGTAGATCTAAAGATGGCAGAAATCAACACTTTCACTGAGGACGGTAAATTAAAATAAAAAAAAAATAGATTGCAAGATATTTCTGTTGCAAATAATAGCTGTGCTTATTATTAAAAAAAATATTTTCACCTAAAAAAAAATAAATAAATAAAATAAAAAGCAGCATAATGATTTTTCAACATTGATAGATTCTTCAGCATTTTAAGACTATTTCTAAAGGATTAAACTATTAACTATAGCTGGGGATGGAACGATACAATTTTTTCAGAACTGATTCGATCCCGAAAATTTAGTATCTGCCGATTCAGATCCAATCTGATACCGGCCCGTTATATTTCTTTTTTAGAAATCTATTCAGAATTTCTTTACATCTCTGTGTAAACCTGATGGTCACTCTTTTGTGTGTTAAACACAATCTACTAAATACAGACTTCATTTTAATAAACATTATTATTATTATTATTATTATATATTTTAGCCACTCCAGAAAAGTCATGGGTGCACAATAATTATGTTATCTATGACACATTCTATTTACAAATGATTGTGAATAAGTGTAGGACTAACTGTGGTAAAATGTTACACAATTCTCTTTGTAAAAAATAATACATTTCTAAACAACAACAACAAAAAGTGTATAGCACAGTAATGAAGGCAGCAACATATGATAAATAGGAAAGAGCAAGAAAGACTATTCATAAATCTTTCATTGCACAGAGAAATTATAATACGAAAGGCTCCAATACAGAGCATTACAAAATGCTTATGCGCATCCCGTGCACAGAATGATGTGCTTGAAGCAACACGCAGTCGCAGTGCAGGCAGCGCAGTCCTCCGAGTGCATAGAAAAGTTTAAAGCGAAAGAGATATTGATGCGTAGTGCATTAAATCTCTGCGATGCTTTATTGAGCCTTTTCTTTTAGCAGTTTTAAACATTCCTGTAAGCTCTTGAAGAGAGTTTCCTTGTTTCCACTGTAGTAACTGAACATGACACACAGCTGAATACTGAATAGAGGATGACAGGCAGTTGCAGCAGAGAGCAGTTTATGTGAACTGGAATTTAATGACTCATCTGCACCTCACATTAAACTACGGAACAGCTTCAGAACACTTGAAATATAGTGCACAAACACTTAATGGTACTTTATAAATGTTTTTTGTGCCCTTTGTGGGGCTCAACAATAACACAATTATTGCGCACAACGCACAAGATCAGATTGGATCAGTCTCGGCTGACCCGCAGAAAATGATCGTATCGGACCTGATACCGATCCTGTGTATCGATGCATCCCTAACTATAAGGGTTTTTACTGTATTTTAGTTAAAAAACTTTAGCCTAGTTAAGAAAAACAGATTTAAAAATCATCAAAAAAAAACATTCCAGTGTACAACTTTTAAATGATACTATATTTTATCAATTAATATCAAATGCTAAAACTACATGCATGATCAGAGATAACTTGATGAATAGTGCCTTTTAATACTCATCTGTTAAATTAATCACATACTGGTCAAACTCACACAGGTATGTATCATTTCAACATTTTTAATGACATTTGAATCACAACAAACCTCTCCCAGTTTTGGGATCCCGCACAGCTCTTTTGGGGCTAGGGGCCAGTCCTTTACTGTTGATCATCAGAGTGCTGGGGGGAGTGTCCACCGGGGTCCCAAAGTTTCGAGGAGGAGCTTTGCGTGCATTCTGAGACATGCTGTCAGGCTGGGTCTTCACTCCACTGCAGCGCACAGCTACGGTAACAGAGACAGAGACAGAGAGACAGAGACAGAGAGAAAGAGAGAGAGAGATCAAACTCAAATCAACTACAGAAAAAAAACACCACAGTGAAAGAACCAAAGCTACGTCTTAAACTTACCAGCAGCAAAGCTGGTCTGGACTGTGGAAGTGGGACTTGCACAATCACTTCCTCTCTCAGTGACAAGAGGAGAGGCGAAGCTCACCAAGCCATTGTAGATGCTAAGGACAAAAAAAAAATGTAAACAAAAAAACCTTAAAGACTTGTAAGTTGTGTTATAAATCCAGCACAAGGTCACCTCTGGCTCTGAACTTTTAGCTCCTTCAGGGTGACAGGGATCTCCTGCAGCAGCTCCACCTGCTCTTGGCTGCGTGGTTGGCCTGTAGCTTGCACTACAGTAAAAAGCACTATCTGCACATTATCCTGCCATGCTTTGTATTCTGACAGGAACTGACGCACACTACCCTCATAAGTCACTTCCTCTCCCTCCGCAAGGGCATTTTCCTCATCCTGCCAAATTGAAAAGCAGGTTTTATTAGAGTGCACACAAAAGATATTCAGTCCATAACATTTCAAAACCCACTTTCTGTCAGTGGTTAGAGGTGGCCAATAAACTAAACATGTCCACTATTCTGCATCAGAGGCATATATACCTTTGCCATGGCGCGCAGGAGGTGCTTAACATCAGCAAGTTGCCGGTTATGATTGGACAGGGTGCCTTTAATGGAGTCCACTAGCAGCTGCAGGGTTTCGGTCACTCTCTCCAGCTGCTGCTCTCTTTCCTCCTGCATGGCTCTCTGACTGGACATCTCCTGGGTGAGGTGATTCTGTGCGTACACAAGCCACTCAGGCCCACCAATGGACAGCTCCATGGCAGGACTCTGCAAATACACAATCCGATGCCGTTCAATTAGAGACAGATGACAACAAAAAGATTATGGTTTACCAGATTCAGAAGTAACTTAAACCGAGAGTTTAAAATTCCAGCAAGACTCACCAGTCTATGCAGCAGCTGAAGTTCTGAAGAGGAAACGGAGGTGCTGAATTGGGCAGCGTAGGAGCAGGTGGCCTGGCATCGTTTCACAAGTTCAAAAAGTGTAGCATCCATGTTCAAGGCTTCTGGGGTGCGGGTTCGCAGACCTTCGAAATTCAGAATGGTGCTGCAGAGAAAAGTAACCTGGTTTGCACGCTGACTCTCCTTCATCACCAAGGCACGGCGTTCTGCAATAGTGGCCTCAAAGTCCTGCAGCACTGGGGCAAGTGCAGGGTTTGCACCACCAGCCCACTTCAGCCTCTGCTCTATGCTGCCCTCTAGACTGGCCAACTTCTCCTGCAACACAAAACCCAACACGGACTAGATTAAAAGGTTTCTATTTCACTTTGACATGTTCTCAAAAACATACAATGGCTTTAACCTGGACGCTGCCAATAGAAGCTTCGTCTTGACTGAGTTTGTAGAGCTTCTTCTTCATGTTGCTCAGAATGATGGAGCGAGGCGGGGGACTGACAGTCATGGGCTGCGTCCTCGCACCGAGAATGTCCTCGTGCTGCCACTGATAAGAGAGCGGAAGATGAAGGTCACTTTACTGTTGCTTGGTAAAATTTTATTGCTCAGTTTCAGCTAAATTCTACTCATTTCTAGATTATAGTTTGCCGCACTGACTAACAAAAAGCCACTTGGTTTGAAAGTGAATGTAATTTGTTACTTCTCTATGCTACTGACAATGCATACTAGACAGTTTTTTTTTCTTTCACTAGAACTTCACAGACCTTCACAGCCACAACAAATGGCATTGCTTTTTGTAAAATTAGCACCAGTTCTTACCTGGAACATGGCGATGTGAAGCTGAGTCCTCTGAAGGCTGACCTTACAGGCTTCAATGCTGACTTCTAGACGTCGCACCAGGTCCAGTTTTTTCCAGGCCGTGTCGTAAGAGCTGGCCAGCACGGTGGCCCTGTTGAGCAGCAGCTGGGATATGCGTCCTGCCTGCACCCCTTGCTCTACTGCTTTCTTGCACAGGTCATCCAGAGAAACCTTCCCCTCAGCGCCAAAGTCCTTGGCCTCCACCTGGGCGATGAGATCCATGCCAAGGGCACTGAGAGCACTGCATATAGTCAGGCCTAGTGCCTGGGTGGGGAGCCCCATTAGCATCTGCCTTACAAAATCAGCTGTGAAGGCTTTGATGGGCCGCATCATCTGGTCCTCGCTCACTACAGTGGAGCCTCGATACATGGGTTTCACGATGGGTACTGGGCCATTTGAGGGTGGAGGCTCATCAGTGGGTGTAGGACATGTTCCTGTTAGAAAAAAAATGACAAGATTGTCTATATATATTGTATTGTATTGTGTGTGCTATTTTGTATTTCTTACTTTATTCATGTCATTCCATAATATATTAAGAAACTGCCAAGTAGATTTTTACCAGATAGTGTCTGTGCAAATGATCCACACAGACGGAAGAAGTCTTGGATAGTCTGAAGTCTCTTCAGGAAGAAAATCTCCTCCAAGACCTGTCTGGTCTGCACATTATCAAAGAAATGGACCTGTGTAGCTCTGGACTCCCGGATCACATCCACCTTTCTCCAGGCAGAAGGCACATCCATAGAGTTCAGCTGGAGATAGAACAGGATTCATTTAGATACCACTCTAATCTAATAAACACATCTCAGTCATATGACCAGCTAGGGACAAAAACAGAGGAAAAACCTGATCACCTCGCCTAGTCATATGCTCTTTATTTATCTCTTTCCACTTGAGTTATTTGTGGTCACAATTGATTGTTTTCCAAGAAACCCCATTCATATGAACACACACAACAGCAGCACAAAAACATGACATTAACTAAGACAAAAAAAACAAAATATTAAATATATTATTATATAATAAATATATTATCATGACTAGCTTCCTTTTTCTCAGCTTTTTTTTCTTTGGTTGAAACCCACAGAAAGATCTCAGTACTGACAACAGCAGATTCTCATTACGAATTTGCCATACACATTACACTGTCATATACCGTAAATTATATTTTCTATTTGGTCAATCCTTAATCATAACTATAGTTTTGTACTGTAAATGCACTAATCCATACGCAATTTAACTTCTCAGACAAGGAAGAAAAATATCTCTGATATCTGCATTCTTTCATAATTAGTACAGGTTTGCAGAACATCTGACCTTTACAACAGACTCAGGTGGTCAACATCCAAACATGAATTATAATACGTTACAAATCAGTATTTATACCTTGTCAATCAGAAGTCCAAAAGCAGTCTCCAGTTGTGCAAACATGCCATCAAAAGCTACCAACAACATCTGACCGGCACTCATCTTGGGTGTTTCCTGCACCGAGCTCTCCATGCTGCGTGGCTGGATCAGTTCTGAGTACTGGGCTCGCAGAACCCTGCCATAAAAAAAAAAGAAAAAAAAAAAGACTCAAAGTTCAGTCCATCCAAAAACATTAACATCACATACTGCTTAGTAAATATTTCTATTGTACATGTTACCTGGTGATATCAAGATAGTGGTCATCTGGATCCTCCTCCAGGCCCATGGCGGTGTTACGAAGGTGAGCCTGCAGAACCTCCCCCAGTCCCTGCAGTGAAACCCCATCTGCACACTGATCGATAAGTGCATCCAGCTCTGCTAGCATTGCCTCCAATGTATTTTCTCCCTTCAGCATGCAGCGTAGAGCTTCTGGGAAGATGATCTGACGGAAGTTTGTGTTGAGCTCCTTTGAAGATTAATAAAAACTGTTTAAGGGGAGAGAAAACATCACTGAAACCACAGAAGACCATTAAACGCTGAGAACATTACCTGAAGGCAGGTGTAGACGCCATTGGCCAGGTAGACCACTTGCGAAGTCTCTGCAAGGCTGAGGATGTCCAGGTCATGTGATAGAAGCTGGCACTGCTGCAACAGTTGCACAAGACACGTGATGTTTCCGCTCATACTGCAGAGCTCTTCCAGGAACCAGGCACCATCACGGGACGTCAGCTCCACCAGCTGCTCTCCAGCACTGGCTGCAGCTCCCTCCATCACCAGGTTACGCCTGCAAAGCACAGAAGCGCCGAATTATTAAATCTTTTAAGACCACTGGGAAAAAACAGTTTAGGCATACAGGAGCAGAAAAACTATGTCCAGAAACAAATGAGGCTTTTACAATTCTTGAAGCTCTTTTTTTTTAAAGCCACAGATTCAGACCTTGTAAGAGCACAGAGGGCAGAGACGATGATGCCGGCCAGACTGAAGGACCCAAGCTCAGTGTCCTCGTGCAGGAAGACTTTGATGCAGCGCTCGATTTCCTGCAGCTGTTCCTCACAAACAGGAACTCCAGCGCCCTCTGTCTTCAGACGCTCTACCTGCCTCAGCAGCCGAGTGTTGGTTTCTGCTGCGTGGTGCTGCAGCGCCATCTCGATGCTGGACAGGAACTGACATGTGGCAGGAGGGGGCTGGGGTGCAAACTGCATTTCGTACCTGAAAGATAAGAGGATTTTTATGATAACCAATTAAAAAAAACAACAGACATTGAATAGTTAATTTTAGTTAATTATTACAATTAATTAAAACTACTTTTTTCAAGACTTAATATACACACATATTCAAAAGATTGGGTTTTGATTTTTAATTATTTTATTTAACAAAAACACATTACATCACAAAACAAAGTGACAAATTAAATGAAAATATTTCTAGTGGTGGGCCGTTATCGCGCCATAAAAAATAAATAAATAAATAAATAAATACCATGAGTCCTTTAAAAATATGTTAAATTGAACCAAATACTGATATAAGAGCAGGTTAAATTCATGAACTGGAGACAATCGGCAGCTGTACTTACTGGTGATAGATGGTCTGGCAGTGACTGACGGTCATGTCACACACCAGCTCCTCCATCCACTGTTTCCATGTGTGAACTCTGTGCCTGAGCAGCACCACACGTGGGTACAGTAAGGCCACAGTGGCGTAGCTGTGCAGGTGCTCGAGACAGCCACGCAGCTGAGAGCGCCGCTGCTGTAACAGAGCGCTCACCTCCGCCTCTAGTGCCTCACACTGGCTAATTAGGTGTGCCTGGCCGGCATTCTGCAAGAAAGATGTTGCTGGCACATAGCTGGGTGGACCTGCAGTTTAAACAGACCAAAGGAACAAATTAGAAACTTGCAAGTGCTCCTTTTACTTCTCATTAAACTTCAGTTAATGTTCTGTAAAAGAAACCCAAAATAATCTGCACCTAAATCAATAGGGCTGCTGATCTCCTGGAGGAGACTGGCAAGCTGGGTGGCCTCTAGACTGGCAAACGCAGCTTGATACTGAGAGATGCACTGATCCAGATCTGACAACTTTCCCTGAATGGCATCCTGTACAGTTCTCTGCCTGGACTGCAACTGAGTGTGCTCTGAGTATCTGAAAAGGGACGGGAGAATGAATGACAGTGAGAATTTATAATCCGTCCCATCAAATCTACACTATTATACAATTAAGCCATAATTGTGGTCTGCTGAACAAGACGCTTTAGTCATCTTATCTGCTGACCTATGCTCCAGGGAGTGGATGGGATGATCTGCTCTGGTGTCGGCTCCCTCCAGGAACTCCATCTCTTCCAGCAGCTTGCCCTGCACTTTTTCCACTTGCGTGAGCAACTCCTGCAGGTTTAGGTACTCATCCACCGCCTCCTCCACCTGCGGCAACACTCCAACCATCTCATCACGGTTCTTGAACCAGTTAACCTTTAAAAAAATAAAATAAATAGTCAACCAATGTCATGCATCACGAGTGCTGAGAAATTCATTATTTTAGCAAATTCATGTTTACCTCCAATGCACATTTGTACTTAATATTCTCACCTTAATCTCAGCCACACGGGAAGAGAAGAGGCTACGTGTGATGTCTCGCTCCATCTCTCTCTTACTCTGCTTGTTCTCTGCTTGCTGACCACCACCTCCATACACAGCCCCTGCAAAGCCCACTTCGCCCCCTGCTGTCCAGTCCACCAGAGGGTCATAGACAAATGCCTCTAAAAGGGTCAAAAGGGTCTCTCTACCACGTCGCATTATCTGGATGACCTGAAAGGAAAGGACACCATTTAAATTTGTATGCATGTACTAAATGAAACATTAAATGAATAATTTCCATTTATGAGTCATCCCATTCTCACCTGTTCACAGGACAGTCTAAAGATGCCCTCCACCCCTGTGACCCCCAAAGCAGTCTCAATGTTGTGCGTCATACGGAAAGGAACCTTCTCTGGTACTCTCAAGCTTTTTCCTGTTAGGATGATGAGGTATTTAAATGTCTATGCCAACGAATTATGTTTAGACTCTTTCTCAAGTGAAAAAGCACTCACCCTTCTCAAAACAGACGTTGTAGTCAATGTGCACTACCTCGCCTGTCGTCATATCAATCAGCACGTTGTCAAGGTGACGATCTCCCAATCCAATGATGTATCCCACCATTGACATTACAGCAGTGGATCTGGCATAAGACTAAATGAGATGCATAAGATTGGTTAATCATAGAGCAAGGCTTTCATTTTAACATGTTGCCGAACATAGGTAGGACATGTAAACAGTGGCTCCTCCCACCTGAGTCACGCTCCACCACTCACTGGGAGTGGTACAGGAGCACCAGAGCTCCTTTGCCAAGAGGTTAGGAGGTGTAGCCTCCATCAGCTCCCGAAGAACATCTCTCATGACACTCAATGGCCAGTCACGGCGCGACACATCCAAACTGAGCCCAACAGCCTTTAAAGCAGGACTGATCTTACTGTAATAGAGCTCACTGGGCCGTGGAACCATGGGAAGATTCTGAGGTTGCTGGAAGGAGTCCTGAGCCTAAAAAAAAATAAAAAAATAAAGCACAAGATTTGTTTAAGATCTTTTAAAATCTTCCATCACCGAAAGTGAAGCCAGTCAATAGGGCAATCAAATGAAATTTTATTCATTTTTTTATTATAGATTTTTAATTCAAATTAATTTTTATGTAACACATGGTCTTGGTTAACCACGAAAACCCTGTAAAATCATGTAAAATAATCATTTTTCAGAAGCGTTCTATGCTAATTTTCCCTCTCACCTTCTGGGCTTGTACCACAGCCTCGCGCTGCTGCCAGCGTTTGTACAGGCCAAATAGTGGAGTGGCTCCATCCACCCACTGGATGAGGCCTGATCTGGTGCCCAGCGGTGTGACAGAATAATGACGGGCGTGAAACCTTGGACTCTCCTGCTGATTCACTTTTGTGAACATGGTGTTGACGATAGACAAGAACTGCATGATCCTCTCATCCAAATGCAAGTCCTCCAATCCTAAAACACCAAGATACATGTTTACATGCATTAAATGGGATAATTCACACACACAAAACATTTAAATCATCCACTTTCCCTTGCATCATTTACTAAACTGCAAAAATTATACGGATTGTTTTTATTAGTTTTGGTGGAAATGGAATTTAAAGAAAGGGGAAACAAATATCTCAATACTCTTATGTGTGTTTTGAAGAATAACAAATGTCTTTCAGGTGTGAAACTACATGAGGGTGAGTTTTTAGTGATGCTTTTAAAATGTTGTACCTTTGAACAGGTAAGGATAATTTCTCCCATCAGAGCCTAGAAAGTAGAGCTTCTTGGGTTTGGTTTTAGTTGGCAGGATGGTGATGGTATTGCCTACGCTCTGGATGGTGACTGCATCTGTAGCGGACACCTCCCCTGGCAGCGCCATCTCTGTGTTGGTCATGGCAGTCAGGCGGGGGCTGATCTCATCCAGTCGCAGGAGGTAACTTGCCCGTTTTTGAGCCCTTTGCTGCAAGCTCAGCATGATCTGTGACAAGATGGAGTAGAATTACAAAAGGTAAAATGCACAGCATGCATATCAGCATTTCTTTTACACACACCGCTGTCCTTACCTGTTTGAAGGGCACCCAGCTGCTGGCAGGATTGGCTGGATTAAGAGGGCTCCTCAGTCTCTCTAGAGCATTGTGGATGGTCTCTCCGTATGTCTCCTGAAACCATGCCTCGTGAGGAGTCTCTGCCGGAGCAGCCGTGATGCTACGTACGTGATCCAAAGCAAAAACCACAGGCTTCATCAGAGCAGAGTGCTTCTCTCTCATAATAGCCACCTTCTCATCCCTAAACCACAAGAGATTTAGAATTTAAATTATTTTCCAAGACACATAAAGAACTTTCTCTTTCTATATTGATTTCCAGGGTTGTGACTTACTTGCGCAGCGTGTTGTTGTTCTGAACTCTTTTCACCTCGTCCTCCAGCTGTTGAATCCTGCGCAGAACATGCATGTGTTGCTGCTGCAAGACCCCCAGCCAGAGCTCGTCCCAGAGCAGAGTGACCCTCCTCAGCTCGCCCACCAACAACTGCACCTGCACACACAAGGACCAACAAAACAACTCTTAAACACAATGGATTAACACAACCAGACACTTACAGAACAGCAAAATCCTTTCTGTAATACCTGTTGCACCATGGTGGGGTTGGCAGAAGACAGCTTGTCTACGATCTTGCTGTAGCAGTCCTGCATCATGGCTTGGTCCTCGCTAGAATACATCACCATCTCTTCCCCGCGGCTGCTCTCTTGAGAAGTGGGCCCGCTGCCCGTCTCGCTCTCTCCTCCACAAAGAGCCTCTCCCTGCATGTTACCAAGAAGGGTTGGCAGGGACGACGGCAGCTTGTTACCTGGCAGACAGGAAAACATCAATTTTTTCTTCCCCAAATAGGAACTTTTATTTGATCACTAAACTGAGAACGGTTGTTTAAATGTCTCCATCAAAGCATAAAGAAAGAGCATTTTCCAATTTTCTTCAATACAAAAAAAAAAAGTAAGTAGAGTGACAAGACCCTGACAAATGCTTGTATTTCTGGTAGCCAAGAATTAAAAAACATTTAACTTTGTGTAAAGGCCATGACATACCAAGACTAAGGTCAACTAAAGTCAGGATGTTGTTAAACAAGAGCCCAGTTTTTAAGGTTCGGTTTTAGTCTCTCCGGTATGTTTTAAGTGCAAACTACCAGAACATCGATATGGAAAACAATGTTTAGAGAAACATTTAGTCCATCATGGGTCTGTCACGCCGGCAGCTACAAAGAGCTCATGCACCTATAGTTTTAAGAAAAGCATCTGGCATTTTCATCTTTCTAAAAATGTTTTTTTTTGTCAAATTTGGTAGCCAGGATGTCTTGAAAAATACAGTATGTACCTGCAGCCTGAGCCTCTCCACCAAGAGAGATAGATCCCACGATGGCAGGGTAGAGGATAAGGTGGGGTGAATCTTGGGCGACTCTGCACAGCAGGCTGCAGATGCTCTGGCGGATGTAAGCCTCGGGATGATTTAGTCTGGAGAATAACTGAGGGATGATACCTAGAGAGAAAACGGATATTAATATTACATGAATAGAAATAACTATGTGAAGAGGAAGGAGTTCATTACTGTATTGTTGTTCAAGTTCTTACCTCTCCAGGGAGCAGTGGGGGTGGATGCCAGGCCGTGTTCCAGACCCTCTCTTAATTCCCCAGCATGCTTCACAAGCAAGCGCAGCAGACGGAGGGTTGCCATGACAATGACATCATCGCTGCTCTGTTTGCTGCTCTGGTTGTTCAGGAGCAGCTTGGGGTCATCTTCATCTATGGGTACCTGATGATTAAGACACCAAGGAATGGAATTAATTTCTGTTTTAGAAATGTGTCCAATCACAGCATAAACATTAGAGGAGGAATCCTCTGACCTGCCCAGCATTGAGTTTAAGGAAGGTGAAGTACGCTCTGCAGGAGACCCTGTACAGGCTGAAGATTCGATCAACCACTCTCCTCCACACCCCGATCAGGCCATCGGTCACAGTGTCCTCCACCTCAGACAGCCACGGACAGGCACTCAACAGCTGTCGGCCAATCACATCCACCATGTCGTCTTCCTCATCCTCTTCATTCTGCAAGGCCATGTCCTCATCCTGCAGGAACACAATGACAAATGAATACACAAAACCAGAAATATTCTCTACAAATTAAAAAATATATTAAAATAGAAGTCATTTTTAAATTGTAATGTTTCACAGCATTAACGTTTTTTAAATTTTTTTTAATTCAGCCTTTGTGCGCATAAAAAGAAAAAATAAAGAAAATACACCTATCCCGAACTCTTGAACTCCAGTATATCTAAATGAAATGCCTATGTTTTCTAGTACTATATTTCTATAGTTTCATAGTGTATTGTGTACCACGGTATGAAATTCACTGATCAGACTCATTTACAAATGGTGAACTCCATAACCTGAATTCCTGCTGGGCGACACATGGCTTGACCCAAAATGCCGAAAATGGTTTCTTTGTCCTCATCACTGGTGCCTGCTGGGAGCAAGTCCTCGATTTCTTTTTTCTCTCCAAAGAGCAAAGGAACCCCTTCTCCTTGACTATCGACAGAAAGAAAAACAAAACATCAGCATGCGCATATCACTTTCTTTGTGAACTAACATTAGCAATTTTATAAGTGAAAAATACCTGGCATTGTCCACAACCTTCCTGCCCCATCTGTACGCCCAGCTGGCCAGAGCAGCCCACGATTTGGCCACTTCAGGAGCCTGAGTAGTTGAGAGCTGGTACAGCTGCCCAAGCACAAAGTCTGGCTCCCCAACACCAACACTGACTGTAGACAGATCAAACAAATCTTCATGATGATTGCAAAGAAACAAAGACATCATCAACCAAACCCTAAAACCAATCACCCTGTAGAATGCAATGCTATCATTATATGTCTTCAACCATTCATGACGCAAATAACACAGTATAATGCATTGGCATTAAGCTCACCTGTTGTCTCTGTCGTAATATGTGGCATTCCCTGGTCTTCCAGGGGCAGCTCCAACAGGCCAGAGATGTTTTTGGAGAGAGCTGAGAGGCTGGTAGAACCAGAGTTCCTCTTCACCACCATTTTGAGTTGTGGGGTCAGATCTTTCCAGTCAGCCAAAAGCCATTTGCACAGAGTAAGCACAGAGCGACAGGCTGCACGCTCACACTTTCCAGAGTGACAGTACGACAGTGCACAGGAGCTCAGCATTTCCATAGCAGATACAGACTGGCCTAAAACGCAGAGAGGGGTGCTTAGACATTCACGCAGCAATACACGAAGACCAAGTAAACTTGCCCAAACCAGACTAAAACGGCTTAAAAACACTTACCAGCAGCAAAGAGAACTTTAGCCTTCTCGATCTCCAGCTCTGGCCCCCACTTCTCCCCAACAGTGCCCTCTAGTGACAGCTGCCTGAAGCTTTGCACCAGGTCCTGACCTTCAGAGTCGCTCACCGATGGCTTGTTGCACAGGCTCAGCAGACACGTGGCTAAGGCAATATTTCCTTGCTTACGAGCAAATTTCACCGCAGTCAGACAAAGCTCCAATAGGTGAGAGTCCACTGGAGAAGATGATCCTGGTTGAATCATTGCCGAGTCAACAAGAGATGCCACATCACATTCATAAACGGTACTTACACATTAGAGAAGGAGACTTTACCTTTAAGTTTTTGGAAGAGCTGCCGCTGGAAAGTAGTGTATCGGAGGGCATGTAGCCACGGCTGAACATCCTGCTGCTTGCAGGTGGTCAAAGCTTCACTGAAGAGCGGAATTAAGCAGTCCTATAGGGAGAACAGGGATATTTTAATATGGAAAGACATGATAATGTACTTGCATGCGCACAGGGTTGATGTGGTGGCTCAAACCTCTGGGTGCTGGTTGCAGAGCGAGTTCTCTAGAGAGTTGGCACAGTGCAACTGCAGGGTGCTGAGGGTGGGCAAGGAGTCAGACATCGTGAGAGTGGAGAGACGCAGGGGACCCAGAGAGATGCGGCCTGTCTGTTTCAGGTATTTCACCAGGGTGCTGAAGATAAAACACCTACATTTAGATTCAACAACAATACACACACTACTAATTGAAAAATCTACTGTGTTCAGACAATTTACTCACTCAGACGATGCAAGAACCTTCTGGTCCGGTTCGTGATTGGTCGCAGTAATGGCTCCAACAGCACTTCTAAGAAGCTGTACCTCTATGGCCTTCTGGAGCTCTGACGGGTCAGGGCTCAACACAGCGGGAAGAAGCCTCTTCAAGTCTGTCAACACAAACAAACATTAATACATCTCACACCACATGATTGATCAGTGAAGCTGTTCATAGAAATGGATTCCACATGTTCTGACCAACGTAAAACAAATAATTAAAAGAATTTTTAAAGATCTGTACATATATATATATATATATATATTTTTTTTTTAATTGGAGAAGAGCAATCATTAATAATAATAATTTTTGTCTAATGTCTTTTCAAGGCCTGATGAGAACAAAACCCTACTAGTTGTTTCATGGCTGTGGATAGTGTGGGCTATAATAATACCAATCTTGTCTTTTGTTGTAGAGTTGAGAAGGCCATAATCCTCCCCAGGGAGCAACTCCAGCTGGGCACGGCACTCTGTGAAATCCCCCTCCTCAAACCTGCTCAGAGCTCTGAAAAGCAGACAGATCAAAACACCATTATTTCAATGACTGAACTCTTCCTGACTCTAGGAATGTGAGGATATCAGACTCAACAGTTCTGCAGCTACACACCTGATGTAGTTAAAGTCTGTCTTGAGGTTGACATTGGAACTGCTGCTGTTCTTTTTGAGGTTCATCATGCTGGCCTGCCACTCCTGCACGGACTCCCAGTCGCTCAAAGCCACGTAACACTCACAGGCCTTATTTGCCAGGAAGTTAAGCACTTCTGGAGAACACTCACTGGACTTCAACAACACCGTTTTCCTTCCATCCTCTATAAAAAAAAATTAAATAAAAATAAGGATCATTAAATGCTAGGGCGGTAATCATTTGGTATCTCAAAATTTGATTAGATTTTTTAGATTTCAGATTCTCTATTGTAAAAACCACTTGGTACAAAAAAAGAACTTCTGGAGGGTTTTTTTTTGGTTTTGCATCTTTTATTTCATTCATTTCTTTGTGATTAGATTTATGCATATTTTGATACACAAAAATCACATTTAAAAAAAACCTGACACTTATGACAAAACTCATGAAACGGCCAATATGTGTTCTGCTGTACTATATTTATGAACGTGTAATTAAATCACTCACACAATTAATTCAAAACCTAATTTATTTAATAATAAAACATCACTGTCTGTTGCTTAGAGATGCACAGTGGATCAATTTAATTCAAGAGAATTATATATAGACCAATATATATTCTATTCAGGATTGTCCTGCATTTCATTTCTCATGAAAGACAAAACGTCCTCACCACTGCTGGTGTGTTTTGGGCTTGAGGTGTTGGAGCCAGTCAGTTTTAACAGGGAGCGATCAAAGCCTTTAATGGAGCAGTCCATCCCTGTCACGGCACACAGCTGCTCTTGGTACTCTAACGCTGCTTTCTCAAACCTTGGGAACAATGCAGCATCATCATTTCGTGAGAAAAGAGCGACTAGACAAATTTGCACGCTGTAAAGTAGGTTAATTATTTTCGGAACACAAAACACTTACTTTCCCTCAGCCTGCAGTGCCACTGATCCCAGCCAGCCCAGGCTCTTGCCAGTGTTGGCCAGACTCCAGGCTGCCAGACCTTGTATGGCTTCAGGGCATCGCAGCTCACACAACGCCTCCACTAACATGGTAATTGGCACTTCCATTTCTGGCCCCTACAGGGCAAAGCACAGAGCAAAAACAATGAAACTTTCAGATACCAAAGTCCTAACAGTGTAGAGCCAGTGCCTTACAATAACCAAAATCTCAAAAAGGAGCAATGTTGGGAGGACAATGGAGTAGTTCAAAGCCCTCAAGCCCTCATTTTTTTGCTAAATTTGCAAAGAATTAAATGCATCAATGACACAAACATTTGGAATCTGATTTGTATTTCAGCTTGATGCATGTTTCCATTTAACTATTTGTTGCAGCCTCTTTTGAACAACACAAGTCTTACCTGTGCACTACTGTTCTTGATCTCAGTGAGCAGGTCAAAGCCATGACGAACCGTGACTGCTGGCTGACCTGAGAGAAGGCCCACCCTCATTAGTGCCAAACGAATTCTGGTTAGCCAGTCCTGGCACGTCTGCCTGTTTGTGTAGAAAAAGGTTCTGATGCCCTACATAAAGGAGCAAAGAAGAATTAAAAAAATAAAGCCAAAAGATAAAAACATGGAATTTCAATGGTAACCCCATCAAATGTTCTTGGAAGGATAAAGCTAGCATTTCATAGTGATAACGTGAAGGCTAGTTGTGTATATACAGAGGACAGACCTTGGGTGGTGCAGTGAGAGCGCTAGCACAGCCTTCATAAGCATTGTACATGAGTTTCTCCAGGTTTTCCAGGAACTGCAGAAGCAGAGCCAGGCGGAGCTGATTGGTGTGGTGTCCCTCATCACTCTCTCCTCCACTCCACTGACTCAACTCCTGCTCTGTGTTCAGACTGTGAGCCGCCAGGCTGCGGATCATACCTACACCAGCACAGAGGTAAAATCTTGATTCGTTAAAGCACAACACACAACAGTTTGGGATCATCAAGTTGTGAAATTAATACTTTTATTAAGAAAGGATGCATGTATGAAGTGACACTGAAAAGAGTTATAAATACTGCATTTTATTTCTTTCAAATAAGAGTTGTTTGTTTAAACTTTTTATTCAGAAAAGAATTCTACAATTGTATATACATGTGTATATATATTAGAGCTGTACGATTCTGCATCACGATTTTCTTACAATTCAACATTAGGTTTTCAAACAGCAGTAAAATAATACGTAATACTCTTTGCTTTAAATGTAAAGAAATGTCAAAGACAATGTAAAGAAAAAAAAAAAATCACTATTAAGCATTAAGAAATTAAACATAATTATATAATATAATTTATTTTACAGGTGTGCTTATTGTATTGTTTGTTTAGTAATTATCGATGTGAATTGATGTGAAACAAATTATACAAATAAAACAGCTAGTGCATTAGAATAGTGAGTCCTTTCTATCTTTCCAGAGCCCAGAGGCCCATTTGAACCCCCAAACTGATTTATTAATTTTACAGAATGATACACAAAGGATTAAAGGTAATAATCTAGCCGACTGTAGTACAAGCTGTGATTCAGCTGTGTGCGACAAACACTGCCAGTATAAAATCACAGTCGGCACTCTGCATACGCAAGCGTGCGGTGTGAAACCGGCGTAACAAGCACATCTGGCCGCTGCTCGTGACGTGCTGTGAGTGATCGAGTGTTATCTTCGACACAAACTGATTCAGGTTCTACACAGTTCTTACAAGTTCATAGAAATTTCTGTTCAGTTAGAACCAAATATTTGAGTTGATGACTATAATTTGACTAGTTTATACAGTAATTTGTGTTGATTTGATGTTTTGTTTTCTTTTTTCAATATTATGCATTAAAAATAATCTCTTTTTTTGGGGGGGCTACCAAACACTGAAGAGTGCCTGCCCAAAGGGGATTTTGAAATTTTGCAGGCCGCGTAGTCATACAAGTAAGTGTATAGAGTCAAAACTTAAATCAAGTACACTATTCCTTTAATAAATCTTGGAATTTTTTGAAATCCTCAATGGATAACTCACTAACCCTCTATAGTCTGGAAAGTATCCTGGGCTCGTCCCAGAGGGGTCCGGAGTTTAGAAAGAACAGTGAACTGGGCAGCCTCCCAAACCGCCCACTGCCACAGCACTGCCTCGGTCTTCAGCAGGGCACGGGGGACCATGGCGCAGTCTTTCTTCTCCAGCCGCTGACAGCTGTGGTACAGCCGCTCCAACCAGGGCTCCTTACTGCGCATGAAACAATGAATATCTAAGAAACCACTCCAGAAACCCAACCCTTACAAATTGCTTTTACTTTAGATGTAAATCTTCTAAAGTAGAGATTTGATCAAACACGATTCAAATGAACAAAGGTGTCCTTGTGTTCTCACCAAGGTAAGAATAAAGATATAATTCTACTCACCCCCCACGGTGGACAGTGCCATATAGAATAAACCCAATGAGGTCAGAGAAGTCCTGTGGGTGGAATGTGTTGCTAGGCACTTTGCTCATGTGTCGGCGAATGGCCAGAGAAATCTCCTTAATTTCAGAGTGTCTCCGGGCACTGCTAGGAGACAATCCGACAATTACCATCACATCAACTACAGCTGGAGGTAAACCTACAAGGAAGGTTTTACTGCTCCCCTTTTGGTTTCAACTGTGTGAATTCAAGACAGGTGAAAAGGAGTCGTGCAAACCTCAATGCAACATGCATGGGAACAGATCTCAGCAATTTCCCAAAGGCCTGCCGGACTCGGACTGCTGAGTGGACTAGTTGAACTCGGCACACGTCCACGCACCTGCACAGAGAAAGCAGACTCAAGAGAATCAGCGCTGATCAAACAAGATGTTTTTTTTTTTTTTTTTTTACCTCCGTCCCCAAGAGCAGGAGGAAGCGCTACAGCACTAATGAATGTTCCTGCAGGAAGACAGCGTCTAATAAGCAGAGGATGTGCGATTACCTCTGGAGAAGCTCTGTGGTCAAGGAAGATGACACAACCTGAAGACTGTTACATGCCTGCAGACATATGGTGGGGTCTTCATTCAAGGCTGCATAGAGGAAAACCAACATGTTATAAATCCATTCACTTGGTCACCAGTTTATTATTCTAACCCATTATTTGTTCATCTGGACAATGATTCTGTCTTTATAACGCTTCACCAGAAATAACAACAGGGATATAAACTTACAATTTGCCAGTAGGCCTTTGCAAAATTTGATGAAGGATGGGAGTGAAAACAGAGGGGAGTAGGTTTCAGATTTCTTCATCATCAGAGACACCTCTAATGACCAGGTGAGTAAAAGCCGCCTACAAAGACAAAGGGAATTACTAATAGTGGAGGCTGAGACCATAATAAAAATCAGTAATTAAACATCTAAAGTTTTAGGATTTGGAGGTGGAAATGGAATCTGCTTAAATGAGATTTATGTTATTACATTTTTTCACTTCATGTACAGATTTTTAAATCAACTTTTACATTAAACTATTATGGTCCTATATTTGAATATTGAAAACACTTCTTTTTAGCACTTTTGGAACCCACTGCATATTCCCTAATTTCCTAAAATGTACAGCTAAATACTGAACTGTTGCCATATGCAAACAAGTAAGGAATTAAAAAGAAAGGTGCAATTACACCCGTCACTGTTTAAATGATTATAGGAGCTGAAAGAGCAAGTGGTTCAGATTAATTAATCACAACAGGCCCCATTAAAGACAGGCAGTGTGAGCTCTGTACCTCGCCTCAGGGTTGAGATGATCCTTGCTGAGCAGCATACCCAGCAAATTAAGAAGCGTGCTGAAATGCCTTTTGGTTGCCGTGGTAACTGTGCTGATGACAGCACCGTCGAAAAGAGAGGGAGACGAAGAGCTCAGGCTGCTTGAGATAAAGTGATCATGTCTTGAAAGAAATAAAGAGAAATGCAGCAGTCTATCAGTTATCACGCCTGGAGAGAGAGGCTCAAATCAAGTGAATGGCAGTGTTTTTTGACAGTTTTATGTACACAGCAAAAAAATACAAGATCATATTAAAACCATATAGCGCTGCATAATTCATGAAGCCACACTTGTTACCTGGTGCAGTGAGAATAAAGAGTGTAGAGCACAGCATACTGGACGGCAGGGTGATGAACTGACAAATCAGAGTGAACTACAACCAGATTCTGACTGAGCAGGGCAAACACAGTAGGTGACAGAGCCCACATCTGTAAGAGAATAAAGAAGCATTATTACTCTCTTCTCTTTTACACAATTTCTTGTATGACTGCAAACAAATGCTGACCCCAATGAGGGAGTTCTTGGTGTTGCCAATGGTGGTGAGTGCGCTGAGGTTGAAGATAAGTATAAATTCTGCTCTCTCTGGGCTAAACTTCTGCTGGCTAAAGGCTGGATGTTGTATGTTAGGACAGGCAGCAGGCAAACCCAGAGGACTGAACAAACTGTTCAGCGCACAACTCATCTCGCCCAAGACCAATTTATAAGCTGCCTCCAGGGTAGGGATGTTCTTCAGGCTCAGCACTGCATGATACACTCCATGCGCTGCTGCCATCACCTGCGACACAAACAAAAACAGTGTTAACTTACAGCAGTTATATTTATATTTAGTTATATATATTTTTTAATAAATATAATTTAGAACAATTGAGGTTACTGATCGCACCTCTCTTTCTCTGTGGAAACGCAGCTCCAAGAGTTGGGAATTTGGGGCCAGCAACTTCTCCACAAAAGCAGCCGGGACGTTGGTGCTTATCTGGTCAACAATCTACACAGACACATAAAAAAAAAATGAATAAAAAAAAGGGGAAAGTATTTCAAAAGACAAAAAAAGTGACAAGGCCCACGTAAATCCCACAAGTTGTACTCCAGTCTGTTGATTATTGGATTAATTAAGTCGAGTCCTACCAGCGTAAGCAGCGTGAGGACGGACATGCTGTATTCTGGTCCGCAGCAGTGGCAGCTGCCCAGCTGGTCTAGGCCATAAGAGATCACTGCATCAATCAGCTGGTTGCCCAAGTCCATGCTCACCAGCAGGACACACACGCACTCGTTTCCTGCTGTCAGCACTGCCTCTGAAAAGAACACCTGCTTAGCTGTGGTGACACAGGCTAAAACACGGTTCAAAACCTGCAAGCGAGAAAATGCAAACAATTACCTTCGGACCAGTAAAGGATTGTGTGTACGTTTGTTGATCTATAAAAAAACAGTTTATCTTAGAGGATCTATTTGTTTTGCAATAACACATATTTGAAGCAGAGGCCATGCATGTTGGATACTAACATCAGTGACATATGCTTCTGTGATCGGAGGCCCTCTGATAGGGTTGAATCGTTCTCCGATGCTGTGCACAACTGTGCTAAAAACTCTCAACAGGGCTGCCAGTTTTGGCAGGGATACTGTGGGAGGGGGAATGTCCTCGTCTCCTGATTCCCCAGATACAACATGACTCAAATCCTATAAAGTAAAGAGCATTACAACCTCAGAAATCCCTTAATAAATAGACTATCAGAAACCAAATTAAAACCATTTGTTACCTCAGCATACGCCTCCATATCTTCCAAAAACTGACCCAATAATGTAGTTGAAAAGGCCAAATCTGCGACCCAAAACTGCTCCAGACTCTGTAACCAGCCTGAAAATACATATTGAGACAGGTTAGGAAGGTTATTTCCCGAAAAATGGAAATGAAACTAAATATAAAACAAATTCGTACCAGACACTTGTTGAGTAAGAGACTGTTTCTGTGTGTGGTCTATATGCCAACCTACTAAGATATCCACTGTGTCCTGAAAAACAAAAGCAGGAGTTCATTTACACGCTCTTTCATTTCAGATTCGCAGATTTGAAATTTGCGCTGCTTACTCTGAAGTTGGTGCTGAATATGTGTGGATAACACCGGGCCACAAGTAAAATGCATTTTACACTTTGGCACAACAGCTCTGGTGTGTCCAAGTTCTCCAAGATAGACTGAAGGCTGCTCATCACCAACTGAAAGACCGAATGGTAAAACGTTTCAGCCACAGACAAAGATTACACCGAAAGATTTAGCAACGGAGCTAAACAAATACCTGCATTACAGAGGAAAAAGCCTTCTTCTCCCCTGCCGTTTCAAGTGCCCTGTGCACTGCCACCAGGTACAGAAGCTTCACCTCATCCTTTGTGGACGCACTGAACTTGAGGAACATCCACTTGAAGATCCGCTCTGCTTCGTAACTGAGGGCGGCACAGAGCAATCCCAGGCAGCATGCGGCCTCCTGCCTGAGCTCCTGCAGGAGTTTACTACTGTAAGGCCAAACAGAAATACGTCACAAGGGGCTGGATGGATTTATTATGCAATAACGACGAGTTGACTGTACACTATCCAACTCGTTTTAATTTACATTGATATTAAACATGGATTAAAGTTGAATTTAGGCCAGATTTTCATTGCACAATTATCATGCCCAAAATAATCCAGAATAACAACAGTCCTAACCAAATGACACACTTGTGTCTTTCTCTAAAGGAAAAGTAGACTTCCACCTGATAATTACTACATAGTGTTATGTCTCAAAGAATGAAGACTGCAAAGGGTGTTATTTGGGACAATGTATTATTGTGATATCTATTGACATTAAAGAAAGTCCATATTCAATTCCATATTTAACTTTGCTTCTTAGACAGGGTTTTTTTTTTTTTCCGGCTGGGGAGATACACTTGTATTCATAATACAAGTGTAGGGAGATATCGTAATCATAACTGTTTAAAAGCAGTTTTTCCCCATACATTGAGTTATTTGTAGAAACGTATCACGATATCAAAACTAACCACAGATTTTTCAAAACGCTTTGACTTCGTCGAATAAACATGAGCACTGCATGTTTCAGAATCAAAACTCGGTTGGGGGGTTTTTATATCACTGTGTTTCTAAAATTTTGGATGTCTTTTTTTACTTTATCTTGTACACAATGTCTGATAAAGCAGCGTTTGTAAACGGAGAGCTGCTTTGTGTAAAGTGTTACAGGGGAACCTAATATCTACCACCACAACAGCGCTTCCCGTTGGCAGAGAATGAATTTGCATATATGCCGCCACACACGGTACCAGTCCGTGGGAAACACTGAAAAGCATACACAACTTGGTGGGGTGCCTAACACCCAGTCTTTTTATACAAAAATTCCCATATTCGAGATATGGTAAAATGTAACGATGGCTGGTTAGATTGTCTACGACTAGGGAGGGACTCAGTAAGGTGTTCATAACACTTCATAAAATGAAGTCCTAAATTGAAGTAAATTGTGAAAACCCCCCATTGTGTTAAAAATAGGTTGTCCAGTCATACCTCTCATTCAAAATGTCATTCAGGGTGCTCAAAATGGAATCCAACTGTTTCACTAGGACCTGTAACGTACGAATACAAACAGCAAAATAAAAACTGTGTAATTCTGTAGTCACAACAAACTCCTTTTGAGCATGTCAGACCGTACCACTTTATTTTCAGAGTGCACAATGAAGTCCCTCATTTGTTTCATAGTGGCCAGCCTGCGTTCCCGGTCATCTTCCCGTGACACTCTCCGCAAAAGATTGGCCAGACGGGACTCCTCAGAGTGAGCCAGCGGTCGGTCTGGGACATGAAGCGAAAGTGAGGCTAGTAAATAAATGAATTCAACCTGCCCCGCTTAAACTCCAAGGCAATTAATTCCAAACAAGCTATGTGTGAGCACTGAAAGTATGTGAATGTACCCTGTGATTTCCTCATGTCCTTTGTAGCTAAAGCACGGTTTCCATGCTGAAAAGTGGTTATATCAGAAGTCACATCATTGATTCTCAACTCTTGCCCCAGCGACTTCCAACCATAAGTATTTTCAGAGAGGCCTCCATCAGCGTCATATCCACCTAGAAACCAAGAACACTGTCATTTCCCTTCTCTAAAGGAATAACATTTACAATCTTATAATCCTGAAAAAACACCAAGACAGGCATTAAAAGGTAGGTTCGTAGGTTCTATTTTTGTAAGCAAAGCACAAAAACAAATACATATGGTATAATCTAAATGTGACTATTGTTTTATTTAATTTCTCTAAAATAAAAATAAAGCAAATAACAAATAGAACAAATATTAACAAAAAAATAAAAAACATAATTGGGGATTTATTTGCACAGGGAATCTCTGGGACCTTCCAAAAAATAAAACACAAAACAAAAACACTCTCTGACGTGACTTTCTCTTTCTATTTCTAAATAAGGAAACTTAACCAGTGTGACACATAGATAAGGAATCAAATATTCCGTCAGAAACCGGACCAGCAGAACGACACACGGTATTGACGTTGAAAATAATGCCGGTGAAAAACACTGGCGGACATAATCCAGCTGATTAAAGCCAGGCTAAACAAAGGGCCAGATGAAGCAAGCACCTCCTTCTTTGAGTATGTCTGTGGCAGTGAAGGCGTCATTGTGCAGTGGGGGGGTGCCAGGCTGGTCGGAGTGCAGGATGTCAAAAAGAACTTCTGAACCACGGTCTCTGGAGACACTGCTCTTCACACCGTCCTGGCTGACTGACAAACTTTCGCCTCTGAAAAACATTCGATGCACCATCAGTGGCTACAGCAATTTATGTCCATATTCACGCTGATATCTGCATGCAAAAGCGTAACCAGAGGTGACCCCTTTTTTTTTCTTTTTTACTGATTGGCAAAACTGAATTTTAAGCATCATTACTCCAATCTACAGTATCACAAGATTCAAAAATAAAATTACAATCAAAATTAAAATTAAAATTATAAACTGACATTGTCTTAGCCACCATGTCACGCTAAATCCATAAGCCTTTCTTCTATGGAACAGTAAACAGTAAATTGGATCAGTTGATCCAGTGGATAAAATGATATGCTGATAAGTCCGATGAGCTTAGATATCAATAAATCATATACACTTTTTTTGTTGGCCAATCTAACATAATTGCTCATTCACTTTTATTTTTTGGGGGAAAAAAATGGGACTAGGATATTCTTTAAAAAATCTTGTTTAAAAAAATTTGCTATTCAAATAAGAAAGCAAGCCATACAGGTTTGAAACATGTGAACTAACTGAACGAGACAACTTAACCTCCTTTTTTGAGAGAATACAATTTTAATAGTAATAGAAACATTTTAAATTCCAACAGTTCACAGAAATAAGAAGTGGATCATTTACATCACCTGCAAAAAACGTTAAACTCATAGAACTTTTCTAACATGGCAGAAAGCATTAGTGCTCACTATTTGAAACATTAAATCGACAGAGACACAAAATCATAAGCACATTAGTCTTCTCCGGCTATTCATAAAAACTGCAACTGCATCCGGGACTCATGGATAAGAGTCGTCATTTGACAGTCCATCTGAGATTTCATTTTTCCACATGGTTTCAAATAATGCAACTCATCTGAAAACTGTAAATGGTCATCCTCAATACAAGGACCAAGTACTTAGTTTAAAGTTACTGAATGGACACTGACTATTTGATTAGGAGACAATTTTTTACCCTCGAGGTTCAATGTACTTGCTGCCAATTCCTAAGCTCTCCAGACAAACACAGGCACGCTCGGCTGACTTTGACCAAGCTTCACCTGGCTTGTCCAGTTTAAAACTACGAAAACGTCCAAATTAAAGCGGGTTAAAAATTGCAAATATTAAATTAAATTGTAAGGTTTGAAACTAAGGTTAGGTGTCCGGGACACAACGAAAATTATGGAGCTGGTTAGCAAAGTGACATGAGCGTCGCGATTGATTTGAGCTTCACAGGAGGAGTTTAAAATAGTATGAAATCAGTATTAGACGAATACTATCCCGTAACGTTATGTCTGCGATACACATAAGTCAACGTAAATCGACTATAGAACTTCATCGCAAATGTTGAAATATTAACCTTGTGCTGCTTGTGGCTAAACGTCAGACCACATGCGTGTTTCCCCACAGAAACCGCAAATGAACGCCACGACACATCGACGTGTTTGTGAAAACGCACAAATCCCTGCTGTTACTCTCAAATTTTCACTCAGTCTACGAACCAAAGCTGGTGAACAAGCACAAACATCGCCAGCGTTCGCCGATTGTTTGTGAGTTAGCTTATGCTAACATCTGCTAACCAGCCTGAAAAAAATGAACATGCGCGCGCGTGACACTTGTCGGTTTAACTATTCCCACAGAGCAGAGCTCAACCTCATTATCATGCGAGATGAACGCTTAAAAAAGTCTCTAAACGAGGAGATAGACCGCTGTTGTGTTTCATAAAGAGGCGCAGAAGAGCAAAGCCGCGTTGAAGCCTCGGTCTGTAGTGCGAGCGCTCGGCCGTGTGGTGCGCTACTGACCTGGGCTGCCAGTCATTCCAGTTTCGCTGCAGTTTGTGGGCGCTGCTCAGCCGAGACCCGAGGGCTTTGCGGCTCATTACCTTCGCGAAGACAGCATGACCCGTCTAACACGGGAGGAGTCCGCAAACAAACCCTACTTTCACCGTTGAGTGTACGTCCATGGACAGGTTTGAAATGCACTGAGTGTGTTTGAAAGTGAGAGGCAGCGGCCTGACCCTCCCATCTGTTTCTCTACTCTTTCCTTCGCTGCGGTTCACACGGCGACTGCCCCATCTGTCGGCGGCTAGAAATAACTGCAGCTCTATTGTTATTAGTGCAAATGCCGAGGCGTTATGCATTTCCCATGGTGTCTCGGCGCACAAAGGCAGAGCCATGGACATACTTAAAATAACTCCAATGTTGTTCGTTCACGTGAAGATTGGCATGGGAAGTGGAAACTGTAGGTTGAGCAGGAAATAGTCATTTATATATATATATATTTTTAATTAAATGTAAGATTTCACCTAAACTTCACTTGAGCAGAAAATAGAAACATCTGTTGAGATGCCCATTCACCGCGTGGTTGCCTAGTGACAACAAGATGTGCTTGAAATGGAGAAAAACGAAGAACAGCTTCAAACACAGAAAAGAAAACAATGCAAGACAGCATTTCAGTGCTGTTTACCTAAAAAAAAGTCCGTCTAAAAGCTTCCCATTCGCCATTAGATTCAGGGAGGCATAGGCATTATGTTTGGGTTTAATGTTGGCTTGATAAAGAAAATAAATGCTTTTAAAATCAGTTAATGTTGATGTTAAAAACAAAACAAACAAACAAACTAAACGTTTTTAAATCAAGATAGGCTATCTGGACATGAGAATACAGTTGATATTTATTCTTGTTTTCTGTTAGGTCGTAATCAAGCAATTTTCAGGCTTACAACAAGAAAAATATCAGGAGTAAAAAAAAAATCTTTTTAAGTTTATTTAGTTTTGAGCATAAACTCATTCATGCATTCATTTATTCATTTTAGAAATCGTATATATTTCTCACGTCAATGCATTTTGGTTTAAGAATGTGTAGATATTATTATTATTATTATTATTAACTATTATCCATCTTTATCTTTAACTAATATATTATCTACATTAATAACTTTATTGATTATAATATTAGATATTTGGTTGATACTTGATTTTTTAGATTTTAAATGGTTATTGGAATACTCTGCCAACTGATTTAAGGAGTAGTACATTTTTTTTTGTTTTGCATTTAAGCATAAACAAAAGAGATGGTTAAAAGCAAATTAAATGTGTAGTCTTTTTTAATGATAGACTACTGCCATTATTATCCTTATAGTGCTATTTTTTTGTAATTGTAAATGCTATTGTATGTTTATATGTTTTACCTGTGTTTCAGATTTTTAGGTTGCCTTTTTAAAATCTGGCAAAGGGCATCAGATGCAAATTCTCTGGTGTATTTACAGTATATTATATTTGATTAATGAGTACCGTCCATGTTAAATAAAAAAATAAATAAAAGAAATAAACCAAAAAAAGACCAACCCCATTACAGTTTGCAGCATGAATGCCTGGTGTACATATTTCTGCAGATTTTGTGAACATTTATTGTTTGCAGTGGGATTTTAATCTTATGCAAAACAGCATTTATTTTCTTTATCAAGCCAACTTTAAAGTTGTTCTTGTGATAATTGTTTTATAATATTAACTTTAATAAGAACCAATTGTGTTCGGTATAGTTTAAGGCTAATATTTGAGGACAAAGTGTTTTTTGCATGTCCATTCACCACATCCACATTGCATAATAATACCACAAGATGGTAGCAAGGAGCTTAATATTTTTTCTCCTTCCATTTTTCCATCATGTCTTGCAGTAATATCCAGTAACACTCAAGCCTTTGCACTTGTTCCAGCAATTAAAAAGAGATGGTCCACTGAAAACGACCCATTCACTTTCACAGAGCCTAGCTGTGATATTATGCTTTTTGTGGCACCCTTTCCCACCTCAATGCATGGATTTGAAGTTGCTAAGCAACAATGTGCACAATAAACACTGTAGCAGTACACAGAGATGACAGCTGGTAACTTTAGGAGATTAACTGTTTTGCACCCTTTGAGTTAACTATGACTGTTAATTAAGACTTATATACTGCAAACCATTATTGGCCACATTTTCATGTTTTGTTGAGGGGGGAAAAAGCCTAAGCACTGCAGAAAGCATAATTTTATGGAAATTGCTCAATGGAGGTCAGCAAAAAGGGCTCATAATTAACATTACATGCAGCTGTTTGAATGTCCCGCAACAGCGAGTGCGGAACATCACAGCTGTTGCTTATCTAATGTGTACCACCATCTGCACTACACCTGAGGGATTACAAGCAATGTAGGAAAATGTAAGAAAAGGTAACCAGAGACATTTTTGCGGAATGAATCATCCCTTTTCAATGTAAAATGTACAACGTACAAGAACATATTTTTGGGAATTCTACCAATAAAACAGAGGTGCTATGTTTCATCTCATGTCTGCACATCAGCTGGCTTTGAACTGACTCAAAATCAATACCAGACTCAGAAAAGATATTTTTAGCTAGCTCACACGTCTCAATTCATCTTCCTCCATCAGGTTGTGGGTACGCCCAATGATGCACGGGAAATGTCTGAACTAGTTTCTCATTGTTGGCTTGGGTGAAAGCTCAGTGATCCATGGAAAGAATTTAGAATATGGCTCTATGAAGACGGTTTTGAAGAACCCTAATGCCAGTCATGTGGCCACGTACACACTGTAAAGTTTCCGAGGTGACAGTTGCATTTAAATATGGGAGTGAATCCCCTAAGATACTGTTTTCAAGTTACAACCAAACTGAAGATTGCTATTTTGGGTATCCACTCTTTTTGACCAAAATAAAATTGCAACAAAGTCAATGTTATTTATTGGAAAGCTTATTTCAAAGCATCTTTGGGGCTGTTCTCTAGAATTCAGTTCAGTTTTAACTTGAGGTAGGTGTGCACAGAACTGGATTGCAAAGTGAATTGACAACCAAATTTTGGTGCGGTGTGAGCATGGCTACTATACAGTGAAATAGTCCTACATGTAAATGATAGTAAAAGTTAAAAAAGTTCTTTAAAGCCTCTCCTTCCTGTATTGTACTGCATGTTAAATATTATTTGTCTACACCTGGCAGGATGCAGCAACAGGACATACAGAACGACTTATTTAGAGACTATATTTAGCAGCAATCCTATCTGAAAATCTTAAAAGGAGTCCTTCTTCAGTATAAGAATGAGTCATATCGCTACACTCCTGCCCTTAGCTCTTATAGGCGGCAGCCTTCACAAAGATAAGAGGAATTCTGTGCCTTTAATAGCATGGGCTCTGTAGGCCATGAGATAAACCAGACATGCTATCAAACGCAAGACGGTGTCAGGGGAGACTAATGGAACTAAGCAAGTAGTGTGAAGTGGGTGTTCAATAACTCTGCAGGGAAGCTGGACGCCATGATATTTCCAACAAATTATCACCAAATGAAATGTTTCCATAGATTTGAAGTAAAACCATTTAACAGTAATTTATTTGCTTTGTTTTAGTGGCAAACAGTGCTGGGGAAAGTTAGTTCTAAAAGTAACACGCTAAAATATTGTATTACTCCCTAAAAAGTAACAAATTAAGTTACTTAGTTACTTTTCGTGGAAAGTAATCTGTTACATTACTTTTAAGTTATATGTAATTAAAAAGTAATGCGTTATTTTACTAGTTACTAGTTTTATAACTTACCCCAACACTGGTGCCAAACATGTTGGTATTTTGTGGCCATACTATGATTTTTAAAGATACTATGAAGTTAAAAGCTAATGAGGAGTCACAGGTCAGTTGTGTTTGATGTTTTTGCAACAATATGAATAAGATGCTTTCCATCTGGTGATGTAAAACTATGTTAAAGTTTAAATTGCAAAAGGATATATATGGTATGATATGATATTACAACAAACATAAAACTGATAACACTGAGGCTTTAATTAGACTGAGATTTTAATTACTAAATTAAGTTAAATTTATTAAATTCAACTGAATCTGAAGTAAAAACAGTTCTGTTGAATGTAAAAACAGATAAGGCATTTGGTCATACTTTTTGTGGTAGTTTATGTAGTTTATTTCATATCTATGTCTCAGTGTCACATGATTTTTTCAGAAATCATTCATACCGATTTGGTGCTACAGAAAGTTCCAAAAAAACAGCATTAATTTAAAACAGACATTTTTATAACATTGTAAATGTCCTAACTGTCACTTCTGATTTATTTAATGCATCCTTGCTGAGTAAAATATAATTTTTTTTTTTTTTTTAAGTCTCCTCACTTTCAAAGGATAGTATATGTAGTAAGTCGTCTGCCCAGGGAGCATTACATTAAGGTAATATATCAGTTTTTGGCCCTCGGGTTCTCTCTCTATTTCCCTTTCTTACACAGTCTGATGTCAGTGTTTTGGACTTGACCAAGTAGGAAGAGTCCAACAAAAAGGCAGGGGTAGAGGCTTACACACCCTCTAATCTCCCCAACACTCCACACTGTCCTGCAGCACACATGCTCACAAACACACACACACACACACACACACACACACACACACTCCAGATCTCAATCTCCTCTTTTGCACTAAACATGCTCTGTTGGGAACTGTGTTTAGCCCTACTGATCACCGTCTTCCCAGTGTGGGCTCTGCCTTCAACAAACATCAAGATCACACAAGGTGAGTGCCACCAGAACCAAAGATAAGGATACAGTGCAGGCACAGTTAATATGCTTTAATTTGCTTCTTTACAAATAGACAGTCTCAGGCTAAACCAGAGATGCTTTGCCAAGTTATAGATGCTTCTGTTTATAACGCATAGCTTCAAATATCTTGCAGACAGTGTGCCCAGTGAATGAGGATGTGATATGAATGCTATACTTGCAATGCTTTATTGATTTACAAGAGATCAGACTTACAGTGAAACCATCTTTAAAGGTTAAGTGTGACTCAGATTTGAAGGGCAAGAAAAGTTTTGTAACAAATGATCCTGGAGAATAAATGCCAACTAAATAATTAAATTTGTTTCCTTAACCTTGCAATTCATGTGTCATGTATTTACGAAGCATTTTTCTTACATTTAGCTGACTTCAATTATTGTAATGTTATATTTATTTGTACTGTAAGATTAATCATTTTTTGGTGGAAAGCGTAACCTGTATTTCTTTAGCTCTTGTACAGTTCAAACTAAATTGAAATCAGACTGGTGCTGTGGAAAGAAAACAATGACATTATATTTTGATATCAGCTAAATACTCTCCAGATGCTGTTTCAGATAACGTAATACTATATTTTTATGGTGTTTGTAAGTCCTATTATGTGCTTGTGTTTGCCACTGAACTGCTAAATTAAAACGGATTTAATGTCATTACCGTTTGCTCCAGCACTGCCTCTGCAACTGTCAGACTCAAACCAGCCTGTGACATGTCCGCTCTTCTGGACTGAGTTTGAAGGTTATTGTTACCGCTTCTTCCCCTTGAACCGCACCTGGGCCGAGGCAGATCTGTATTGTGCCGAGTTCTCAAACGGACACAAATCTGCCAAACTGACCTCCATCCACAGGTATGGACTCGTCACTGACGGACAGTGCTGCCATTTGTCTTATAGTACAGAATTTTTCTGGAGCTTCTATTAAAATATACACTTTCTAATAACATTTTTTTTTTCATAGCTGGGAGGAAAATGTGTTTGTGTACGATCTTGTGAACAGCCGTGTACCAGGAATTCCAACAGATATTTGGATTGGCCTTCATGATAGAAGACAGGTAAATATGATTTTTCAGTCTGAAGCGGTCACGATTCCTAGTAATGGATTAAAACAATAACAGCTACGTGACTGACATAGCTTGTGTGTATTGCAAAAGGTTAAGCCCAGAATGTAAATCCTCCCACTAATAATCCAATGAATGGAAAATATAGTTTTTCTGAGTGACGTTTAATCATTTCCAGACAGTGGTGAACCAACACTCTGGTCTAGCAACAAGTTGAAGTAGATTGTTTATGGATGATGCACCAAAGCTGTGAACTGAAGATTTTAGTTATCACTTCAGGGTCAAGGGGGAAGGAGCAAGCAAATGTGATAGTGTTGTTAATTAAAGTTTGTCGGCAGGAGGGCACTATGGAGTGGACAGACGGGTCACCCTATGAATACAGTTACTGGGATGGAAATCAACCAGATGATGGCATCCATCGAATCCCTCAGGAGGAAGATTGTGTGGAGATCTGGTATCGACAAAACAGTGGTGAGTTCACATTTTTCTGAATCACATAACACATTAGTTTAGGTCATTTAGTCCAGTTAAAGGGTTAATCCACCATGAAAGTAAAATGTTGTCATTAATCACTTACCCTCATGTTGTCCCAAAACCAAAAAAGCTTTGTTTGGCTTCAGAACACAATTTAAGAAAAGTTTGATGAAAACTGGGACGCTTGTTCCATTGACTGCCAAACAATTACGACTGACAAGGTGCAGAAAAATATGAATGACGTCGTCTGAATGCCCCATCTGCCATCAGTGGTTCACTTGTAATATTATGAAGCTACGCGAATGCTTCTTGTTCAAAACGAAAACATAAATAATGACTTTAATTAAAAGATTTGTTACCGTAGCATCACCATAATGCCATTTTGTAGATCATTCGGTGTACGCACATTATGTATGCAGTTCTGTGTTAGACAGAATGGAAAGATACGTCTTGTGAATTTATGCTTTCATTTGTACAAACAGTGTGTCTTTCCATTGTGTCTAACACAGAAATGTGTACGTAACGTGTGTCCACCGGATGCTGTCCAAAACGACACTATGGTGATGCTACGGTGGCTAATTATTTTGATTTATTTTGATTTCATTTTTTTTTAGGGTGGGGTAACCCTTTAATATAACTAACATTAAATACTATGTTTTTAAAATAAGTGTTTAAGCTCACCAAGGCTGCAGTTTATATTTAATCAATACAGTAAAAAAGCAATATTGTGAAATATTATTTTTCCATTTTCAGCCACTCTTCAGTCTTTCAGTAATCATTCTAATATACAGATTTCTTGCTCGAATAATACATAATTATCAATGATAATCAAGGTGCCAAAGATTTTTGTGGAAACAGTAAAAATGTAAGAGATATAAGAGATAAATATATAGATGATTGACAACCCTACTAAATATGGCAGTACAGCACAAAATGAAGAAACTGTTTGCATCTTTCTATCTTTTGCAGCACTGAGGTCTTGGAATGACAACAACTGTGATAAGGCCTTTCCATTCGTCTGTAAGATTCCTACACAGGAAAACTAACCTCAGACCTAAGATAGTTTATCCAGTTGTTAATAGTCTACACTGACACCCCAACATCACTCAATCACAGTGTAGCAACAAGATGTCCGCTCATCTCCATCTCTGCAGTGATGATGAAGGGCTCTCTCCAGGCACTTCATTTACATTTATCTCCCCTTCACTCCAATTCCTTGTCCCCATTGTCCTCCCATCACTGTTATATATACAGTCGGTACGGAAAGTATCCAGACCCCCTTAAAATTTTTCACTCTTAAATTGCAGCCATTTGCTAAAATCATTTAAGTAAATTTTCCCCTCATTAATGTACACACAGCACCCCATATTGACAGAAAAACACAGAATTGTTGACATTTTTGCAGATTT
>JAUCMU010000063.1:7588888-7611097 GCA_032275025.1 Enteromius treurensis
CATCTCCACATCATTGCATTCAGTTTTTATTCACAATCTGTTTAGTGTTTTTGGAATCTGATTTGTATGAATATATAAATATATTTATAATTAATATATAAACATAACTATTGTTTTCTTAAATTTATACATGCATGTGTTTGTTTTTATATATACATAATAAACAAACAGTACACACTCATATTATGTAAACATTTTTTATTTTAGATGCATATTAAAAATATATATAATAACAATAAATATAATAATAATACTAAAATACTACTACTAAAAATAAAATGTTAATTTAAATATCAAAATTAATCATATATTATATATTTTATATTATTTAATAATATTACTAACAACAATAAAACAATTATAATACATTATTCATTTATTTTCTATTATTAAAAAGGGTGACTAAACTCAAATCTAATTACTTTATTCTACAACACTAAATGTTTTTACTACATGTATAGTAAAGTCATGGAAATTATACTAAGGTGCTTTATGAAAACTTATGTGTAAACATATTATGACATTTACAGAACAGTTCAAAAATCGCTAATCACTAGTTAATGCACTCCACCTATGACTATGTGAGTACTAGGCACAATTTTGACTCCTTCCAATGTGCATAGTTGCCTGATGGGATTCACATCTGTTTCCCCTCACTGCTTATGGATAGCATATGAACATAACACAACCATTAAATTCCCATTACCTGCTGTGTCAGTCGGATCCTTCAGTTAAAGTCATACTTGTGAAAAATTACTCTTGGAATTGCAAAGAAATAGAAGTTAAAGAACTGATGATAAAGAATGAGCTAAAGGAGGCATACAAGAGAGAGAGAGACAGAGGCCCAGCAGGGGTGATATTGCAGGCAGTGTTTGATTGCAGGGCTTTGTAGTCTAAAACATCAGAGAGAAGCGGTGGGCAGACAGCCCTGGATGGTATGACTGGGAGAGACACATTCTGACCAGGATACAGGAGGCTGCACTTACACTTTAGCATGAGATATACCTGTCTGTAAACATCACTGTTGACTCAGCTCTGATTAAACCTGAGTAAACCAGCATAAACACGTTGGCCTGGGCTTACTGCTCTGTACTGTCTCAAATGGCAGGTTATGATCGCAGGCCACCATCAGCCCTGTGCATGGCTGCACCTGGGTGATGAGAGCAAATATTAAATGTCAGTGTGTACCGGTGCATAAAATCTCTGCATGAGCAACTGTCCGGGTCAGCCTCTGACTGGCAGCAACTGTAATTGAATAAATTGTATTGGAATTTAAATGAACCTTAATGAGGTGTCCCACAGCAGCCCTGGGTCACAAGCTACATTACACTAATTGTGTTAAAAATTTCATTTATTCCTGTGATGCAAACCTGAATTTTAAGGAGCCATTATTCCAGTCTTCAGTGTCACATGATCCTTCAGAAATCATTCTTATATACTGATTTGCTGCTCAAAACATCTCTTATTATTCTCAATAATTTCAAAGTAGTACCTGTGAACACAAGACTGACTTCACACAGCTCCTCTTGAGGTACACGGAAGCTAAAGGACTCGTTGTAGCAGGGGTCAATGGTGCCCTTCATACAGGACGTTTTCTTACTCTTCATCAACTTAAGGCCTGTCACCAACTGCACCTTAACAAAAGGGTCTGGATACAGAGACGAAACAACTGGGTTAAAGTTAACATGAATTGCTTTCTGAGACAAACTGAGTTTTTGTAATGTAGCATATTTCTCAGTGAAAAGGGATACTCGGTGGGGGAAAATCTGGGCAGGACTTGATTTTATCCATCAGAAACTGATTAGATCATGAATGTGTGCATGACGTACCAAAATGGAGCAAGACCAAACGCGAATTTGCTAAAACAAATATTAAATAGCTATTTGACTATAAGGTTAACTTGATTGCATTGCACGTGTGGCCTAAGTGATGTCAGCATAAAAGGAAAGTTGTTTCAGAGACAAAGCAAGTTGCTAAAGCTCTGCTATAAGCACACTGAAATACATTTACCTGAGCCTTGGCACATGTCCGTCTGAAGCAACTGCTTTGCTCGGATGATGTCCACATTTAACCTGCCAGCACTGGGCAGGTAGTTTAAGGACAGAAGAAGCTCACCGAGCTCAACCTCATTCTGAAAAACATCACATCGAGAAATCAATGTCTTGATAATGATGTCAGCTGATTAACACTTGTGCAATTAAAGCTCAACATAATAAACATTTCCACATGAAAAAGTAACCAGTTAATACTGACAGAGACAAATACAATATAATTTAAAGATTTTGAATCCGTTTATTTATTTATTTTGAATTGAGTGCTTTTATTTAGCAATGATGCACTGAATTAAAAGTTTCAGTAAAAACCTTTTTACAATGTTACAAAACATTTAAATTTCTAATTAATGCTTTTGAACTTTTCAATCCTGAAAAAAAACATAAAAGTTAATACAAAAATATTAAGTTATAATAATAAGAAAAGATTTCTAAGCAGCAAATCATCATATTCGAATGATTTCTGGAGGATCGTGTGACACATTGCAAACTGGAGTAATGATGCTGAAAATTAAGCTTGTTTTCATAAATGTGACCCTGGACCACAAAGTTATAAGGGTCATTTTTTTTGTGGAAAATATCTGATCTGAGGGTGCAAAAAAATCAAAATCAATGAGTTTTGACATAAAAAAAACCCATAATTGTGACAACGTATTGTTGGCTGTTGCCACTTATGACTGGTTATGTGGTCCAGGGTCACAAAATACATTTAAAAAAATATAAAAACAGAAATTGTTTTAAATGAAAAACGAAAAAGAAAAAAAACAATTTGAACATTAGTGCATGACTGTAAATATAACACATCCTGAACAGAGATATTTAGGAGTACTATGGTGTGCACACTTATAAAACAGAACATTCTGAAGTATGGCTACAGTGATTTCACATTTTGCTAAATAACTTAATCTAATTCTATGTGACCTAACTTCTCAGTTATTGTACAGGCGCCACTCCTAAAATGACTGAAAATGACTCAGGCAAGTGGTATTACCTGAGAGCTGGGCACCAGAGCCTTCCACCAGTGTCCTCCCTTCACGAGATCAACCTCGCTAAGAGGAAGAGACACTTTCCCGATGACGCAGTGCCGTGAAAACTTGTCAAAGTCGACCACGGAGAGCAGCAGGGTGCGTCTCTGGGCCTCCAGGAAGGGGACCTCAAAAGTGAAGCGCTCTTCGAATACCGGGTTCTGGGTCTTGCGTTTAACACCGGTCTGCCTGGAGTTCTTGTGGTCGGGTAGCAGGCTCATCTTCACATAGGGGTTTGAGTGGGCCATGTCTTGGCGCGTACCATCACATGTTACGGGAGGGGGCAGGTCCCGGGCCTCAATGACTCGCACGATGAGGTGAGCGTTAATAAGATCGTACTGTGTGCTAAAGTGCAACATGCCCAGTTGGTAGCGACCCAGGATCTCCTCATCCGTCAGAGAGTCAACATCATCGCTGCAGGCGTCCAGAGAATAAAGATGTGGCTCCAGTTTGCGGAAGTAGTCATCTGGAGGTGTCGGGGGCTTACGCAGGGGCTGCACCACTTCCTTCCGGGGGCCCATGGCCCAGAATTCAATCGGCTTTACATCCACCATGGGGGAGCTTGGCCGTCGGGCGTTCAGACCTGCAAAAACGGAGACCCATTAGGCGAAATTCAAGCCATCATTCTATTCTGTATAAAGAGAGACTTAAGTGTGGACTCACCGGAGAGCTGGCCTGCCAGGGTGAAGGTGGACCAGGACGTTTCTGAGGGGGGCGGCCTGCAGTTTGTAGTGGTGTCAGTTTGAGTAGGTGAAGCATGGTTCTCGACCATGATGTGAGAATTTGTGCCTTTCTCCTCATTGCATTCATTGACACACTTCCTGTTGAAAATGCCAACACATGTTAACATTTATTTTATTTATTCAAACATTTTTGGTGTTAATGTTTTATAAATGTTCGTCAAAGTTGCATTTATTTGACCAGAAAAACAGTACAAAAAAACATGTTGTGAAATATTACTACAATTTACTATTTTAATTAATTTAATTTATCAGTCTTTGTTGTCACACAATCCTTCAGAAATTATTCTAATTTGATGATTTGATGATCAAGAAACATCTCCTTTTTTTAATCAATGCTGAAAACAGTTGTTCTGCATATTTTTTTCTTGGAAACTATAAATTTTTTTCTCAGGATTTTTGATATACAGAACAGCGTTAAGCTCCAGACTTTGAATCAAATCCATCTCAAGTCGAGGCCAAGGCCATATTTTTTATGAGTAGCCAGCACCGGCTCATTTGAGTCAGACTCCAGAGTACAAATGCAGAAAACATGGTTTTGAACTCAAATGCCAGTCTACAAAACAGGAATAGAAAAGAACAGAATTTATCTATATAATATTTATAATAATATTTAGTAACAATATTTTTACTGTAATCTTGACCAGTTCAGTGCATCCTCGCTGAATAAAAATGTCTTCATAAAATAAATAAATAAAACAAAAATCTTAACAACCCCAAACGTTTAAAAGCTTCTCCAGGTACTGTTTTCAGTTTTTTCAATTAATAAACCCCTTTGAAATCGAACCCATAACCTTGTCTTTGCTAGTACAATGTTTGAGCTACAGGCTAGCATCTACACGAACAAAACTTTCTAGGTCAACCAGCTGCAACTGAAGGACTAGGGTATATAAACTGTATGCGGTTTATGAAACATTATGTATTTGTATTAATGCTTTAAATGTTTGAAGATTACAAATGCTGTCTTTATGTTACATTTTACAAACAAATTCATGCAAACCTATTTAACCAAGTGCCAATTCATGCAAATGTACCACATTTGGAAGCGATGACTACTGATTGGATATTAATTTATACACTGCTTAAATATGACGAGAAGCAGGGTTTAATAACCAATGTGGTCTAACAATAAATAAAAGCAGACAAATAAATCTTGGCTAAAAATAATACAGGCTAAAAAAATAGAACCACTCAGCATGTACAGTAAAAAAAAGATCTTACAATCCAGTACTCGTATTCGTTGTGCATATCTGGCACTGTGACTGAATTCATGTATTAATGAATGTGCAATCGCATTATTGCCCCGTATTGTGTAATATTTGTTGCAACATCCTGCTCTTATCTGGTTGATCTGGTTGTTTCCCAACTACAGAGGTAAATATTCTGCATGGGATATCTTTGTACAGGCCTGATGCCGATTCATCCCTTGGGGATCATCAAGGACCCTTTGTGTCCATGACTACAGCTCAGAGGGAGATAGTTGTCATAGCAACGGACGATTCTTAAACAAATGGCCTTAGGAGCGATCTGAGGTAATGAGAGTGGCTGGACTTATAGGTGAGGTATTTGTCATGACTGTACTATCACAGTCTGGAAGAACAGTTCTGTTAACAATGTACCAGCTATCGTATCTCAAATATGTTATGAGTTGAGCACCATGTTTACATTGTTCCTGGAAGCTCATAATCAAAAATTTTGCAACTAATCCAGCCATTTGGTCCCTGTTTTCAGTTTTAAACACGCTTTCAATTCCCACCCAGCATGATCTCAGTTAAACCAGCACAAGTCAGTAGTCTCTGGTGACCACATCGACTCCATTCTTTAAACGAGTCTGAATGACATTTCACAACAGGAAACTGCTGATTGGTGATAATGCATATTGCAAAATGGAAAAACAGACATCTATGGCCACCTTTGTTTTGTCCTGGTTAAAGTCATTGAATGATGTCATTAAAAGGATGCTTAAAAAAGGCTTGACAGCCTGTGGTGACTGCCTGCATTCAAACAACAAATTATCCCTGCTAATAGATGAATCACGTCTCCATTTAAATCATATTACCCTTGCTGTTCCTGCATGGGAACACAAATAGCTCCACACCCCAGTCATTAGGAGCTTGAGTAACGGAGAACAGAAAAGCACTTTCTTAGAATGTCTCAGGAAAGACATCTGTTGCATCAATACCACTTCCATTACCCCGGAAAACCAATGACTAAAACTAAAGATACATGGTTTACCACTTCTTTAAAAGCAGTAAAAATTAAGAAGGTTAATTGAAATTTTAAGCAGTCAAAGAAGCTCACACTTATTAGGTGTACAGTATATTACACATACATACATACATACAGTACATAGTATGCATTTATTATGCTTCTTTTGAACTTTTTTATCAAAGGCTCCTGACAATAATGTATCATGGTTTCTGCAATCATGTGACACTGATGATTTGCAGAATAGGTTACATTTTAAAATACATTACAATGTTATTATTTTACAATATACTGCATTTTCAATCAAGATGTTTAAAATATTACCAACCCTAAACCTGTGTATAGTATGTTGTATAGTATAGCATAGTAATAAAAATAGTAGGTAGTTATGCAGTTTTACGGTGAATTATTCAATAAGCAGGAGGCTAGTATTCCATTCCAAACAAAAGCTGAACACACAATCCATCATCAACAAGCCTTTGACAAACGATACCGTTGAGATTTATTCAGTAAAAGTGTGTATTCAATCTCAGTCTGTTTTAATTTGAGCCTGACAGTTACGAAGAGAGAGTAGACAGATGAGATGAATGATGAATTGTTCTGGGTTATTTGTGAAGTGTGAGCACTGTATCAGGGTTGTATGTACTCACAGCCACGATGGAGTCTGAGCTGGGAAGGGCCCCAGAATCTCCACCTCTTCATCAGTGGACTGACAGCAGCTGCACTCCCAGCACCACTGCCAACAGGAGCGGCACGACCAGCGACACAACAGGAAGTCAGACAGTCTGGACAGAATACCCTGAGAACAACATCACAAACAGCGACTGACTGACCTGCAATGGATGTAGATGTACATACATGGCATATTATGAAAAAAAAAAAATGTTGATGAATGATCTGTGCTTAAGAGACTTTATTTTTATTTATTTTTTGTAATTCTCTTGTCAACTGCAGCTTGAAGCCACAACATCTAAATGTAGCACGAGCCCCAGAGAGATTCTTGCATCTTTATAATAGAAAGATTCTATTCTAGGCCGGCTTTGTAGCAAACTGAACAAATCAGAGCTAATCCACCAAAAATAGAGTGATTTAATTAGATACATTTTTAAAAGAAAATAATACTTATATTCAACATTGATGCATTAAATTGATCAAAAGTCGAATCTATAATGTCAGAAAAGATTCAGATAAAAAAAAATAATAATGCTTTTCTTTTGAACGTGCTGTTCAGCTGAGAGGACAAAAAAATTAATCACAGTTTTAACAAAGATATTAAGAAGGTTTTCAGCACTGATAATTATGACAAATGTTGATTATCGAGTAAAGGTATTAGAATGATTTCTGAAAGATCATTTAACACTTAAGACTGAATTTATGATTCTGAAAATTCATCACATAATATAGTAATATTTCAGAATTTTTTAATAAAAAATGCAGCTGTTGTGAGAGTAAGTGACTTCTCTCAAAAACATAAAAAAAATAAGAAATTTAAACGGCAGTGTAATAAAAATGTTGTTCCCCATGGTAATGTGCTTTCAAATAAAACAGGAAGGTGAGCGGGAGAAACTCCCCTTAGTCACTCAGTGTGACCGTTATTAAGTAAACCAGAACAAAAGGCCAGATGTTTGGATAGAGATTCTTCATGAAAGACATATTAGTCTATGTCCAACACAATTTGCTTCACAGAGGCAGAACAACACAACAAAATCATGAAGATTACTCGCTCCAAAAAGCCAGGTCACTCTCACTTCCGCCAAGGCTGAATGTCTGCATAGTTGCTTAAATAATGAATGACTTGAGACAGGATGCTGATGGTAAAAAAAAATTAAATCCCAAAAATAGAAAGACAAGTTTAAGACAACTCTGATTTTGTAGACAGCACCCCACAAACCATCATTAATGAAGAGATAAGATAAAAATAGGAGATTGAATTTATACATTTTCTGTACATACCTCATTGATGGGTTCCAACTGCCCTTTTTCAAAGGTGGCGCGCAGCAGAGGGTCAAGGTCATGTACAGGAATGAAAACAAAAAAGGATTAAGTGATAACAGAAGATTTTAATAAAAACTATTAACATCAAAGAAATCTTTTGCCTGATTTTATTTTTAAATAATATTAATAATAATAAAAAAGAATATTAATATATCTTTCTCATGCTCATGTGAACATACAACATAGTTTATATGCATTACATTGTCAAATCATAAGTGACAGTAAAGACTATTAATCAGTATTGCTTTGTCATCACAGTAATAAAATGCATTTTAAAATTTAGCCAATTCTAAAAGTTACTTGATTGTACTGAAATAATCACAGCCTTGGTGCATTTTATTGACTCCTATCCCTTGAACAGTAATATTTGTTGCCAAGTCATATTTTAACTGATCTGTATAAAAAATAAAACTAAATAATAACAAGGGAAAGGTTCCAAAACACATAAGATCAACACATCTGATTGCTTATCTTCTCTTTGCCCCCGGTCCGGTTATTTACCCCTTCCTCTCAACACTTGGGAATATCTACAGGTTTATTTCTCTCCAGTTCCCCACCCCCTGTTCCTGCTCTCAACCTCAGTCCAGCTCTCTTGCTCCTCATCAGCGGTCCAATGTTGTCTAAGCAATTAGCTGTGGCTGTAACCATGGCAACAGAGATACGAGCTCCAGGCGCTCCCAGCCCGCACCTTGCTGCCGCAGGCACAGATGACGCATTAGGGTCACTGAGATGAAGGGGCGACTGTCCCTAGTTCCCACCGGTCCACACGGCCAGTTCCAGCAATTGCTATTCCCAAACCATAAATCTCAACACAGCACACAGACCTCGGAGCTTAAACTGCATTCACACTTAAACCACTAAAAAAATGCCACTGAGTCTGTCTGTATGTCTGCTGTGATCAAAAATATAAGTAATGGTTTTACTCGTTAGCCCTAAAGGAGTTTCGTTAATTAAAGATAAACATTGATTCTGCTAGAAATAAAGGTACAAAAGCTGGCGGTACCTTTTCTAAAGGTACATGTTTGTACCAACAGGGGACATTTTGGTACCCTAAAGGTACTTAAAGTGTACAGATTTGAACCTAATAGGTACATATGTGTACCTTTTGACAAGGTACCGCCCCAGTGACAGCACCTTTGTACCTTTATTGTGTGTAAATCTACACAATATCTGGAGAACCCCAGAAATCAGTGTTCATTTAGTTAAAGTGAATAGATACACACACAAATAATACATAAACAACAGAAACAAATTAAGGCCTTGACCAGGAACAACCGTGAGCTGAAAGATTCAGATTCAGAAAGAATCCACATATGAAGATGAAAAGTGTAATCCAGAAAGAGTGTGATGGGACTCACCTGTGTGTACGCCATCCTCCTCTTACTCTCGCCCCACTGTCTCACTTCCCATCCAGAGCAACATACCACTCTCTAGATCCAGGCATACTCAAAAAAAAAAAAAACAGAGAGAAAGAGTGAAAGAGAGAGAGAGAGAATCTGAAGATGCGACTCAATTAATGAATTCAGGTCTCTGTGGACTTGGTTCCTCCATCCATCCTTACTTCAAGAGTGATGATGAGCCAAATACAAAACAACAAACAAACCCACTCTCTCCCTCTCTATCAGTCTATCTCTCTCTCTCTATCCCCTCTTCCTCCCCATCATCTTCAATCCCACCCACCCAGACACTCCTAATCTCCCTCTTTCCTGCCTAGTCCTCACGAATGACACGCAAGACAGCCAGCTCTCCTCTCCTCTCCCTGGAGAGAGCAGAGCCCTCCTCCCCTCGTTCCCCCTCCTGCACTGTGTTTCTTTCAGAGACCAGTGACTCATCCAGGTTTGCAGAAGCACTGATGGATATCAAATCTGTTATGTGCATCCCTCCCCGCCTCCTCCAGCCTGTTTTTACAACACCTTGCTGGCTGCAACTACTTGTTGTTCCCTTCACCGCGGACCGAGTGGAGAGGCCGAGGAGAGACGGGCAGGTGAAAGCAGCTCATTTCACGGGGGGTTTAGGAGAGCTGGGGTCTGTGTGGCCACCTGCTGCAGCTCTGACACTAAGGTACGCCAACGAGCAGCTGTCTTTGAAACGCGGTTGTGTTCGGAGAGCCTGCAGGGTGTGTTATCTGTATATGACAGGACGGTCATTTGTGGTGCAGCATTGTAACCTGAGTGGGAAGATCACAAGGAACTTTACGTTTCCTTGGAAACGGCAGGGGCACATGACCTGTTGCTGAAAGGCCTCGCTCGCCAGATGAAACTATGGAGCACGTCAGGTTATGGAGTCTAAAATGTCACAGAGAGTGTTGGACTGAGCTGGAGCAGCTGAAAACATACACAGTTCAAATGAAAGAAATAAATAGCTTCATACAGTAAGATTTAGTTGACCAATAAATGCTATTTTGAGCTTTTGAGCAATCTGTTCATAAAAATACAAATTTAAAAAAAAAAAAAAAAAACCTAGATTGTGTTTTTTTCTCCAAAAATAAACATTTTTAAACATTGATAATAATTAGATTTTGTTAAAGAAATATTTGAGCAGCAAATCAGCATATTTGAATGATTTCTGAAATTTCACCAAGACTGATGTAATTGCTGTAAATTCAGTTTTGCATCACATAAATAAATTAACATTTAAAAAGAAATTCAAATAGCCCAGAAATTGTTTTTTAAAACTACTAATATTTCATAATACCACTGGTTTTACTCATTTATTACGATCAAGCCTTTGTGTGCATAAGAGACGTCTTTTAAAAATGCTCATACAATTTTGCACAAAAATAAATACATTGAATAAATTATTATTTTACAAACCAAGAGACCAGAGAACCAGAGAAGAAAAAGTAACACGGGCAAGAAAAAAAGTAAGATGTTTAAATAGAAGATGAAGGAACACTGGGTGTAAATAATTTTAATAAGTATTTGAAATACATTTACTTCATGCTGAGAGCACTACAAATTTAAATATTTATGTACTGAATAAAATTGAGCTCAATAAACCTTCATTTTAATGCTGAAGTGCAAGATTTAATTAAGATAATTAATCTGATTGTACGAAAGAGGAACTATTGCAAGTTTATGTCAGGTACACATAAAATATCTTGCATTTAAAGACCGATATTATTAAGATCAGTATATATAAATATAATATTTTATGATTAATATTAACATTAATATACATTAGGCCTACTCCAAATAAAGTTAAATCATAATTTTATTATTTATATCAGTAAGTCTTGAACAATATGTCAGTAAATATGTTATGAAATGAATTATGAAAGAGATTGTGAATTCAAGTGAATTCAGACGTTTTACTTGTTTCTGTTCTTGAGAACCGTTGAAAGGCAAGTCTGATAAAAATCAAACATAGACTGACAGTGACCCCTGCAGTCATTATCTTTCTGCTATGTTTTAAAGACATAGTTCACCCAAATATGATAATTCTGTCATTTTCCTGACCGTCTTGTCTTTTGACTCATACTTCCACAAAACAGTTACAGTGTGTATAGAATAAAAAAAATCCAAGCTACTCTTTTCTGTAGGCTGCAATTAAAATGAATGGTGACCACAGACGAAACACAAGATAAAGTAAGTAAATTTATTATTCAAGATGACGTAATTTGACTTCAGAAAGCTTATAACATGGTTAGCCTACGTTAACTTCTATGATGCTTTCTGTCTATTTTGGAGCAGGTATATTGTTGACTCTGTGACAACCTGCTAATGTTCCTCTATTGTAAGTCGTTTGAGAGTTCAAGTTTAACATAAGGCGTATGTAAGTAAAGATTACATAAATGTTGGGTGAAAATGTAGGTGCAATATATCTAGAAAATGTATGGCCCACCTACACTTTGCTTTGTTTAAAAAGCAGAATTCAGATCTTTTTATGCCACATAACTTGTTTCGCCAAAACACTACTGACCTCTTGTGGCACAAACATTCCCATCCAATCATGCATCCATGATTACAGATGTGATGTGCGTTGACAACAAATCAAATCCTGCAAGCAAGTGCATTAATTAAAGGCTAATTAGAAAGGATGAGATGATATCCTTATGTTAGAGAGCACCAGCTTTATGCCACACTATAATTTACAATGAGTCACATTGCTCTAAACATAACACTCAACCTAGAATAAACACTGACAAACAAGACTATACAGAAGATAACTACTGTGACTGTGTCTGAGTGGACAGATAAAAAAAAAGGGTTGGAATTTAGCATGATTAAAAATAAAACATTAAAATAGAGCATTTTGAACTGTGTCATGACAAATGTATAGACTGCACTGAAAACATGGATGATTGTACAATTATATTTTTTTTAAGAAGAGATATCATGTAACTGAAGCCTGAATATTCATTTTAAATGAAGACAATCACGCTACCTGTTTATAGTGAGATATATGACAAATAAAAAAATTTTTTTTTTTATATAAATCGCTGACATGACATGTGCAGGCTTTTGTTCTGTTTGTATATTCTATTTTGTCTGTCAAATATAATTTCAGGTGTTATAATAAGCAAATGTTCAACACAACTGTGCAGTCCAAAATATAGATATTTATTTCAATTCAATGTATTAAAATACACATATAAATTATTATTATTATTTATATATATACATATACAGATTGTTTTTCTTTATTATGTACATCAAGTACAATGTGCTTTACAATCAACTTACATTCACATACAGTACCAAATATACATTAAAGGACATATACATTGATATACATATACATTCAACATTAGTTACTTTGTATTTAATATTGCTTGTTTTGGACTACATTTAAGCATTGTTTTCAGATTGCGCCCGTTTCATTTCCTTATTTCATTTTCTGTTCTGCTTTCAGACAAAAGACAAAAATAAGTCTCAAAGACTTTTGCATTGGTACCACAATCATTTCCCTGTGAGGTTGTTGAAACTAAGATATGTCTGACATACATGACCATGGGCAAGAACAGGTTGATAGATGAGGTATGAATAGGAAAGAGACTAACAAACTAACCCTGTGGCACTCAGTACCTGCAAGAGATCAATATAGATCTCTGCTTCCTTTGTGAAAGTAAAGGCAATGCAATCAGCCATTAAAACTAAAGCTACAGCATGAATAAGTGACCCTGGGCTAAGGTAGCGTGTCTCCATGGTGACAGCCTGTATAGCATGTCTCTGAGGGAGAAGATCATGTGCACGCATTTTTGGGTCCCTGTAGACAAGTCAGATGAAGTGAAGCAAAGGGCATGCCATCAGTGCCTTATCCTTAGAGGGCCAATTAAGGTAATGAACTGAGGTGAACTAAAGCCCCAATTATGATTTCACTCACTGAGGGAATGCTTAAGCAATCAATTAAGCAATACCGAAATTGCTACATTTATTAAACAATAGCATTCATTTAAAATATAGGTTATATTGTATCTGCAATGATAAGGCCATCAATTTTACATTACTCAATCAAAATGTCACTGCAGAAGATGTTTTTACAGTGGTCCTACTGCAGTTCTTCCCAGCAAAACAGGATGTTCATCTATTCAGGCTGGCATTACTAATACTCTGTGGGTGTGGAAAAACTTTGGTGTTTATGCTGTTTTGACTGCTCACTAAACTAAAACCGTGACATCATGGTCACCCTGAGTCAACACAAGTCTAGAGTTTTATCTCTAAACCTACACCTGGACTGAACTAAACATATAAAACAGTTACTGTTCTTTTAGACATCAAGTTTTAACATCAGATTCTCTAGAAATAAATTAGCATGAGCAGAAAATCAACACAAACTGAAACTGAACCCTGTATGTTCTCGTATGTTTTACAATTACAGTACAATACTGATTTGTACAGTACAAAAACTGATTTGCTAAAAGTATTGCTGTACCCACTGAATGCTACTATTTACATTCTTGTTTTTAACTGCTACCTTTGGGGGTAAATCCCCAATTTAAGATAATTTTGAAAAGTCAGATGCATAAAAAGATTTCAGTTTCCAAAAACATAAACAACTAAGATGTAGCGACCAACATCTGTTGGTGTTTACCAATACCATTTATAGTTGACCTTTACTCTGCATCAATGTATTTGCAGCGGACACCTCTGCCAACGCTGGTCCTCTGCGGTCGCCCGAGGCGAATTAGGCGAGGGAGGTGGTTCCAGGAGTAGGCCAGTCGGGCGGAGACCATGTCGAAGGTGACGTCACTGAATTCTGCCCACAGGTTGGCGGGTACCGTCTCCTTTACGAGTTTGGGCAGAACGACAGAGTCTGGCAGAAACCCATTGACTCCTCCGAGGAGTAGATGGCAGAGGGCCCGAGACTGTAGGCTGTCCGTCAGACTGCGAAGAAGATCATCCAGCCGTTCCACAAGGCTGCACTCGTCCCAGGATTCAGGGGGTGTACTGAGCAGCAAACGAAGCCAGGTAGTCTTCAAAGCATAGGACGACAGCACCCCTCCCCACTCTGCTCTAGACTGCTGGTCCAAAGTCTCCCCACTGAGGTTACGAACCTCTTTAAGGAGCTGAAGGCACTTCAGGTGACACGAGTTGGGCGGCAGTCTACCTTTCAGCCAAGCCAGCAGTTTCTGCTCCTGTCTGGGAAAGTATACAGTCCAAAGGTCTTCTCCTCGCTGACCCTGCCGGGATGCTACCAAGAAGGCGCCATCGCCGAGAGGAAAGGCTGGAATCAGGCGAATGCCCATGGAGATGTGGCAGCAGACGTAATCGGAGCGAGGGGTCAGGCGGAGGAGCACCTGCTGCTCCTCACTGAGAGACAGGCTGAGGGAGCAGCGCTGCTCAAATGGGTAACGGACGGCGGCCAGGCAGCGCTGCGTGGCTGTGTAAAACCAGCGCTGCACAGATTCTGGGCTCATTCTATAGACACTCTGAGCGCTGTGCAGGTGCATGAACGTGTCCATGAAGGCCTTGTGACGGCGTGTCCACTCGGCCTTGCGAGGCGTGTTTAGCGTGCAAAGCAGCGGCCCCCCAGATTTGTCAGTGCAAACGCCAGCCTCCAGTTTTAGCCCACGAGGTGCCCTCAGAGGCACGAGGATGTCGAAGCAGTCAGGTGAGCCCACCTTGTGCTCCTCGTAGGAGCTGCCGATCTGGATGAAGTCACCGCGGAAGGCCAGAGAAGACTCCGGCGGGACATCGGTGCGACCTACTCTGACAAGTTCGCTCACCAGCTTGGCGACATGGGCTTTGCTATGGCCCAGCACATGTGGAGAAAGACGCACATGCCTCTCGTAGTGATCATCCAGCAGCTCTCTCTTGGAGACTCCTGACTTTCCATGGACCTCCGGGACTTTGTGGTAACCCCTCCCGGCAGTGCTAGGTGGAGCTGAACAGTACTTTATGAAGAAGTAACATAAGATGAAAGCTAGGATGTACTTGAAGAGCGTGACAGCTGCGGGTCCCTGGTCAGCGCAGTCACTCCCTTGGTCCTCGGCTCCTCTGAAGATGTACTGGTGCAGTAGCAGAAGAGCAGTGAGGAGGCAAGTGACCAGCGGCCAGAACAACCTGAGGTTAAGAGTGTAAACGCTCATCCTCCTGCCCCCTGTTCTCTTCCAGTCCTCTCCAGCTCTGTGGGAAACGTTGGGGCTAGCCCATTGTAAACCACTCGCCCAGATGCTGAAAATAAGACCAAGCTGATGTTTTTTCAGTCCTCTCGAGCAAAAATTGTTGTGTAGGGGGAAGTTCACCCTGTGAAGTTTCTTTGGAGATGCGGCGTGTGCCGAGGGCAAGAGGAGTCCTCTCATTCAGGATGTTTAAAAATCCCCCCTTTTGTCGTGAATAAGCACTGTGTGAATAAGGAGAGCGGGCTCTCAGTGTGTGAGCTCAGAGGAAATGCCAAACTCTTGAGAGAGGAATTTCTGTTTAAAAAAAAGAGGCGTTCAAAACTCCTGTTCACACTCCTCCTCCTACTTCTCTTAAAGAAACAGACCTCAAAGTGGGGAAGTGCTTACTGACGGAATTGGCCCTTAACTTAAGAGATTTAGACAGCATGATTACCTCAAACTACATGTGTGGATTGAAAAACCACCCACATTATAAACCTTTTGAATGTTAATAGTAAACAGTGCAATACTTAAAGGACAGTTCAATCCAAAAACTCACCTTCATTTGGTTCCAAATCTGTATGAGTTCCTTTTTTTCTGTGGAAGACAAAATGAAATAGTTTTTCAGTTTAACACAACTCCTTTAGTGAAATGTAAGGAATAAATTATAGAAAATTATGTCAGCAGGGGTGTGGCCCCTATAAACACAGACGATCACTGAGAAAGTTTACAGAAACACTGAACACACACATACACTAACACACACAAAGTATTTCACACAGCTCTCTGTGAAGGGAGTGTCACGGTAAGAAATCTGTATCTTTGTTGATCCGTTACTGACCCCTAACCTCCCCCGGTCACCCCTGACCCCGTGATGCAGAACAAGCAAGCACTGTCTTCTCTCTCATTAAGTCCACAAAATGCTTCTATACTGCTGTAAGGCCTTTTAATATTATCTTGCTTTAGAGACATAAGGTTTTACAATGGCTTATTCAAAGCTTAGTCAAATAGAATTCACTGCCGTAATCACACTATCCCAAATGCATAGGTCCTGACTACAGTGCAGAATTTGAATGTAAGCAAATAGACAGTCAGTACGCACTTCATATCAGACACATTGAGGTAGTCACAAACAGAAAACCACACCTTTTCTGTCATGCGCATACCAAGATCGGATTTTTTTCAAAAACAAACACTGACCCGTCAGTGGACAAACACAAAGACGGCTCGCTGATGGAACAGTTTAGATAACATTATAACTGGTCTGTTGGGACTAAGCAGATGACTGAGGAAGGAAGTGATGTTCATTATAGGGAACTTAAAAAGACAACAGACAGGAGGCAATTACTGCTGCCTTCTTATCAAACTCCTTGTGCTATTTTGATCGTTGTGGCCCCCTCTAAAAATATCAAGGTTTCTAAAGGGTATCAGCAACTACAAAACAGCAGATAAATGCACAGATGACTTGCATTTACCATTGAGTTGAATGCAGCTCTCTCCCTTTAAAAAAAGCCTTGTGGTTAGCATCTGTGTCCTGAGGGAAACTAGCTCTGAGAAACAGATTTACACAATTACATGCTTAAGCTTTGAGCACAAGACATACACTGTCAAAACTTGTTAGCAGCGAGCTATGCTAAGGACTAATAAGAGACGTTTACTGCTCTTCATTTTTTAAATACTGACAAATAGTTTATATTTTGTGTGAATCTTTAGCTCCCTCGGAAAACAGTGTGCTATTAAGACTTAAGGCCATGTGATCTGTTCACAATGAGCAACTCATGCAGTGTTTCCAGATGGGTCAGCTTCCTCTGACACATCACGAGAACAAAAGTTTGTGTGGCAGCAATGAAAATATCCATGGGGATATGTTTAGAAATAAAACCCTTCAAAAGTAGGAGAGAATTGCAGTAGGGGTGAGAGGCTGCCTGTGGCTAGTGGGCAGTTGAAAACCTCACAAACTTTAAGTCTGTTAAGGGTTGCATGTGGTCACAGTTCATGGTACACCGAGAGCTGAGGAATAATTGTAGTTACACTGGGATTGCATCAGCCTCCTTCGCACTGAACGCGACCATACAGTAGCTCTGCCCCCTAACAGAACCTGCCAAACTAAACAGGCCTCTCAAGAACTTTTATCCAGTAGAGTAAACATAAAAGACTCTAGACAAAGTGAAGGAATGGGGCATGGATGATAATTTGTGCATTTCTAATGGCCTGCTTTCATCATATCAAAACAAGTTCACCAATTCGCAGCATTCTGGAAAAGCCCTCACGCACTAGAACTGAAAGCCAGGGTCTCACACACTCTGTGGACCGCCTAGGATGACTTCATGCAGTCATAGATTAAGTCATGGGAAGCACAGGGAGATGGAGACAGCTGTTTCCCGTGTCTGTGCAACATAGATTACGTTACATATTTTCATAGCCACCCGTGTGATAACTTCCTCTAATACTGAATGCAAATGTTTCAGACAATATATGCGTATACTGAGATAACAAATGAGCATGTTTATGGCTTATTATGTGTGTGGTCTCTTCTTTGTGATCAAAAATAGTTTCAACAAAAATGTTGTGTTGGTGGTTGTATATTGCCTTTCACCTCACAGGCAGAGACCGCCCTCTTGTGTTCAATGTTGTCTTTGCAAACACACATTCTGTAAAAACGCATGACTTTAATAACAACACAACTGTGATTGATAAAAAGTTACAGTATATTTTTCTTGTATATACATCTTACTGAATGAGACAAAAAATTTGGCCATGTATACAATCGTAATAAATAAGACTTAAATTAATAAACTGATACTGTTGTGAGGAACACGTCATTATATGTAACTTCTACAAGACTAGTGCCACTATATTGAAATTGTAAAACTTATATTTATTTATTTATATTTTACTTATATTTAAACAGGCTTTCTAAAAATTCCTCCCACTGGTCACACAAAGAGATAGCCATAGCCCAAACATTGGTTGAGTCTATATTACTGAGTTGGGCAGGATGGGACGCTCAAACAAACAGAGCAATGTTTTAATAGAACCACAGTGTTTACATATTTTGGAAAAATAAACCCAAAATGTCTTGACTATTGTTGTATCTGCAAATGAAGCTGGTGTAGCAGAAAATATTTGTAACACTTCAAAAGATCGAAAAAGTAGCATCCATTTAAGATATCAAGGTAACTCTTTTAAACACGTTCTGAGACATAGATTGCAGCTTTGCAGCCCGCCTGTATGATTGCTTTCATCAGCGGATATCCAGGTACCTGCAATAAAGATAAATCATGTGTCAGTGAATAATAAAATGGCAGAGCAAAAACATATCTGTGACTTTTGAAAAAGAAGCATTTAAAAGATAACTGCTATAGAGGATTTGGATTTTAATATTGCAGTTCGTGCAAGAGACTAATTCACACTTACTGATTCAGCATCATGCTCCAGTCCAGTGTCATGGTGCTCCATTTCATCATCCCGAAGTTCTTTAATCAGCTGACAAACAAAACAACTGACATTTTATTAATCTACATTATCATCCTCATCCATTTATTTTTCAACAGGGTTTTGAGTCTGAGATCATAATATATTTTTGTCATACATAATCAGTGAAAAATTGAACTTTCAATATTTTTGTGATATCAAAAAATAAGCAATTGAAGTTTAAGTCTTCTTATACACATTTTTAGGTCTCATAATAATTCTACACTTTCCTCATGTGTGAAGTTTGAAGATTTAAGGTTCGTACTCACCTGCAGGAGTTCAGTGTACTTCTCAGGATCTTTCTCCATTAGAGTTCTGATCTGACTGTTGTAGTGCTCTGAGATACTCTCCTCTACAGCCACAGTGCAGGCCATCGCTCCTTCCTTTCCCAAGAGAGCAGAGCCAGCGCCTGTCCAAAAACAGACATGTAACTTTCAGATATGCAATATTTTATTTTAAATTCAGTAAAGACCATTTTGAATTACAAATAACACAAGGAGACACAATCTTTGACCAATGATTCTCCATGACTTTTCCAGTTGTCTGTGATTTTCATTTATGGAATGACGACTTATATATATATATACATATATATACATATACATATACATATATATATATATATATATAGATGGAAAGAAAACGAATACTGTAAAGGTCACACTTACCAAGAGCATATCCTGCGATGTGCCACAGCGGAAGCAGGAGGGTTGGACGCACTCTGTTCTCAGCCAGTATCTCATTAAACTTACTCAGGTGCTGCTTCTCTTGATCCCACATTTCCTTTATAACAGTAGGTAATATTTCATCACATTCAACATCACATTGAATGCATATTACGTCAGATCTCACTGAATGTTGTTTTTTCTTAACCAACTTATATAAAAACCCTTCCAAATGTGACATAGAGAAACGGTAATCTTTGTGTAATAATAGCTTTGGTTTATGGACTGATACCTGAATAAGTGGACTGATTTGTGTACGGCCAAGAACAGCCATCTGACCAGCATAGATTCGGTTGGCACCATATTCTCCTGCATGGTCCACTCTCATCATCCTGTGAAGCATGGCTTTTTCTTCTTCATCATTGGTGTGAGGCAGTACAACATATGCCCTTACACTGAACACAACAGCTGAAAACCACACAAACATACAATGGTAATCGAGTACCATAGAAAGAACATTGGCGTGTTGTTTTAAAACTAAGCACTTGAACCATGATAAACATCACACATTAACCAAACATCGCATAAAATGGCAGACATGCATATATAAGTTATTTTTGCTTATATATTTCTATACAACGAAATGTGATGTAAAGTGTAGTCATTAGGCCAGTTATGCAACTGTCTCAGTAATACTTACATTTGTGATTTGTACATAGTTGACCCGCTGTCGGTAATAATGCCTGTTTAGAATCACGAAGCATAAGAGGTCTGACAAACCTCTGCATGTTTTCAATTATTTGTGATAACGTAAAAATCGATGAACATCATTGAAAGGCTCGAAATGGGCGATGCCCCACGATTAGGGTTTACTAAACACTGTAGTCGGCGCTTAAATATTACGTCAATGACTTGCGCTTAGGTAACGTTAAGACATTTATTTAGCAAATGTCTCACCAAATGTAAAATAAAACTTAGCTGATATATTGAATAAATATATTGTTTTGCTGTATTTATTTGTTCGACCGTTTTATCACGTGACTTATAGTGCAAAAATAACGTGTTCAAACGATTGAATAAATACATTCAGTAACTTCATTAATATGACGAATAATACATGCCAATTATTTAGTTTCTCGTGAGGTGTGCGTGCCCAATCAGAGTTGGTAGTGCTTAGCTTTTTCTATTTTATTCCCTCTTTGTTTGTTATCAAGTTAGAGGATATTAATGAAGTTTTTAAAATGTTTTATATGGATTTGTACACATCTACTTGTGATGCAGGGGATAGTGATATATGGGATTTTTTGGAATCATTGAATTTACCCAAGCTGACAGAGAAACAGAAAAGTGGACTGGACTCCCTCATTTTTAATTGAAGTAATAGTAGACGTAATCAGACCTTACCCTCAGTGGCCAGACAGCTTTACTTCAGTTCTTAATAAAAAGTTAATAATCTTTTAATAGTACTATTTAGTAGGGCTATCTGCATTTATTTATTTTTGTTTCCATAATGTTGTATATAACAGGCTATAAAGGTAAGTCTCAGAGAGAAAACAGCGTTAGATGAAAGTTCAAACTCTGATAAATACTGATGAAAATTCAAAAGATGAAACAAGATGTGCATGAAGCAATGGAAGATAATTTATTTTGCTGTACTGTGCAGCGCATGTATATCTGGATCATGGTAGATGGTACTCTGCTGGATTTGTTGATATTCTTGTTTGTGTAGGAGATGCTGTCATTCTGGACACAGCCGAGTGGGCGTCTGCTGGTGGGGGTTGACACAGCACCTACAGCGCGTCTGAATGCTGCCATCGCTGAGATCAGAGAACAGTGTGAAGGCCTGCTGCCCAAGAAACACTGAAAAACTGAAGCACAGTTCAAACACGTGGTAAATAATTTTAGAAGCAAGCACAACACACAAACACACACACACACACACACTCAAACACACATTCACAGGCACATTGACTCCATTCTGTCTTTTTCTCCTTTTGTCAATGACAGATGGTTGAATGTTAGACTTAAAGCTTTCTTGTCCATTTTCTTTTTATGAAATCTAGTTGTATGTAGCCTGTTTTACCTATACATGACTTAACAGCTGATAGCGTCCTAATATAACAATAAACCCATATATTTGTATGTATAATGCATGCAGGTTTGAGTCACTTTACCTCATCCCTCCACACAGTGGCACTCTCACACAGCAAATAGCAGCAGCAAACCCCTTTGAATTGTGATTTAACAACATGAATCAATTTGCAGATTCTCCCTGTATTTTTCTTGTGTATCTGGTCTTGTAGAAGTTTCTGGTAGAAAGGTTGAAGATTATCTTGTAATAAGAGCAGTGATTATACATGTAAAGATAAATCACTTGTGATCACAGCTGTCATGTATTTGTATGGACATTACCACTATTTAATGGCGCTTCTCTACTGCATAGTACGGTACGGTTCAGTACAGCTCACTTTTGGGGGGTTTTCCACTGGGAACAGTACCTGGTACCTG
>JAUCMU010000063.1:7618098-7636069 GCA_032275025.1 Enteromius treurensis
TACTTATATATACCTTATAAATATACACTGTACACACACACACACACATATATATATATAATTTATTGTGATTAATCATTTGACAGCATTATATATATATATATATATGTTTAATATAAATCTATATATAATATATAAACAAATAATATATAATATAAATATAATATATAGTGGAGACACAGAAACAAGCATAAGTATTTAAAACAGTCTTTTTATTTAGACAAATTTTTCAATCAGAAAACTGGGGAGGTATTAATAGACATCAAAAAGATGAATCAACATTTGAAAGCCCAATGGCATGTGCATTATGAGATTTAATATGTGTATAATATTTAAGATTACAAAAACTATATGGAAAACTTTAATCATGTAACTGTCAGACAAAATTAGTTTATTGTTTAGCCCATCTTGTCATAGACCTCTAGCTTAATAATAGCCTTGCCCACAGTAGACATGGTGGCTCTTAAGTCAATTTTCTTTCCTCTGTGTATGATTCCAGTTCCCCCTGCATCTGCACGGGCAAACTGGCTGAAGTCCTTCGCCTCATACATGTGCTTGTACAGGACCTTGTCACATGCACGGCTGCTCTCAAACAACCCAATGCCCATCACGTTCTTGTAGAGGTGGTAGTCGAAGGGGATAGAGAACAGAATGGCCATACGCTCAGTGCACATACGGTTCTGCATGTGGAAGAGGTCATAGGTCAAGACGCCCACAGCCCCAGTGGGAGTGTTGTCATCTTTAGTGAATGAGCAAACCTCAGTCTTGGCGGTGCGGACAGTGGGTTGGGGTGGATGGCAACTGAACCCACTGGACATGTACACCCTGAGAGAAATTTAAAGTTGACATAAGTCAAATAAAATGTTAACGATATGTACAATTACAATAAATAACATTAAGTAAATATAAGAAATGTATCTGATCAGTGAGTCATAGTAGCATGTTTTTTTTGACTACTTCAATTCATCATCAAAATAATTTAACCAGTTTGAACTTCATTTGTTAAGTTATACCTGTTAAGCAGATTTTTTACAGTGTACAACTGAACAAAATAATAATTCAGTTTTATAACTTCAGTTTTAACTGTGTTTTTAAAGAATTTTATCAGGCACTAAATAGATTTTGCCAGTAACGTCATTTAAATAATTGCAAATGTAAAATATTTGCCTATTCTAATGCCTTGTTTTCTCCTTACTTTGGATTTATAAGGCAGTAAGCACTGCTAACATTGCTGATCTCCACTGTACAGTTCCTGTTAGTGTTTATAGTTGCTGACACGGCTTCTGCGTTCTGCATGTTGGCACTGCTTCTGTGGGGTCAAGAAAGAGGAAAAATATTATAAGAAAAGACTGGAAAAATTATTCTGAAAAGCAAATTGCTATATATAAATATATGTATATTCTTTTCCCCCCATATAATGAAAGTGGACAAAAACTGTCAGCTCTGTTCACTTACATTGCATTTAAAAAAAGCAACTCGGATATTCTGCTACATAAATATTCTATTAAAGCAAATGGATTGTATAGTAAACCCTATAGAATTCTAATCAATTACATTTGATTGACATGCAGCCCAACATTTACACACAAATAAAAGCAAAGCCTCTTGTCAGAAACTAGCCAGTAAATGTGACAGCAGGTAGACAGATTAGTGTTTTCTTCCGTTTTAGCACAGGTGCTAAAAGATCTCTAATAACAGGCCTGATAGCACAGCAGAATATGGAAAGCCACTTGCGGGCTCCATATGGCTCAGAGAGCTAAACTGTTAGCAGAGATAAATCGTGAAGACACAAGCAGAGAGACTTTTTAACCATCGTTACAACGTACAGTAGATTAATTAAGGGTTAATGCTGATCGCTGTATTTGAGTTACTAGCTTTTTTACCTTTTGTTTTTACACTGAATGCATAGAACTGGTTAAGAAGTCCTTGACAGTTACCTGCTAGTAAGAGAGGCTGCTGCGGCTGCTGCTGAGAGAATTGAGGGTTTGCTGCTCCTCTGTTTCAGCGTAGATGAGCAAAGTAGTGGGTGAATGACAGAAACACTAGTAGACACACAAACACCTGCTTGACAAACACAGGCGTGTCCCCTTTTTTCCCCTCCAATGCTGACAGAAAAAACCCCCCCAAAAAAAACAAAAACGGCAGAAACATTTGTGGGAGAGTTTGATGGGAGTTGACGCAATTAGACTGACTAACTGCTTGAATTAATCTTCATCCACAAAGCACCATTTACAGAATTCATAGGCACACAGCCAATAAAAACGTTAAGAAGATTACATCATGACAAGAATCATCTTGTAATGAAAACAAAAAAACGAGTGACTAATTCTACAACAATTTGTATTTTGAAAGGTAGATTATAGACTCATTGCTAACGGAAACATGACATAATGATATGTCTTGTTGATTATGGTGCAAATATTGAACTTTAAAGAGCACCAAATCCACCAACGCCAAAAACCTTTGTGAAAAGTGATACTGAATGAAAGAAGGCTTAAAAACAGGGTGCAAGGGGAGTGATAGATTATAGTGCACTTGTGTAATATTTGCTTTACAGTACATTATCAAAGCATGTTAGAGCATCTTTCTCCTAAGAGTGACAGTGTGTGATTGAACATGTCATGGTCCGATGAAGCAAGTGAGCGAAAACAGCCGCTCCCTACAGTTTTGTTCCACCGCATGTACAGGCATTTTCCATTTATTCAAGCACATTTCAAAATTAGTCACATACCTAGAAACGTGGTAGAAATGTACAGAAATACATTCAAGATGCACTCGCTTCTGACCAAAAGTTCAGGGCCCTTTTCCAACAGGGGGCAGCAAATATACACCCATTCACCCCACTAATTATGAAACATTTTACATTCCTGAAGATATTTTTATTTATTTATTTTTTAGTTTGATTAAATTAATTATGCATTTATTTTAAAACAGATGCTAAGTAAGCTCTGCTACTGTATGTTTTACTTTTAAAGGGATAGTTCACCCAAAAATGAAAATTCCCTTAATAATATACATGCCCTCATTTAAGTCCTGTAGAAGAAAGAAAGTCATGACATGAGGGTATATAAATGATGACAGAATTTGTATTTTTGGTTGAACTGTCCTTTTTATGCTTCACTAAAAGTACATTTAAAGATATGATGTGGTCATTGAGATGTGTTAATAAGAATTATTGTGGATCAGTCTGTTTATAAATCGTAGCCATTGATTTATTTTTCCGGCCTTTACAGTAAACCAAGAAAAGCTCAAAGTGACTTTTTGGAAGTAGTGCAACTAAAGCTATCCAATAAAACACTTGATTCACATTCTCTCTACCAGCCGAGGTAATTCAGCGTCGGCGGAATCCTTTCAAACGAAATCAAAAGCTAACCTTATGATTAGATGTATTTCAGCGTAAAGTCCACATCCCATTACCCGGGCCAATGGAGGCTCTCTAAATGCATAGAGCTGCCGTGCGTCTGAAGGGCTAAAGATTAATCCCTGGAGCCTATGGAGCTATTCACAGGTAGGGCCTTTCAGATGATGGACTAATAGGTATCGTTCTTGGGTTTGTGTGTAAGTGTGTGTGTGTGTGTGTGTGGTAGGGGGGTTATGCAAACAGAAATGATTACGCACCGTCAGGCTGAGGTGTGTGTGTGTGTGGGGGGGCTGGAGTTGTCGGTTGATTGATTGTTAAGGGGGGCGAGAGGTTCCGTACGCTCACTTTGTGATGAATAGGCTGTCAGATTCCCTCCAAGTACCCAAACAAGGCCGTGGTAAAACAGGCATTTAAGTGATTACACCAAACGTGTAAATATTAAACGTCCATTACGGAGGGATTATATATGCTGCCACTCCGCAGATGAGGGAGAAAAAAAAGTGATGTTGGGATGAGAGAAAAATGTAATAGAAAAAAGGACAGGTGCTCAAGCTACGTATTTGTTGTTTCACGCCTTACTAATGTTTTTTCTGTTTATTCTCCACCAAATCTCAGGCATTAATCACATTTTGAGAGCACCTGAGGTGCACGTTTTGTTTGTGTGTGTTGTGCCTATCTCTGATACTTTAATGTGACTGGGCATGTTAGCGCATCCCCAAATTCAAATTAGCCGAGATAAAGAGCATTCAGCAAGGATCTGGGGCTTGGAATGTGTAAATATTTATCTTTTTTTTTTAATGATGATTTGTGCAGTGTGCCCTTTTATTCCGCTGCAGCCCGGTAATCGATAGGTTGGTGTGCGACATGAATACATTTGCGTTCTCTCCAGGTAGCAAGAGCGAGGCTGCAACCTGCAGGAATGATTTAAACTCACTTGTCAAACAGACAGAAGACTGAGCCCTTGAAGGTATGCAGAGTTTTATTGGATAGTCCAGAACTTGCACAATTTTCGGTCTGACTAGGTTAGGTCCTGACGGAAGCAGGAAAACCATGATGTTCCATCACATGAATTTTTTTAATATTTTATTAATAAATAAATAATTGAAGAGGGTTAAAGTTGAGTAATTTATCTGAATAAACCAAACTGGAAAATTGATTGAAAGGTTAAAGTAGGTGTCAAATATGCAGCGAGAATTATGATGGGAGGATGTCGTGTGCGATTTCAATATATCTTAATTTTTTATCAGTTCTGCAATGAAAAATTGATATCTCTTGCTGAATCTATTGCTTCAGAAATGTATCTGTTTAATTGAGTAAAGTGCTAATTTTCCCAACAAACATTTGTATTTCATAAGACATGGCCTTTCCTTCTTTCTTTCTTTGGTAAATTATGTAAATAATTCTGTGCTTCAATCATGCTGGCTCATGTTTACTCTTTATGTAGTTTAGTTGTCATATTTGGGACAACTGTCTTTTTCCTTTCTCTGCCTTTTTTCCTTTTTTTGTCTGTGGTTCCACAAGTCCCTATCTCCCTCATTCCATTTATCTTTAAAAATGTCTTTTACATTTCCTGTTTGTCTTCACACTCTCTCTTTCTGTAGGATTCTGTCATGTCTTGGCTCCTATACCTCTGATTGCTCCCCAAAAATTGGCTCTAGTCTCTCTATTCTGTAAAGCCAGGGCAGTTATCATACCATTGTTTCCATCCTATTCGTCTCTTCCTTTTGTTCTTCTGTCAGTGTTGCTCGTCTTGGTGTGTCAGGAGGACAGTTCCTTTGTGTTACCGTGGCTATTATGCTGTCCTCTACAGCATTTATAAAGTAAACACTGAAACTTTACTTAAAGGGATAGTCCAACGAAAATTTAAACATTTGTCTTAATTTACTCACATACGTTCTCTCATGGAACACAAATGAGTTTAGCATAAGGTCCTTGCTGCTCTTTTCCATACAATAAAAGTGAGTTAGTTTGATTCAAATTTCATGAATGATTCGCTACAAAGAGCTCGTTCATAAGAGTCGGTTGTTTGTGCAGTTTGATTTTGGTTTCTCGTGATTACAGGAAGAACTCCTCACAGGGACAGTGTTTCTTGAAGTTTATTGAATTCATGGAAATGTAATCTTGGGTAAAATAACATAGTGTCACGATCTCAGCCAGAGGTGCAATAAAGCGCCGCCAGAGGGCACTCCCTTTATTCTGTTTCACTTTGGACTCTCTGTTGCTTACCGGACTCAATTTCCCATTATGCACCATTCATCCCACAGCTGTTGTAGCTCTTTCATTAGTGTCATTATTAAAGCCATTCTCACCAGCCTGAAGATCTGCAATCATCTCTGAGCGTTTCCCCTGCCTGTTTTTCCTGTGTTTGACTTTTGGCCTGTTTCACCGTTTACTCTCTGCCAGCCACCAATCCCTCAATTCAGCCTCTCCTGCATTGCTCTGTTCATCGTTGATTATAGAATAAAGAATAAAGATTTGCACATGGATCCGCAAGTCTCTGTCTCCTATGTTAGACACAGAGAGAGCAAAAAGTCACACAAAACTTCTTCAGAAAAAGTCACATGACAGATGGTAATTGACAGTGACGACTAACAACGGACAAATAAGATTATGGGTCACCATAGGTGTGGCTTTTTGAGGCGTTATATTGTTTTTCACTTAAAAGTCTTCATATAGATTTTTAATGATTTCAAGTTCAAATCATTCTTGTTCTTTTTTTTGTTGCGTGCATGGCCACTTTAGTTACCTTCTAAAGTCTGAAGTCTGGATGAGCATCAGTAAATAATGACAGAATTGTCAGAGAAGATAAAAAATGGAAACATAATGAGAAAATAAAAAAGTGCTGTGTGAAAGGAGACAGAAAGGAACGTGAAGAGAGGAAGCTAAATCAATATTTTCTTGTCTTGCACTCCAGTCAGCGAGCATACATGAGAAATTTCCTCACATTATATGTTCTCTCATGCCTCTCTGCTCCTCATTCTCTCTCTTTTCCTCCATACAGACATATCCTCTCATCCACCCTTTATAAGAAATATAATCCCATTGATCAGAAAACCAATGGGACGCCTTTCTCTGTAAACACACAGCCGTTCAATAGGAGGCCAGGGACTCTATTGGGAATTCATGACAGGTGTGTGTGTGTGTGTGTGGTGATTACTGTAAGTTGTGTGTGCATGTTTTCTATATTTGACTTCTGAGATCCTGAGTGGCTTAGAATCAATTATAAGTCTTATTGCCTTTCTGTCTTGTCACCCCTCATCTCCAGCATGCTCACGACTCAACCCGGTGCCGACCGAGGGCATGGATGCCCATGTGTGTGTACGTGCACATTCGTTCGATTCCTCCGACTCCCACCAGTGCAATTAAGCGTTGTGCTCAGTGGATGAGGGGATCAAAGGTGTGACCGTTGTCTTTTGACTGCAGATGAATGCGGAGCGACGGCACGAACGGACCAGTGCGAGTTTGGTTATGGATTTTTGCCCCTTGTTCCAGCTCTCTCTCTCACCTGTCGCTCTCCTCGCAGCAAGTCTTTAAGAGTACGCGTACATCTCTGTGGAGTGTGAGAGTGTGTGTCTCAACAGAGTGAAAGTGTGTGGTGTGACAAGCCGTGGCCTTAAAGTGAGCAGAGTCCTTTCCTTTCCTTTCCTCAGACTGATCCTAAATCATCAGCTGACACTTTAAAAGGCCACCACACAGCTTTTTACTCTGTCTCTGTCACTGTACATGAGTCCTGTGTGTGTGTGTTTGTGTGTGTGTGTGTGTGTGTGTGTGAGAAGAGGGACACGTGAGACTGCCCATCTTTGTGCTCCATTACATTATTCATTTACATACCCTGCTTACATATCCAAAATACAGCAAAAACAAAAATGTTGTGAAATGTGTTATCCATTCCTGCGATTGCAAAGCTGAAATTACAGTAGGACTACAGCAATGCTGTTGTAATAGAGTTGTAATAAAGATCAGTGGAGTATACAGTTCAGTTTTCCTACTTTTTGTTTTAAATCAACATGTTTACATTTCTTTGTAAGTAATTGTGAAATTTAATAGTAATTACGGATTGAAAATTGTTTATACACCATTTTTAGTGAGTCTGTATCAAACATTAAATTCTATAAATTAATATTTTTGTGTTTTTCCGTATTGTTTCTTATTTCTGCTCTATACAATTTTATTATAGAATTGTGCATCTAAGATTCTTAATGTATTTATATTAGATGCAATTATGAATTATGTAATACAAAAAAAAAAGAGCAGGAAAAAACATAAAATATCAAGAAAAAAAAGGTAATATATTATTCTCTTTGCTGACAAAGTGTGTGAGTGACAGTGCAGATGCTTTAGATGCTCAGTGGCTTTTGACTCATTCAGCTCTCCAGTTTAAGCCTGACACTGATATTGCAGCTAGAAGCTCACATTTTCTAAATGTTATTTTTGTGTCTTATGCACACGTGTTATTATGTGCTGCTTCTGCAGGGTTTGTTTTACAGATCTCTAAAGGTCAGGTGACCGATGAGGGTCCTAGCCCAGCATGATTTATCTTCAGTACAGGAATATTAAAGGATATTAATCAAAATATGAAATGATGTGGTTTACACTGGTCACAAGGTAACACAAAAAGAGATGCCAGTTTTCTCAGTGCTGATAGAACAAAGAGAACCTTGGCCTATACACGATGAAATGAAAATGTAACAGTTTTGTTAGATCTGTGGTGTAGTAGATCAATATGTGGTGCAAGACAGAGATTTGATTCTGGCCTGCATTGTCAGCTGTCCTGTCCCCCCTCCCTCCATAATTTCATACCTTTATGTCCACTGTCATTTCAATAAAAAGTACCAAAAGGCCAAAAAATAAAATGGAAGGAAAGTGTCAATTCTATCCAGTCTCCTTGAAAATTCCTTTTTTACATCATGTCTCAGACTTTTCTCTCAGATTAGTGACATCAGTTCAGCAAGTCCTAAAACTCCTCTGACAACGTGCAGAAAAGACTTTACACTCTGCAGCACAATGAGCTGACACACACTTCCCAGGAGAAGTTCATCCATTTCCACAGTTCATCCACTGTCAGTCTTTCTTCACACACTCGAACGAGCAAACATCTGCTCAGACGCAAATGTGTAATGTCAGTATTGATGACATTGTAAATAAATGTAAAGAATCTTAAGCTTTCTTAAGAGAACATTTCAGCGATGCGTGCCTTTAGCGAAAGTCATTGACAATACGCTGTACCCATAGGTTGTGGTGTTTTCTGGTTTAAAGCATTTGGTTGCTGGTTTTCTTGTGGCTTTGTAGATGAATGTTTACTAGAGTAATTCAGTAAGTCTTTATGATATTCTCATATGACAAGTACCTCTTTAGATCTAAATCTGTGGGACATTTATGACCTGATCACTTATTTTAGCATTTGTGTAAACACAATATTATATACAGTACTGTGCAAAAGTCTTAGATCACTATTTTCTCCAACTAAAAATGTTTTTAAGTGGGTTATTTGTTTCTGATCATCATCCAGTCTGTCTGGAATTACATGAAGAAACAGAACAAACTGAGAAAGACTAAATCCAGAAGAACTGTGGCAACGTCTCCAAAATGAAGAAAAATCCTACCTGGAAAGCTACAGTACTGTTCAATGAGGATGCTTTCAAAAATAATGCCACAAATAGATTAAATTTATCAATAAACTTCTATTAACTAAAACCAAATACATATTTGGTATTAGCTTTTGGTAAAACAGCTTCCATTCTGAGGTACACTTGCTCAGAGTTTTTCAGGTAGCTTTCCAGGTAGGTTTCTTTTCTTTATCTTGGAGACGTTTGTCACAGTTCTTCTGGATTGAGTCTGTCTCAGTTTGTTCTGTTTCTGCATGTCATTCCAGACAGACGGGATGATGATCAGATCAGACCTCTGTGTGGAGCACTGGCTGTTGTCAGACAATAATCACTGCATCATTACAATTAATGACAAAAATAATGTTTGGAAATGTAAACTGATATTTCCAACTGACACGAAATGATAGAAATAATACACTTAAAACCATGTTTTGTTGGTGCAAGTATTTGTGGCCTAAGACTTTTGCACAGTACTGTATATATTATACACGTATCCACACACACAGATATGTAGTACATTTAGCCAATTGTGTCTATTTAGTTTTTATTTCCTACACAAATCCTTCTAAAAACATTGGCTATCCTCACGATTTATATCCATTTGTAAGTTGTGAGCAATGAGGCAGAGGCGTGCAGATCCATTCGCATAGACTTTAATCAGGGTCGACAGGCAGGGTCAAAACACCGGCAAACAGAGCAATGGGGACAAGGCAGAATCAAGGTCGAGGTATACGGGCAGAGTTCGGGGCAGGCAGCAAACAGTCAAAAGAAGGAATAAACAGTCCAAGGTGACTTTCTTGATGGAGTGCCCTCTGGAGGGGCTTGCAGGCACTCCAACGGAAAATCATGAGAAAAGTACAATAATTTCTGCTGTGTCGGAGAACTGTCAGGCCACTGAACCTGCAGTATAACAGTTACAAAATATTCAGTGAACTTAAATCCACCTCAGCACCCTCCTGAGTAATCCCCAGGGAGCGAATGCTGGAGTTGTGTAATGGCTGTTTGTGAGTGCTGTATGGATCATTGCCAGGCCCCACAGAGGGAAAACAGTGAGGCAATGACTCATTGTGAGAGAAATGTAGAGTTACATCTCCCTGGTATTTAAGTTCTCCTTAAGCTAGCCACTTACTTGTAACAACTTAAGTGGAACTGACCATCAGTTTGCCTTAATGGGTCAATAAAACTTAAGGTGTACATACTGCCTCGATACACATCTCGTTTGAAATAAGAAGACTGCAGATAACAGGAAGGTTATGGGAGAGCTCCTCAAATCAAGTGTTCATTTAGTTTTTATTCTTTTTCAAAATAACTAATGCTTAACTGTTTTAACTTTATGACTAGTTGTGCACTGCAGTTCTGCTCACACAGAGCATGCTACCTAGAGTGCAGATCGGGCCGCATTTTTCTGTCTGAGCCCTGCCCGCGTCCGACGAAGCAGTAACCGAACCCGACAGGCATTAAGATATTTATGTCTAAGGACAGTTAAAATATTTTTTTTCCTTATACTAATGACACATGCACTTTTTTGTGTGGAAAGCCCTCTTTTATTAAGCAACTGTAGGAAGGCGTTCAGAAATGTCAACAGATGAGCATCAGCTAGGGCTCGGGTCGGGTATCCATCCATCCTCTAATGCTAACCAGTATAGGTATATTCACCTAAATATGTACATATTTTTCCTTTGTGGCTGAACTATCCCTTTATATTTTAATGAAGTAAGTTTAGGTACTTTAAAGCAATGTCACACCTGTTTATAACCAAACCAAGTGTGAACCTAAATGTACTTAGTGCTCTAAAACATGACAACTGTATTCTGCGGCAGTCTGAACGTAAACTTGGCAAGCTGTAAACCGGGCCCCAAGCAACTGAAAACATGAGGGAACTGAAAGAGGAATTTTCAGATTTTGACACACGTCTGAAATATGAAATCCTGATCCGTATTAAGCAGTGTGGATATTGTTGAACACAGAGACAAATCGTGCTCATCTCCAATGACCCCGGCGAGGAAAATGAAAGTCCACACCCTATCAGTAAATAAATCAATCAAAATTTAATTCAGACTTGCACACGGTGACCTTCACTTCGGCGGTCTTATAAAAACGGCCATCATGCCACGTGAATTTCATTTACGGCCTCCAACTCTCTGTCCTCTAAAAGCAATAAGGAGTAATTGGGGATGGCACTCACTCATACCAAATGATCTTTTTCAGTCCTCCACACTGAGCTTTCACGGAAACACAATCCCTCTCTCACTCCCTCACGTCCATTGTCTTCTGTCTCCTCGATGCGCATTTATCCCATTACTCTCACTGTGGAGACTAATTAACTCTGCATAAGTGAAAATGAGAATTGGTTTCTAGTGGGTGTTGGACGCATGACAGAGCCTCTCAATCCTCACGTACGTGGCTTACACACCTTTGGCTTCCACTGTGATTGTTAATCTGTATGTCCCCAATTAAAGCCCACTGGGGGTGTCATCGCGATGTCATCAGGTGTGGGCTCATTAACACTCAAGGGTTCGCTCGGCCCACTCAAGACCTGGCACAGGCTCATTTGTTTCCCTGTGTAATGAAGGAGGGTGGAAATGAGCGTAATATGTTTGCTTCAATTAAGAGATACCACAAAAAGCAACTCTGTTGCACTTAATGACTGTAATTTTGTTGTAAGCGTAAGGTCACATGTAATCACTTCCAGGGCCTTCCTTTAGGAAGTGCAACTGGTGCTGCCACACCGGGCCCTGTGCTTGAGTGGGCCTCACAATGAATGGACAAAGGGGACCCTAATCCCACGATGACTGGCCAAATGCATACAATCCCACCATTTCTAAAACATATTTAGGGTAGACTGAGTACAGTATATACCATTTTTGCTTTTACTAGATGCTCAAATTAAGTGATTTTCACATATCATGCATTGATAATAGCCATAAGTAGTTTATATTTTTCACAATTAGCTCATAAACATAAGGTGCACAGTTGAGACAGTACCATGGTACAGTCTCATGGTGTAACGCTCAGGCATGGAGGAGACAAGACAACTGTAGATAAGTTAAAAGGTATTTAATGAAAGCTTTAGCAGGGCAAACAAAACAGTTCAGAATAAGGTGAAAGTGATCTCCTGATCGCTCTTTCAATAGTCCATAGTAACTCCAGGCGATCTCCTGATCGCATAAACTCAAAACAGCCTCTGCTTATCTCTCAAATAGCTGTGTGCTGATTTACTCAATCATGGTGAGGACTTTGTGCACTTAAAGACAGGTGAACAGACAAGGTGAGTATTATCGGATAAGTGAACTAGAGGTATCTCACTGTCCGTTGGCAGCTTTTTTTTGTGCTCTTACATTGTATACCCTGCTGGCTAGTTCCATAGCTAAGTACCAAGAACTACGTCAACATATTGTCAACACGTACACAAGTCAAGTAAACATGAAAATAAAATAAAAGTAAATAAAAGTTATATTCTTAAAAAAAAATTCTGGACCCTGATCCTGAAAGAATGCTGGTTGGGTGCTTCGACCAATAGCATGAAAACACGATTCACAAGAATAATCAAGAACCACAGTGTTCATGAATTAACAGCTTTTATTGGAACAGCGTGACTGAATTTCCTTTTGTGCGAAGGCTGGTGATCACGGGCACTGATCAAAAGGCTTGAATGAATAGTATGGACTGAAGTAAACACTAACAGAACTCTGTTGCCTGTTTGTTATTAGAGGATTATGTTAGTATCATGGCAGGAGCCAGTGCTCCCAGAAAAACAATAATGCAAAGGGAACAGATGTGGCCCACTGTGCCTGGCAACACATGAAATGTCAAGTGCACTTGAAAGAATCACTGTGTGCAGAATCAGAATAACACAGACACACACAGATGAAACCAACCCCTTCTTAAAAGCTTGTTTTTTTTTTCTCTCTCTTTTTTAAATTCTTCCTCTTCAGTGTACCGAGCCTGCATGTATACTATGATCTCTCCATATTTTTGTTATTTTATGCTGTTATTTCCTATGTAATCCTAATTGATTTGAGTATGCAGTGTTCTGTGTAATAGACCATTGCTGTAAAGCCTTAGCTGAAGTCACTATCGATTCAGACTTCTTTCAGTTAAACTAAATCAAATGTGAAAATGTGAGGCTGCTCTAGGAATTGCATTAGCATCATCTTTTTTTAAAGGTTAAATTGATATATTTTCTGTTTAAAAACTGGCATGTACATGTTTATACAATGTTTAAATAAGGCATTGTTCAGTTTTGTTAAGAATCCTAACCAGCCTGACATAGCAACACTGACTCAATCAATACCGTGAGTTTGGGGGAGGGGTCATCTCTTTTCCTGACCAATGGCAGGCAGGAGAAAACAAGTTTGAAACAATCATTATTTTTTCAATTGATGGCATTAGTGGTGTAAGTTGCATGCTTCACTTATATAAGTTATAGCTCACCCCAAAAAGCAACACTGGACCAAATGTACTTTTTTTTTATATATAGGGCTAGGTTTGCAATGACATTAAAACAAGTAAGGGATAATAGAATATTCTTTTTTTTCTCTCCTTTTTTTGTGATCTGTCCCTTTAGGTGTCATGTGCCATCAGTGTGACACTAAATGAACATGTCTCATAGCCCTATTCTCTGTGGACAGATTATATGCAAAAAAGCATCCATCAGAGGATAAGCCTCGGAGTGAGAGGCATTGATCTCCTGTGGGTTCCGATCAGCAATAATCACCCCCTTCTCAGTCCTGGTAATGCTAACCTATTGATCTGTTCCACGCCTGCTCTCTATGCACACATTTATTTTCATTAACATTGTTATACACTAGATGCTTTAGACATCACAGAGACACACAAACACACACAATTCAATGGGGCACAGTGGCCAGGGGTCTCTTACCACTTGGGGGCCCCAAACTGTTGCAGATATATTATGCATGTAGTATAGAAACAAATATTTTTGTTTCACTTGTGTAACTGGCTGATCAGTGTCAAATTCTGCAATACTAAAGATTGTGCTTGATATCGAGCGGCTATTAATAACCTAATTTGCACTGGGAGCAGGAGGCCTGTTTAGAGAAGTTTTTTGTTGTTTGAAGACTGAACAGGAAGTTGACTCGGAATGTCAGAAAGTGGGATTTAATAAATAAAAACTACGTTAATTGAATTTTTATTATTTATTCATTTTTCCATCAAACTGATTTTTTGACAAAGTCTTGACAATTTTCCTTATAAAATGTACTTTTACATTCACAATTCGCATTCACATTGAATTCCAGTTCCCGTTTGTTAGCTGTCAATTCATAAGATTCAATTAAATTCAAGAATTGAATCAGATTTGCAGTGTAGTTTTGAATTGCCCACAACCCTGGTATGGAAATGTGGAAGGTGGGATGTGGAGGGTCTGATTGATTTTGCACTCTGCGGTCCAGGATCTTATATTACAACCACACTAAGTAGAAAAGGTATTAAACAAGCAGCAAGGGAGTTCTTTTAAACTGCTCTCAAACAATATATATGTAAAAAAAAACTATTAGGTTTTCCTCTTGGTACAGTCCTCCTAACTGGCTTTTTAAATGCACTGTAAGTAATGGGCATTTAGGAAAAGGACTGCAATATAGTTCGTAAGAGATGGTTTATAAGAGGGAGTGGGGAGAGAGAGAAAATGAAAGACAGAGAGTCCTGTTTTAATTAGTGTGGTCATCTGAGGTACAAGAGTTGGCTCACCTCATATTAATGAGAGATGACCTAACCAAAGTCACACTGACTTCAGCTAATAGTTAGGCTAGCGTTTTCTCCCTCAGAGCAGAGAGCAGCAGCGCACACTCCCTCGGCTCACAAACCGCCTGCTGTACATAATCAGCGCTTGGTCTGAGCACCAAGGCAAATCAATACATCATAAATATATGCTGTAATATTTATTCATGGATGATCTGTGAGCCGCAGAGGCCACAAATCTAATTCATTCAACACTGTCGTGTACAAGCAGGAAACAACAGCAGCCATTAAATACAGCTCTGATCGACCGGGCTGAGATTCCAGCAGTGCCTCGTGGCCACACTGGAGCACAGGATCTATCCAATCACGGCACTGAGACAAAAATCTACTGATGCTGCAATGCCTTCTGGGAGTGTGCCTGCTGTCAAGCTGCAAGTTTTGGGGAGGGTGCTTTGTTTATCAATTCATTTATCTCACAAAAAAAGAGAAGGATGAGCACTTATTAACTTCCCTCTTGCCCCACTCCTCCTCCCAGAGGTATTCCTCCATAAATAAAAGGAGTGAAGATCTTTGCATAATTGTTTGTTTCTCTTTAAAAATAAGTAATTAAGAGTGTGGGATTGAAGGGCAGCGAGCCAGAAGAGGAGTCGGGGGAATAATTAAGGATTGATCAACAAGAGAGACATCTACAGGAACTTCAGTCTGTGTTGGCACGATCACAGATGGCACTCTCAAAATATCTTTGTTGTGTGCGTGTGTCTGTATTTGTGTACGGTTGAGTGTGTGTGTGTATGCAGGTCGTTTAAAAGGACCGTACCTTGTGTTGTGAACTTAAATGTAATGTTTTCACTTGTACAAAAGGCACAAAAGGTCAAAGGCACAAGAAAAAAATTATATAAAAAAAGCTGGGTTACATCTAAATGAACTGTTTATATTCTAGTCCAAAATATCCTTTCATATCACTGAACTTCATATTCATATTTTAATATATTTTACCACTTTTTCTCAAAGAGTAGAAGTTGAGCATAATTTGGCAGAAAAAGGATTATTTAACATTTCTGTTAATTTAGAGCTGAAATATAATACATATAATACATTTTTAAAAATCAGAAAATGGACCGGCAATTTAGTGACATCTCTACCGTTGTGGTCCTGTCTGGTCTTTTAGTCTTGACCAAAAAGAGACCTGAAGACTCAGATCTTAAAAAAGGGTCTTCTCAAGACCAAAACCGATCTTGTAGTTAACCTGTAACATTAACTACTAAGTTAGAATGGTAGTAATACACAGAATCATGTGACAAAATAACTAAAGCAAACTAACATGGCAAATATAAAAATAAATCCTTAATAATTACAAAATATGAATAAAGTCTCTGAAAGTATACTAAACTAACTCTATTACATGCAGGAATTGTGATGTTTCCCTTCCACTTTCTGATATAATGAGAAATCCCACACCCAGAACATCCCGTCCCGTAACAAGCTGGACACTGACACACTGAAAGACAGCAGCAGAAGTGGACATGCAAAATGTAACCTGTCCACAAAATACAGCACAATACTGTACAATGTGGTGTAACAGTGTAACTGTAAAGCATAAGGATTTGATGATGCCATGAGACTGTGTGACATCGCCTCAAGCTCTTTTCAGTATGTGTAAGACATAGTGTCGATAATAACAAATATTGATGAAACAAATTAGTTTGCCAGCTTTGAAATGTCAAGTCCCACTGTGTTTGGATGGTCTATGAAGGTTATAGATTTAAATTAAATTGAGTCTAGTATAGTAAGTTTAGTGGGCCTTCCTACTAACTCTCTCAGCACAAGAATATAAGGCCTGTGCTCACAAAGTCATGGTATCTTCATGTCATTAAGTCATGCTTAAATAAAACTCAGGAATTTTTTTGTGAGCGTGAGAGTTAGGTTACTAAATTATTAGTGGTTCAGAGCACTGACAGCAATACCCTGTGCTTAAGACAGAGCTCACTGTGAGGGATACATTTTTTTTATATGAAAATAAGAAAATAATACTTTTATTCTGTAAGAATGATCAGTGGCGACTGTAAAGAAATTTGTAATGTTTCTAAAAGTTGAAGTTTCTATTCATCAAAGAATCCTGAAACGTGTATCACAGTTTCCACAAATATATATGAAGCAGCGCAACTGCTATTGCACGTTATTATTTTAATAATAAAAAGTACTACGCATCTTCTAGACCATTAGTAATAAACCTTTCTCACAACTTCCGTATTTTGCACAGGAAATACGCAATTGCTGTGTGAAGCTATTTCTGCCCTGGTATGCAGGTAACCAGGTAAAGAACAAAGATGGCGCAAACATCAAGCAGGAGTTGTTTTAGTGTTCTTGCAATTCCCAAAACCAGCCTTGTTTATCTTTCCATTCCTTCCCTGCAAAGGAAGAAGGAAGATGAGAATGGGTTCAAGCTATTCGGCGAGATGAAGCACCAACTTTTTCAGTTAAAAGGAGGAGTACTCATGTCTGCAGCAGACACTCCACACCAGAGGACTACGTCGTGGGGATCACTGTTCACTGCTCAAAACCAGACCCTTACACCTGAAACAATTACTCCTGTAAAGTAAAAAGGGAGTCAGTGTATGATCGGTGCCAAAAACGACAGCCGTTAACGTCGGTAGGAGACGAGAGGAATGGCTTTGCCAATAAAGCTTTCAAACTGGACCATGATTATTATATAAGAAATTCCACCTCCTTAGACGTTTGCTTTAGCTGCTTTTCCACTATCGTGCGAATGGTTCATAGAACGGTCAGGTACGGTTTCGACTGACTAACCTGCCAAACCATACTGATAGACTGTGTGTGCTAAGCAAAAGAGCACTATATGATCAAACAGCCAAGTAGCTGTTGTGCTGTGTTCATAGCTCATACGTTAATACTGACAATAAATGAGTTAGAAAGTTTACCTTTTGTGTGCGTCTCGGCTGGCATGCATACGTCGGCAAAGGTGAACTTTGGCAAACCATGAGGGAAGTTGTGTAGAATCTCTCCATTTTTAAATTACCCGGCTTTCTGCTGTGTTGACATTACACAGGAAGTCTGCATACCCTGCATACTCTCTCTTAAGCCTGTGGCTTAAAAATGCTTAACCAATAAAACTATGAATGAACACATGTGGAGTTATGTACTTAACAAAAAAAAGGTGAACTAACTGAAACCATCTTTTATATTCTAGTCTCTTTAAAATAGCCACCCTTTGCACACTCTTGGCATTCTCTCGATGAGCTTCAAGAGGTAGTCACCTGAAATGGTTTTCCAACAGTCTTGAAGG
>JAUCMU010000063.1:7638833-7659863 GCA_032275025.1 Enteromius treurensis
GCCAAAGACATCCGTCTTCCCAAAGCATGTCACCTAGGATGGCTCATCAACCAGGCGTTTCATGACTTTGAACTGACAATTCCTGTCATAGGCCTCTTCCGATCTTGTACATGTTGTCCCAAAACATTTTAGCAGGATGTTACATATACTAGATATATTTCTTTTGGTATCTCTTGTCCAGTGTGCGAATCATTTCCTCAAATCCCTCTTTGTTAAAAGTGAGTTCACACCTGAGATGACTTGGGCGAATATATCTCGCTATTCACGTGTAGTTGGACACTTGAACATGTCAAGTTTACGCCGGTTTCACACTGCACGCGTCAGCACCGCATTTTTTTTTCAGTGCCCATGTTAACGAATGAGAGCACACAGGGGCAGCGCAGAAGCAGAGAAATGACATTAATCAAAGCACATGGCACACAATGTTTGGAGAAGAACGCTGGAAAATACAACAGAAAGATGCTTGTCTATAGCCTACTGCAGTACACACTGCCAGTATGAAAGCACAATTGGCGTGCACTGCTCCTCCTCTAATTTGCGTGAATCACGCTGCAGGATGTCTAATTGCGTCTTTGCATTGACTTAACATGTAAATCACTCACGCTTAACGCTTCATTCACGTCTGGTGTGAACGCAAGAATGAATGTCTTGTTACGTCCATGAATGCATTTGTTTATTTAATATAAATCGCAACATTTGCTGTAATGTAATCGCATAGGCTGACATCACGATTGAATAACTAGATAACTAATAAATAACTTCTTATCTATTGACCAGTTCACATTTACAGCTCTGCATGTTTCCAGGGTAAAAACATGGGCTAATTTTGCAAAAACAAGCTTATTAAAAATGCACAATTATAAATATATTATAGGTCAGTGGTTTTCAAACTTGTTCCTGGGGACCCACAGCTCTGCACATTTGTATGTCTCCCTAATTTAAAAACCTGATTCAGATCCTCAGCTCAAACTCAATTTAAACTCAAATGAGTATGTCAGATAAGAGAGACATGCGAAATGTGCAGAGCAGTGGGTCCAGAGGAACAGGATTGAAAACCACTGTTATAGATGGCGCTTTCATAATAACAGAAATAATTCATAAAATCACTGCTGTTTTAAGTTTAATCATTAAACCTGGCCATACAGTACAACAATTCCTTCCATCCGCAATTCATTTAAAACCTCTGGAAATCATAATTACGAGTTTCTTGTACAATTTTGTCCTTAGATTAGATCCAACTAAATGTAAGACTTTTAAAAGACCCGCGGGAACCCTGAATAACAATTAATTAGCATTCTCAAGAAACATACTAAAGTGATAGTGAAAGCTGATTTTATAAACAATGACACATCAAGAGAAAACATGAAGTTCACCACACTTTTAAAGAGAAGAGGAAAGTGTAACCACACTTATTCAGAGAAGTTCATTTCTGAATAGCAAATAGTATTTTAACATTGAAAACGCACACAGATATATGCTACAACACAAAACACCAAAATCATAGACTATAAACAATCCTTATATATCAGCACACCATTGAGTCGACTTACTACTTTTGCTTGCGTTAAAACCTTGTATTTCCCATCTGCATCACTTTGGCGCCAATTAACACACCATATGTTAGGCCTAGCTTTAAAATTACCTTAAGTGATGATGTGAAGTATGGCCATTGCCTTTATAGATGTATAGAGACAGCCGTGTCAAGATAGCTATAAACAATGAGCATTATCGAGTCACATTATTTGAATACAAAAGTGTTCATTTAATTTAATAACATTATCTTCTAAATTTGTACTCAACCCCAAGTAAACATCAAAGGGTGTTTGCATGCCCTACAGCAGCGTCTAATAATTATTCATGAGACTGCATGGCCTTATCCAATGAGAAGGTTCTGCCTCATTATTAGTCATGACATTACGTGACATTCACTAAAGACCTGCATTTCAAACACGGGTCGTGAGAGTCTGTTTGCATGCTTTCCCCTCGATGCTGACAAAGCAACAGGTTTTTAAATCAATGATTGACTCCTCTGACGTGTTTGTGTGCGAAAGGCATTTAATATAGGAGCCTGTATATTCATAAAGAGGTGGACTGGGACACGTATACAATGCAGTTTCCGACACAAAGGCTATATATCCGTTTATATATCCTTTTAAATCAACGTTGCATAACTGCAATTAAAAATGCAAAGCACATTTAAAGTAAAGTAAAAGCAAACTGTTCTTTATTAAACGGTGCATGAAGTTACAGATATAAAATGACATATTTGTGCAAAGCTTCAAAACAGTGCTTGAGCATTTTAATTATAGTGAGCTTTTGTAAGAAGAACATCTGATATGCCATAAAAGCATTTTTTTCCCTTTGTTTCTCAAAGAAAGACATTTTAAGATAAGAGCAAACTACAACTGTAAATCACTGGATAAATGTCTGAATATTTCAAGACACAGAGCAGCTAAACATTTTTTATTGTATTTGTGTTTACTTAAAACTGTTCATTTATTAAGCGGAAGGGGAAAAGCAGCTGCACTATTTACTAATGATGTGTGGTGTATAGAGGAAACAAAGATAAGCAGAAATACGCAGAACTCATTTTTCACTGTGACAGGACGCTGCTGATGATCCCAGAGAAACAATGATCGGAGAAGGATGAAATATCCTCGGTAATTTGTGTGTTAAGTAATCCACCTCCAGCTCATCCATTTTAAAACTCACAAGAAAGTGTTTTTTTAGACCACAGTAAAACTCGCTCTCCCCAGGGGTGTCAGTTAGCAGGTCAAGAGAAACAGACCTGCTGTTCTCCCTGGAGAGCGTCAGACAGCACCAAAGAGAGAAAAAAAAATAAATAAAAAGAAAATAAAAAGCTCTTGACACACACACACACACACACACACGGTTTCTTCGGACTGGATAAAGTCATTTGCAGCCTCGGCACAGTCTCCCAATACCAGCCAACTGGCTCCAGTGAAATTAGATCAGTTTATCGACTGCTGGCCTGACTTAAAGTGTGTCCTAATCATGTAACTCTCTTTGCTTTTAAAGATAGCCACTCAACACCAAACATACTGATTGAAAACGAAAAGATAAAAGGAGTGGAAACAAATGTCTTTAGCTGAGGACTCCAGGCTGGAGATAAGCAGACAATGATGTCCTGCAGGCCTCCAACTGGTTGAGAAGATGAACCCAAGCAGTACTTATTCTTAACATTAGCTTTTGCACCCGCTGAATCTACAGCCCCGTTAAAGGCAAAAAGAAATACAGGTGTTAACTTGGCTAATACAGATATTTGAATTGATTTTAGGGAGATGAACTTGTAAACCAAGAAGTTGCAGGTTTGAGTCCCAGGTCCAGAAGGGATTGTAGGTGGGGGGAGTTAATATCCAGCGCTCTCTCCACCTTCAATACCACGACTGAGGTGAGACCCTAGAGCAACACACTGATCCCCCTAACTGCTCCCTGGGCGCCACAGCATTGGCCATCCACTGCTTCGGGTGTGTGTGTACACGATGTATGTGTCTGTGCAAGCGCACTTTGAATGGGTTAAATCCAGAGCACAAATTCCAAGTATGGGTCACCATACTTGGCCACAATGTCACTTCACTGCATACATACACATAGAGCTGGGCGATTTGGCGGTTAATTAAACAGTTTAACTCAATTTATTTTTTTTTTTCCTCATAGTTCACTGACAAATCTTGGACACTAAATATGCTCACAAATTACAAGCGAGAGATTTTTGAACGAAGGGTGCATTACTTGATTTTAAAATAATTGAAGGAAACACGCATCTACTATCTATGATCATTTATTAAACATCAATGTTGAACAACTGAAATTAAAGCACACATTGCCCAAAACTAACAGTCACTTTGTTCTTATTAAAAATAAATAACAAAATAAATTATTTATTAATGTTTTTCTTATTAAAAGGTAGAAAATAAGCAGTATCTCTTCTAAATAAAATAACTCCTGTATATCCTGTAAATATTATTTCAAACAGTGCATTTCTTGCATCTTCTGTAAACAAATATTTTAATTTGCAATGTATCAATGTAAACAACACATTGTTGTAATGAAAATAGAACTCTTCTAAACACGGTTGCATGAGGTGATCTTAGTGATCTTGTCATGTCACTATATGGACATTAATAGTACTCTTCTTACTTAGAAACACGAGCATGTTAAACTTTTCAAGTTATGTCTTGTACATGTCTGGCAGCGCAGGAAAGATGTGATCGCGAGTGCACAGAGTATCTTCTGTTGACAGTTTTAACGAGCTGTTTAAACCCGCTTCGCTCCGCTGTAGCCAAGGGAGTCATATCATTTGTGATGTACAGAGAATGGAAGGGCCTGGCAGAAGCCCCTCCCATGATGTCAATTCGCGTTTGCTGTGAAGAGAATTTCACGCACGAATGAAGCGAGTAAACGTAAAATGTTCAAGGGTCCAACTACGTGTGAATAACGTAATTTATTGCGCAAGTCGCGTCTGGTGTGAACGTAGCGTAACGGAGCGGGTCACGTGACTCCACACACGGTACTGTTTTAAAATGGAAAGTAATCGAAATAATCGACCTGGAAAAATGTTAAATATTATCTGTTCAGAATGTCGATTTCGATTACTTTTCGATTAATTGCCCAGCCCTAGACACACATATTCATACACACACATTATGTAAGTAATAAAATTGATTGATTTATTACATGCACATACATATAAATACACTTCAGGAAATAAAACGAAAATAAAAATGTTGCACTGATAATTAAATGAAATAAGTTGAAATAAATGGAGTAAAACAAAATAAATTAATACTAAATATTAATATAAAAATTATAAAAGTTTAAAAGCATTCAACAAAGTAGCTTGCATTTATACTTAAAAAAAAACTGAAATAGTATAAAATCTAAAAATAAAAAAAAGAAAAGCTAAACAACTGATGCAAAATAATAATAAATTAGCATTGTTCTTTTTGGTTGCAATCAGTATTTGAAAAAAAAAAGCTGTTCATGATTACATACTGTATATAAGCAAATTTTATGCTAAATGCAAACTTAATGTAAAAATCTAAAAAAATAAAAATAAAAAATAAAAAAAAGTAACAAAATGGTTACAAATAAGCAAATGAAAAAGAAAATATACGCAAATAAATACTGTCTTTTTTTTCTAATTTACTTATGGATGTTAAGACGCATAAAATAAAGGTTGATGTACACCACTATTAGTTTATATATATATATATATATATATTTTTTCTTTTTTTTTTTTTTTTTTTCTTTTGGTTACATAATTTAAACAATCAGTAACTGCTAAAGGAGTCATACAAAGCCAATTTTCCACAAGCTAATATGATTCTTTAGGATCTTAATGGAAAGTTTGTATAATGGGTTGTTTTAAAATTTCTCAGAGATATAAAATGCTCATTTTACCCTGTCAAAAACAGCTCTTCAGAAATCACTCTGTTCTGTGTACTTCCCCTTTAAATCTTCATGAGCTTCGCTGACTCCGCCCCTCTTTTCCAAGGCACTCTCGAAGGATCTTTTTTTAACCGTATTCAAAGTAAAACTTGCTAATTAGCACATTATCAGGAAAGGTGATTTGCAAAGATTAATTAAAAGACATTATACTCACTGCTTCTGTAGGTGAGGCTGAATCATGAATGAATCGAAAGAACATAAACGCATTTCAGTTGATCAAAGGCGCGTTTCCCTTCAGAACCAAACGTAAGGTTAATTCTCTGCGTCTGGAGTAAATGACTACTGCTATGTTCATTTAATACATTCAACTGCAAAACACCTCAATCTCTTAGGAGTCTTGCTTGTCTCTGTGTCTTGGTCTGATGACGTCTCACTCAGGGCGGGTCTGAGGTAAAACACCAGTTCAGTCTGTGTGACACGCTGCTGTCAATTAACTCTTGTGGGAGTGGCCTCCTCACACCGGCATGCATTTGAGTATGGCTTGATTTGAGAAGGGGCAACTTATTTTCATTAAATGAAAAGAAAACTACTGGGAGGATCTTAATGATTGTAGGGTTGTTGTGTAAACACACTCCCAACACACATTTCAGTTCAAACAGCTTGTAAAAGTGCATGTACCACAGTATGACCCCTTTAAGGTGTTTATTGTGTAAGTCACAGTCTAACGTGTCTACAACATAAATCAGTTTAAATCCAAAGACAGAGTCTGCTTTATCAAAATTGCTTTTTCAGTAGGATTTTAATACCTGAACATCCTAATATGTCCGGCGTAATCCTATCATGTGTGGATGTGTATGCCATCTGTCTGCAGCGCTCCAGCTGAGCGATTCCTGTCTCTGAGACGGCAGCGGCGCCAGTGACGTCAACAAGCAACAAGGTTGCGGCCCACACGCGATTACTGCGGTGATGGCGCCCAAAGGGTCAGAACACGGTGCAAACAGTACACAGAACCTCAGACAACCTTCGGCAGCTCGAACACAAGCATGAGGTCTGGCTGACCAGGGACGGACGCTGAGTGGCTTATGTCAGACCAGCGGAGAGGACAGGTGCCACTTGAACCTGGTGAGGATGCCTGAAATCAGATTTATCAGCTAGCTTCTGCCTTGCTCCATCTCTCGCACAGTCCTGAGAGGCGTTTTACACACCCTGTCTGACAACCCACCCCACGGCCTGCCAAACAGATCAAATAGCTGCCACAAGGTTGAGGTGCTCTGGAGCACATGATCGTTCCTAGAGGACCATCTCTTTCTGGGAATATGCTCAAAATAGACTGATGTGATGTGACTGTATAAAGCTGTCTAAATAATATAAATAAGATATTAAACGCAGCTTAATTAAAAAGGAATAAAAAGGCATCATGGTTTACACAAAAACATTCAAAGGCACAAACGATTTCAACATTTATGAGAAGAAATTATTCTTAAGCAACAATCTAGAATACTAGCATGGTTTCTAAAGGATCATGTGACCCAGAAGACTGGGGTAATGACGCTGAAAATTCAATACTGCCATCACATGAATAAGTTATAATTTTAAATGATTTTAAGAGAATTACTTTATAAACACATTCACACACACACACACACACACACTATATTATATTATATTATTATATTTATGGGGTGGGCATAGACACATTTTTTTACTCTAGATTAAAATGGCTCATTTGAATTCTGCCAAAGGCATTCAGAATATGTGTGCTACCTAAATAAGGAATAAAAGTAAAGCCCTATTCGGACGGGACTAGTTTTACAGGGGGTCGTTAGAGAATGTTTTGTTTCACAGACGTACTTGGTGATTGTAATCCCATCCGAATCTGCCACGTCTGTGTTTTTCTCCAACAACCTCTGTGATAATTCTAGAGTCTGAATGCGATGTCTGTGATATTATTTTTCACAACGTGTTTCCTTTTGGGTTTTAGCCAATGTGATACGCCCTAGATGCTCTTACCACACGCGCATTTAATATGTTTTGATGTAAAAAATAAATAAATAAATACAAATAAAGACCCAGATCACGTTAAGACGGACTGTTGTAAAATCAGGTAAGATTACTCCCATTCATTTCTGCACTCGTTTACATATGTTTTAATTATCAAAATTAAAGTGTGTATTACAACAAAAAATCATAATAGTTGAACTAAAGTACCTACACATTAACATGCTTTTGCTATACTAGCCATAGCTTCACCATGGTATTTGTGATTATACTAATTGTAATCAATCTGAATGACTATAACAATGCACGCATACAGGGCGCGTGATCTCTGAGATGCCCAGATGTACAAAACAGACCCTCTCACCTCTGTAAGAAACACGGAGGTGTTAGTCCCGTCCGAAATGGTACATGAAGATCAGAGATGACAGGTGATAAGAATGGAAGTTCACACGTACAGTACTTTAGAAAACGAGTCCCGTCCGAATAGGGCTACAGTGCAATTTGGCTAGGTATACATCCGCGCTAAAATGTCAAGGTGAAAGTCTTCATAGCTTGCGTATGATCGTTGTGAATAGATTAACAGTAATATTTTTTTTAGCGCGCGAGACGAGTCTCACATAAACGCAGCACATTAACGCCACTAATATATATATATATATATATATATATATTTTTTTTTTTGTGCTATTATATGGATCTAAATTGAAAGGTGATACAAAATTCTCACCTGATAGCATTATAGGGCATGTTCACAAATGCAAACGGGTGAAGGTTATCAAAGAAGAGATGTTTACTTACTACAGAGGGAGGCTGACTCATGGGCCCTCACAGGTTCTCTCTCTCTCTCTGTCCTGGGGGCTGGAGCTCAGCAGGAGACTTGAAGCCTCCAAAGCAAAAAGCTGTAGGGGTGCAAATCTCGATTGTGGGTAAATTATGACATTAAATACCCCCTCTTAGAAGATCTTCCTGGTGTGCCTCTAGCACAACCGGTACTGTCGGATAACACTGTCTCTTTAATATGCTTTAAATTTGGGAATTATACAGGTTACTTTTTGATGAGCCTAGGGAAATTGTGTAAATGGATGTTGTTGTTGCTGGAACAAATGCCATTGAGCAACATCTTTTACATGGTAGCACATACAGTATATTGAGTGATTTTATTGCTTAAACAGTCATTTGTAACCTTTTGTTCCAACCATATCCCCCGAGGTTGACTAGTTTTACTAGTTATGCAGTTCGGACTGTATAAAGCGTAATGCATTAATGAAACGTGTAAAGCTTTTTATGGCTCCTGTAATGATGCACATGAATGGTTCAAAAGCTCTCTGAGATTTTAGTAGCATCAATTTTTGATTTTCAGGTGTCTCCATACCGAATCTGTGACCTGTACCAGGGTATATTCTGAGGCCTTTTACTTTGTCAAGTACGCATTTTAAGGCTTTTTGGTCATTTCTAAAGATTTTATCTTAAAATAGAGCTACACAATCCTAGTTCTCTGACAGGTCTTTAACTGAAAAGACGGCGGGGAGACTGTATATGACAGTTTGCTCTGCTGACTGCACTTTCACCCTCCTTCCCATGTGTTGAGTCCTCCAACCTGACCTAGTCCAAAACCCGGCAGGTCTGGGCACCTGCCGAGAATCACAGCCAGTAACCTTGCTGGGCTTTACCGAAGAAAACTATTCCTTATTAAGCAGACTCTGACTACAAATCTGTGGACTAAAAATAAGAGGAAATAAATAGAAGTGTGTCAGTTGCCAATTTTGTCAACAATCTTGCCGTGGTTCACTTGGTTTACTGAAATTAATTTTACTTTTACTGTACTTTTTTACAGTAATATATACTGTATATATTTTAGTACGTGCTTAATTCATAAATACAAAAAAATGCTAGATTAAAACAGGTTAAATTTATGATATCTTATTAAAGTTTGTGAATATTTGTAAATTATCTACAAATAATATAAATTTACAGTGATGTTCATTCATAACTCATTACATTTGATTTTACTTTAAATAGTTTTTTTTTTCTTCTTATTTTTATGATGTGTAATTCTAGTACACCTTAACATGTTTTGTGTTGCTTTTCATGTTATTTAGCAAACATTTCTCACAATTCATCCTGTGGCTTTTTTAATAAATTGAAAAGTATTTGTTCACAGAGTACAGTAAGGTCAGCCATGTTTTATTATACAGGATAAAAGGCTTTAGTTTTTCCCTCTGCATGTTTTGCTCACTTCTTTGTTTTTATTTTGTACATATAAGAAACTGTTGTGTCTGCTATATAAAGGCATTAGTTTCTAGCATGTCACCCTCCAGCATGAAATATTTACTGTATAATACTGTATAATTCCTGTATAGCTCAGTGCTAGCAACCGAAGTTAACTCTCTTTTGCAAATAAGCCTCCCACTTTCATTTAAACCATTCACAATACTGCTCTGTTTTGGTTCAGACAAAGACCTGTCTGCGAGAGGTTTGGCAGAGAGAAGTGGCAGAGCGAAAGACAGTAAAAGAGACAACATGGAGAAAGGGACGACATAAACAGCATAAGTGTGGTCTTTTTTTAAATCCAACTCTTTGCCACACACATAATCCCGCTATAATTTAAATCACACTCCAGGACACAACCACCGCAGTTTCAAAGAAAAACAGCTTTTAAATGTTTGTGGATAGTGACAAGAAGGAAAAAGAAGTGGATGGAGAACAAAAGCAGAAGAGGGAACGAGTTCACAGTATTGAGACATTGGATCAGTTGTTGTAGAAGCCCGGCAAGGAAAGAGGGAAGGTTTTTTTCTGTGCCGGGACTGGACTGTAGACAATGGGGCGGATAGATAGAAGTGCTAGAGGGAGGAGGTGAGGGAAATAGAGGCAGGAGGGAAGACAAAGCTGGATGTAATGATGTAGCTTTCAATTACCCACCTATTTCACCTGACTGCCTCACAGGGCAACCGCTGCACAACCAACACACACACACACACACACACACACACACACACTTCCCCTGTCCTAAAAACAGCCCACAGGAAATGTTATTGCTCAAAGGTTGCTGTTTTATAGCTCAGGAGACATAATGGCATCAGTTAAGTGTCTTTTGAATATCTCATATTTCCCACTAGTCCTTTTAGGAGAAATAAAAACAGAAGCAAATGAGAAAATTGTTGACCTAGAGCTACTATTGTTAGTTGGCTAACAATTTATTTTGATGGTCTAAACTACACTACAGATGTGATTCCAAAGATTAATTAATTAACAAGTTCATTGCAGCACAACTAAATAATATCCTCACCCTCCTGTGCACTTCTGCTCTCTCGTAATTTCTTGGACTGTTCGTCGTTACTTCTGCCTCGTAGTGTGTGCACTTAGCTCACACTTAAGTTCCAGTCTAGCAGACGTAGCGACAGACCTCGTTTTTGTAATGCATGAAATCTTTGAGAAAAAAAAAGAAAAAAATGAAAGCTTGGTTCTGTCTACTGTTGTTGATTGGATGGAAGCAGATCATGTCACCAGAGAAAAGTCTGTCATTTTAATCATGATATTTCAATTAAAAATTAAGAGTTCAAAAACTATTTGTAAAAGTGAAGCATAGGCATGTATGAATCCTTCACAATAAGATTAATTAGGGTAAATTTCACCTTCATACTGACTTTAAAGGCAGTTTATACTTTTACTCTTCTCCTCATGTTGTTTCAGACCTTTATGTGTTTATGTGTTTTATGATACACAAATATCAGATATTTTAAATACAATAAAAATCAGAGGAGTCCAATATTGCTTTGGTGACATTTTCAGATTCCAGAAGAATGAAATGACATGATGTTCACTGAAAGATTTTTTTGTTGAATAGATAAGATCCCTAAAGATGCAAAAATTAAAGTTTCACATCCAAACAGATCGGTTTAGTAGTAGGCTCCAGCTTCTTCTACCTCAGGTGCCTTTCTGAAGATTCTGTAAAGACTGCTACCCATGCCTTTATTACATCACAGCTGGACTACTGTAATTCTCTGTATTATGGTATCTCAAAAACCCTAATTTCTTGTTTACAGGTAGTATAAAATCCAGCAGCTAGATTTCTGAAGCGATGCAAAACATTTGATCATGTTACATCTTTTTTGAGATCCCTGCCTGTTCAGTACATAACTGGGTTTAAAACTCTTCTAAAATCATTGAACAACTTAGCTCCGCCATATCTGACAGACTTACTCCACCATTACACCCCTACAAGACGACTACGATCTGAGTTAAAAAACCTCTCCTCCAGATCCCTCACACTCGTTTAAAGACGAGAGGAAATAGAGCATTCAAAGTGGCCGCTCCCACTCTCTGGATTAATTTACCACCTCGTATTACAATGGCCTCCACTTTATCAGAGTTTAAATCCTGTTTAAAAACTTAAACTTAAAAACGTAATACACTTAAATTTAGTTTTAAAAAAAACCTAAAACTTAAAAACTGCTTAAAAAATTTCAAATGATCTTTTTCATATTTTTGCTATTGATATTGTACAGCACTTTGTCTGTTTTTAAATGTGCTTTAGAAATAAACGTGAACTTAAACTTGATTATTATAAGCTAACCGTTGGGAATTGCGTTAAAATAAGGCAATATTTTAATGCCGGCTGGTCATGCACTTTGCTCAAATACTGATTTCGAATAATTTTTAATCAAAAAAGTTACAGACTTTTACAGCTTTAAGTATAATGTAAATGGCTTTAAAAAAAAATCTTGAAAATGATTTCGAAATTGGTTACGTAATTCTGATGAGCTTTTAGTGTGAAAACATACAATATATTAATGATTTATTGATCATATCATTTTCTGCAGTGTGTGAAACATAGTGTCCCAGCTTGTGTGTTTTTTTATGTGTGCTATGTGAGAGAGGAAATGCTTTCCAGTGGGTCTTTCCTCTGCCAGGTCCTGCTGTTTGCGAATGGGTCTGACATCAGATTAGAAGCCTTTTGCTCAGTGATGCTGAATTAAGCATGGCGTATACACCAGCACCACTCTGCACATTTCTCCTAACATTCCATGAGTGTTTATTTAGTCATGCTGTGTGAGGGACCCGTTTACATATCACACACATACCCGCACAAGCTGAGATGCATAAAACAAACTGGATTAACACATGCACAGAGCGGGCTGAATGAGTCTGCATCACACGCACCTAGAGCAGCTGGCCAGGCAAACATCATTGTGTTCCTCCCTCACTTCTTGTGCTTCCATTCACACGCCAGTCAAACTGCAGTGCACGGCTTTCAACAAATGATTTGGCTCATATTTCTAATTTCCTGTAGCTTCTGAGATCCTGGCTATTCTGTTAAGTGCTTGGAGACCAAAGGCCCCTCTCATTACAAGTGAAATTGAGGCAGATTGCATCAACATCACAAGAACCACATGTCTAATGTTAAGAAGGCAGTGCACGAAGCAGATCATTTCCTTTTGATGTAATATCTTATGAAACGCTAATGAACCAGTCTGAGGTCCAGGGAGGATCCTCCAGGTTTGTGCGTTATGATTATTCTCTTACAATACCAAAACTCTCTCAATTGTTATGTTTTGCTAAGGACCAAACATGAAGGATTTTATTCTGGGATCCAGAAGTTAAGTGATTTTCAACAGCATCATGAAGGTAATAATAATAAAAAAAAACTAAAAAAGATGATTCTGGTTACTTAATGGTTCCATTAATGATTCTTTAAAGGAAAAATATATTAGAAAATATTTGGAAGAAGAAAAAAAAGGAAAGCCGTTTACAACTTATTTCAGTTATTTAAGAAGATCGCTAAGACCAAAGAATATAAGTCGCTGTATCCTCATGTTATTTGAGGCGGGAAGAAACCTGTCCAATAATTGTTGCTATTTCATTCATACATTTTTTATAAAGTGGTAATTTTACGTGGTATTTAAAATACCACTTAAAAAACTTTACATTTATAATTTGAGCACTAGCTTTCCTTGATTTAAAGTGTTCCCCAAAATGAAAAAAATTTCAACCATAATGTTATGAAGTTATGAAGCGACGAGAACAGTTTTGTGCTTTTTGAGCTTGTTGTGAGCTGAATGCGTAGATTTATTAAAGTGAATTTTTTTATCGAATTGTACTGCACTGATTCATTACACTTTAATGAATCAGACTACGCCGGTTGAGCTGTATGTTCTTCATTCACTAAAAAGTACCTGCTTACTGTATTGTCAAATGGTGTTTTAGAGCATTGAATAAGTATATCATTTATTACAGTGTTCAGTATGCATTAGCAGAAAAATGCATGTGCAACAGTTAACGGAGCCATTATTTTCTGGTATTTTTTTTTATCCTATGACTGTTGCTTCCCTGTGCAGATCCCATGGCATTATATGGGGCTAAAGCTACCAGTCCAGTGAACTTGTCTAACCTCTGCCACCCCCCCCCTCCCAGCCATATGGTCCAGTAGCGGCTGGGCGGAGGTGTCTGAATGGCATGCAGACTCTCTGCGACGATTCCTCGTTACGGTGGTAAAAATAGACAACAGACACCTCGTCGTGTCACCTCACTCTGACATCAGTGTGAGACAGATGGTGCAAATTAATGACGGTGAAACAGAAAGAGAAAAAATCACTCCTCCTGAAACAACAACCATGGCAAATAAACAAATTAAAGGAGTGGCAGAGATGTCCATTGGTAATTAGTGCTGGGACTGGGCTACAACTCTGCTTTTGACAGAACCCTGGGTGAACATGTTTATAATGTTCAAATATGCCACTGTTTGAATTTATAAGATCCTGCATGGCTAGCGGTTGCTGGTGCGTCACCTTTTTTCTTTTCATTGACTTCTTTTATATTAGATGAAGTAGTTTAGCATTCACTGTCTATAAATAAGTCTTACTGGCCACACTTTGGGTTATTATTGCTTATAATTTTGGTGAATTAATGCCAGATATATATCTCACATACTGTATACTGTATGTAACCAAAACTTGAAGGATCCACTAAAGGAAAAGAATTGTAACTAATGTTTTCTTTAACAGTTTCAGTCATCTTTTGCATAAGCAATGTTTAGATTATCATTTTTATAATTCAGTTTAAACCATGTAAAGTTGCAGTTCCAGTACATTTTTCCATCCAATATTTAACAAGTTTTATGAGTGTTTATTTTGGACCCTGTCTGTTAGCCGTTGTTGATTCGGTTAAGACTTGCTAGGTGAATTGCAGGGTCATGTGGTGTCAGACTTTGTGTGTGAGACTGGTGGATTTCTGAGATAGAAGGAATGAGGCAGAGGAAAGATGAATGTAAATATAGCCCTGCTGGAAAGCTCCCTACTGAATGACCTCTGACAGCCGTTTGCGTTAAATAGCGTTGTAGTTCAGAGATTCAAGCTTTATTGCACAGGTGCTCAGGGAACAAGAGAGGCCTGGGAGGATCTAAAGCATTATTAAAGCTCAGAGAATGTGTGTATATGAAAGAGAGAGAGAGAAGTAGAGGGTTAAAGAGAGAGATCAGGAAGTTATGAAAAGTAAAGGTAACAATTACACAAGAAAGTACCAGAATTTAGGACTAACCGTAAAGGTTACGACATATACAGACCAGGGTCATCATGCTTCATCATGTTACATTTCAATAAAATGTAAGTGTAATAATAGTTGTTAATATATATATATATATATATATATATATATATAATACATAAATAATTAAAATTAAAAAAAATTATAATAATTTTTTTCTCAATTATATCTTAAATTGCTGTATTATTATATGATTTACTTAAATGTTGTTTTTTTAATTAAACATCTACAATAACGTTTAATAATTGTTTTACGTGCTGTACAATAATCAGCTTATTAAACAGTTTTTATTTTTTATTTTTTGGATTCATAATCGTCATATCTAATTTTCTTCTGCTACAGAAATGAGAATAGATAAAGGATAAAAGAAAGTAAGAAACAGGAACCAGAACAGAGAAAATGACTATTTCATGTTCTGTGAGATTGTTCTCTGTGCACTCCAGAGCTATATTTAATAACTGTTCATGATGACGACAGATTATTGTGTGGGAAATTCACGTGTCTTGTTTAAATGTAAAAGTTAAATTGGTTAAATGACAGGCAGATTGCATAGTGGGAGGTTTGAATCCAGATTGCAGGGAAGGCTCAGTAGCTGAACTGTTGATTCTTGTTCACTCCTGTCTCCTGCCAAATAAGCATGACAAACAGTCTGCGGGTGAGTTTACACAAGAAACTTTCTGGTAAATCTGTTTTGTTTTAAGGTGCCACTGCATGTTCATTTTCATTCAGTTTCCTTTCATCTTCCTAAGATACATTCACAACGTGTATTTAACAGCTTTTAACTTCCTTTTTTGTAGAACATGACATTGTGTGCATTCATTATCATAAAGGCAATTTCTCACATACCCTCGATTATAAAGTTATCATACATAGAAATGTATTTTAATACCACTTCCACATTTGGAACCAGAAATTACATTCCTGCTATGATAACCAAGGTCCCATTTGCGCGAAAGGATTGACCTCAATAATACACCATGCTCTTTAATAAATGTAATTGCTCTGGCGCCCCATTGGCTTCATGTAGCTGCTAGCAGTCCCCTCCTCTCCATTTTGATCACACCTGCGCGACAACTTAGAGAGCACGAGTTTGCTGTCCAGTCTTTCATTAAACTTTTGTTCCATTTCAAACCTTTAAGGTGGGGGGATTTGTTTTTGGGGGGGGGGACACCAGATGGCCACCCCTCTCCAGAGGTCCGGTGGAGAGCGGCTAAGTCATCTACTCCGACAGACTGGCTCTTCCCCAGCTGAGGGGCCGTGTGCCAGCCTGAGCCCATATGGCCTCCCTGGCGCCGGAGCCAGGCTCTGGGTGGGCACACCGTGGGTGGCCTGAGCAGCGCTCACCCACCCTGAGGCTCTGCCCACAGGCATGAGGCTGGTCATGGAGAAGATGAGGAGGTGTGGACTTGACAATTTCGGGTGATCTGTGGTATCATTTAACAACTATCACTACCACAGTTGTTGACGTCTGTTACGCCGTAAATTATAAATCTGGCAAAAAACTGGCAGTTGTGTTTGCCAGAATTTTACTGTAAAAAAGACGGTAGTGATTTTCAGTTTTTATGGGACTGAATAATCTATAATTCATTTACTGTTGATAGCGATGTCACTAATGTTAGGAATTTAGAGAAGTATAGGATCCATTTGCAAGCACTATATTAGAATGCAACAAGCTACTGCGTCAGAGCAAGTACTGAGGCTTGCTACTTATAGTACCTCCACAACATGCTGCTGTGAGCACGGAAGAAATACTGCTGGTGCACGTATAACATTATGAAATAACCTGTAGCAGATCAATACAGGTGGAGCTGGGAGGGTGGAGGGCTTCTGAAGCATGCTGCAACTTCTACAACAGTCACTAGCCAAGTCTGAATGTTTAGCAGCTGCTCACTGGCTATCGATACAAGAGAGAACCAATCAGCTGTGCCATGTTATAATGATGTCAATATGTCAGATTGAGTTTGACCAATACTCTGCCATCTAGAGTTTCATGCTAGAACTTTGTGTAGAATCTATACTGTAAATACATGATTAGTTAGTTATAATAAGAGTAACTGGAAACAGACTAATGACAGGGGGAAAACAGAACAGAAACCATGCAAAATTACAATCTAAAAGTCCACAAACAAAATAAGGCCACTATAGTGCAGGATGAACATGACAAAAATATGACATTACTCTAATCCATTTGCTATCTATTTAAAATACTGATAACCACGGTAATAATATGGCAAGTAAAAGAGACCCACAATGAATCAAAGTTTATCAAGTGTCTTTTCCACAGGATGATGTATATACTAATATATAGAAGGTGCACACAGTGTCAGGCACACAAAACACCATCATGGTAACATACAACACTTAAATAATGCAGTAAACAACATGTGATATAAAACAAAACCCAGATGTACATAAGTGTACATAAGTACATAAGAAACAGAATTGTTTAAATAAAATACCATACAATAGGGGAATGTGAGTTTACAGTTTTTCACTTTAAATTATAAGATGACTCTTGGTTTTTTCTTACAAAGTCTGTACATTTAATGTGTGCTACTGTAAAATGACCTATTACCAAAACTATTTCTCATTTTCTCAGTAAGAGAAACTTGCCATTAATCAATTAACATGTTTTACTGTTACATTTTTATCATCTTTTACCATTAATATTCTGAAAAATAGCAGTAGAGTGTAGCACTATATATTTTGAGTATTGTATACTGTAAAAATCAAGCTGTTTCAGTTGTTTGATGGTTATTTAAAAATTTAGTGAAGATTCACCTAATAAAAATGTAATTTTTAATATAGCGCTGTGCTGGCACCAGTATAGTACTGGTTGAATGACATTTAGTGCTAGTTTGAGTGTCTGTCAGACCTGATCGCACTGTTTATTTTGCCATGACGATGGGTTCCAAAAACGGCTAGTGCACAGAAAAGCTTGAAGTGTCATGTTGCTAGGAAACATTTCAGTGGGCTCTCTCTGTCAAAGAAACTTATGTGAATGATTCAGAAAAATTCTGTCTGGAGACAAAATGCAGATAGATGACACATGTCTGGTTGCGTGCACACCTTCTGGTGCACTGCTGGACTAAACGCTGTTATCCACTCTCAGCATAATACCCATTCCCTGTGGTCTTTTATAGCTCTATTTTTCAGAGCAAACAAGCAAAAACATTTAAATAAAATTGACCAAGTTTGATTTTGTGCCCAACGTTTGAAAAGTGTAAAATGAGCGTGAAAAAACAGAGAAATAGGAATATAAACAAATCTTTCCTCCCTGGTGGTAAACAGTGTGTAATCTGGTTAACTCGCTGTGTCCGATCCCTGAATGAGAGGTCTATTAGGCAGTCTGTTATTAGAGGGATTACATGTGCTATTTTCAGCTACAGTCTGGATACTCATTACATCACACATTAATAGAGTGGATGGAGCGAGGACTACAGAACAGAATTTCAGACATTAATGGGTATGGATATAATGCTGATGCTCTTTGCTGTATTTATTAGTTACATGCTCACAGTGATTGTGATGAAGCCCAGCATAAAGAGCAGAGATGTACACAAAGCTGAGAGTATGAGGCACAAATGTGTTTGAGCATAAAGGACACTCACACGTAGCCCTAAATGTTATGACATTTGCCTTTCAGTGCTTTCCTGATCCAGATAACTGACCTTTCCCTTCTGCCGTGCCTGTCGATGAGCCAACAGAGGAGACTGCCATCTGAATGCATGGTCAAAGTGAGCCTCTGTTACACTTATTTATTGATGTCAATCTTAGCACATGTCTCATGTTAAGTATTATCACCTACACTGATGTTGAGATAAACTTGAAAAACATCTGAAAACAACATCAAAAAGATGCTTTTTGAATAAATTAAAAAAGAGTTTTTGTTTACAAAAATATAAATTATTATATATATTATATAATATATTATTATATATTATAGAAAGTTCCCCAATTTTTTTCTCTTTTTAACATGAAATGCTACACCAAATGAGAGGTCATTACAGACCACTTTGTACTGCGGGACCTGGTTCACTGTACATGGGAAAGGAAACGTACAAGTTAACGAGTTTTTACATCTTTACATTGTATATGCAGCATGTATAGTATAAACCGAGATTGAATTAGAAACCTACATTAATCACAGTGCAGTTATTCCGGGTCGCATGTACAGCATATTTAAAAGAAGGAAGGCATAAACAAAGGAAGCAAACTGTGTTTTTGTGAAACTCACTGTACTTGCTAATGTGTAACAAACAAGAGTGTCAGGGGTGGTGATGATAATGATGATGACAGCGGAGACCCCTGAGGGGAAACATCACCATGCTCTGACTCAAGGCTCAGACAGAACGGGTCAGGCCCTGCTGATCAGCACATCACAGCTAACCAGCCTCAGGTTCCAACTGTCAGTCTCAGCGATCAGGAATAGACTGATTTCACTTCACTGTGCTGCTTACACTAGTGTATAAACCCTCTTGCTATTTATACTTCTGTGAAAACAGATACAGTATGAACAATAACTCACATTTAATAATTATGTTGATCTTGCAGTGATGTCTTGTCAATCTCTCCACTTCTTTCACCTTTCTGTTGACTTTCCACAGACTTCTTTTTTATACTGAGTGAATTTTATACTTTTACATATACATATATATATATATGTGAACATGATTTCACCAAGTACTATATGATCCTGGAACAACATTCCAATCAACTGATCAGAATTATTTTTCAATAAATATCTATTTTAGTCTTATGATCAGGGTTAGGTGCTTCTACACCCTTGTTAATCAGCTATACATTCCCTCTGATTTTAGGGATACATTTTGGATAGGGGTAGCAGCAGAGTTTACAAGTCACGTTTTGGTTACGGTACGGCTCGCTTGGAACCTCGGTTGAGGTGGTACTAACAAAAGGACTAGGTATCAGGTACTGTTACCATTGGAAAACCCCCCAAAAGTGAGCTGTACTGAACCGTACCGTACCGTACTATGCAGTGGAAAAGCGCCATAAGTAAGCCCATCCACACTATAGAAGATGTCTGCTGATGACACATATGGCCAATTAGAGGTGGATGAGGTGATGATTATCTAAGCTGAAAGCTTGTTCACACATGGCAGGTGACCAGGCTGCCAGGAGGGAGATACCGACCAAGAAACTCATCAGGAGGCTTCACTTTTTCCTCTTTACTTTATGTGTTCTCACTTCTCCCTCCCTCATTCCCTCTTCCTCTTCCAACTCTCCCCATCTGTTGCTGTTTCAGGTCAAACTCTATTTCCCCCCTCAGTCAGTAGGTTTTTCTTAGTCTTTCTACACTATGAGGAAGTGTGTGACAGAGGGAGGTGTAAGCAGAGGTACAGAGTAATATTCCTTTCATAAATCATGCAGTAAGAGATGTCAGAGGGCTAATCGTGCTTCTGTGAGTCCTCTTTAAAGAGGGGGATTTTATTACTGGGTTAATACACAGTGCCGCCCCTCCATTCTCCAGCATTACACACTCATCAGGGAATAATCAGAGTGGAAATGCTGAACTCTTACTCGCGAGAGTGATGATTAGCATGTCAAGACAGTAAGTGCGTTAAAGGACACACAGTTGCTCACATACACATCCACACATGTTCATGTCAAGATTGTTTTCTTTAGAAGTATTATGTTTACAATGCAAATTGGTATTTCTTAATAACATGACAACATAGTGTTTGGTTGGACCTTATTTACTTTATGGACTTTTATTTTAAATTTTTCCTTTTAAGCTTTACCGTGATAGCCGTGACATTTTTTTTCAAACAGAAGAAAAAAACATGCAAACTGCAAATTCTCTCAACAACGCAACCAAACAGAGAGGCACTGCAAACACACGAACATGCTGCAAACACAAAGAGGCGCTGCAAACACACGACAGTGCTGCAGACACACGACAGTGCTGCAGACACAACGGAAATGTTTCAGGGGGACCTGAAAAAGTGACGAACCTATCTGGGACCTGATTATTTGTTCCATAGCTTTTGGTCAGAGCAGAGATGTTGTCGCTGAACTAAAAGGTGAGTTTTTTTTGTGTTTATTTTAACAACCTGATCA
>JAUCMU010000063.1:7670655-7703040 GCA_032275025.1 Enteromius treurensis
GATGAGACCAAAGTAGAACTTTTTGGTCTTAACTCCATTCGCTGTGTTTGGAGGAAGAAGAATGATGAGTATCATCCTAATAATACCATACCTACAGTGAAGCATGGGGCTGGAAGCATCATGCTCTGGGGGTGTTTTTCCTGCACAGGGGACAGGCCAACTGCACTGTATTAAGGAGAGGATGAACGGGGCCATGTATTGTGACATATTGGGCTAAAACCTCCTTCCTTAAGTCAGAGCATTAAAGATGGGTCGTGGCTGGGTCTTCCAACATGACAATGGCCCAAAGCACACAGCCAGGAAAACCAAGGAGTGGCTCCGTAAGAAGCATATCAAAGTTCTGGAGTGGTCTAGCCAGTCTCCAGACCTAAATCTTTAAAAGGAGCTGAAACTCTTTCTTACTCACCGACAGGCCTGAAACCTGACAGATCTAGAGAAGATCTGTATAGAAGAGTGGTCCAAAATCCCTCCTGCAGTGTGAGCAAACCTGGTGAAGAACCGTTTGACCTCTGTAATTGTTAACAAAGGCTTCTGTACCAAATATAAAAAAAAAAAATTGACTCAAGTGATCAAATACTTTTTTGACAGTTATTCCCAAATAAATTGTTAAAAAATCATTCATGATTTCCGATTTCTAGAGTTTTCTTTTTAGATTCTGTCTCTCACAGTGGAAATGCACCTATGCTGGAAACTGTAGACCCCTCCATGATTTCTAAGTAAGAGAACTTGCAAAATATATATATATATATATATATATATGTTCTATCTGTTACATTTGACAATCATTTTAATTATTATTATTTTTTTTTTTTTGTGATTTTTCTAAAATGTAATTTTAATGGGAGCAAAATGACACAAAACTGTACAAATTAACACAAGTCTAGGGAAAGCGACCATAATCATGACTAACAGCACTGTCACTATCCACCACTGCCCTCCAGGCAAGTTTAACCAGAGGGATGTCATACCAGAGGAACCCAGTGACAGCTCCACATTCCCTTGCCGGCAGGTCTGTGGAGTGTGGGGTGGGGGTAGCTTTGCAGAGATGGAAAGAAAAATTGATGGACAAAGAGATGACAACGTCGCTTTTATTTATTCTTTCTTTTGGCTCACGCCAGTGACTCAGTGCACACAAAGACTCTGTCGTTTGTGGCCTTGGTTTTTTTTTCAACAAAGGAAGAAAATGACAAAAGCAGCATGCATCCTTTCAATAAACCTTTTAGATAAAAGCAATACGAGCATGGAGACCGTCCAGCCTTCGAAAGTCAAAAAAAGTGTGTAAAAAACATAATTAGTGTTATGCTGATGTGGAAAACAGAACCTTGACCTCCTGAGATGAGGGCCAGCTTTACAATCGGTCTTGCTTTTAAAGGATACATAGTTATAGTGAATAAATTCAATTATTTGCCTGCGCCAGTGTACAGTATATTGCATGTATATGCACTCAAAAAAATGATTTTAGTTGTTTGCTCAGTTTACTTAAATTAAAAAAGCTAAAATAACACAAATGTTTAGTTTTTTACTTAGTTGTCATTTGCACTCAATTGTATTATGCTAAAAGATAAAATATAAATTTAACTTACACCATCTGTGTTGGGCCTGCACAAATTATTTACTTTGAAACCGGGCATTGGATTTCTAGTTCCCAGCATGCTTTGCATATGGATAGATCAGAAGAATAATTGTTTCATGTGTTTTTAGTAAAGAGAAACACCTTTTAAAGATTGTTGTTTAGTAATATTTCACATTTAAAAGTTTATATTTTTGAGGTTACCAACAAGGTGAAGTGTAGACCTTGTTGTGAAGGTATGGCTACATGAACTGTGTGCTAATGTGCTAATGCCAGCGATGAGCCCATTAGTACTTGATTACTGTGTGTGCTGCAGGTGTACAGAATAAGTTTAGGATGTCATCAAGTTTTATGATGTCTGTTATGTTCCCATAATATAAAAAAAATGGTAACCAACAGCAAACAAACCAGTCTGTACAGCAACAGCAGTGGTTGAATTAACAAGAGTGAATTATGTGCAGGGAACATTCACAGGGGACATGTCAAATTAAATTGGTTCAATCTCATTAAATTAGCATGAATTTTAGTCATCAGTACAATTAACTTACGAAGTTCAAGTAAATCAGTTAAAATGAATGGAAATATGTGTCATAATGTTATTAAGTTAGATCCTGTTGAGGACAGGTGAGGATAAAAGAAGAAAAATTAGAAAGTGAAAGATGAAAAACATGTAATTGGAAGGACACAGATGTATATAACGTTTAGGGCAAATATTTCACATTCCATGCAGAGCATGCATCAGAAATCAGTCGTCATGGTGTTTCAAACTCGTGACTTCCTTTCTAAAGATGATGATTTTGAATAAAATTCTAGTCGCTCTTTAAAATAGAATGAAAATCTTTGACTATCAAGTTCAAAAATGGTTGCAAAAGTCCCCAAAAATGTTGCATAAATGTGATCTTAGAGAATATTTTCTGACTTAGTTGGACTCTTCGGTGGAGTGACTGAGTTAATTGAACCAATTGAATCAATATGAAGATGAATCATTAAGATTTTTGTATATAGTATGCTCACTGTAGGGATTCCAAGACAGTATTGTTCTCTCAAAACCACACCATGCTTTGCTCTGTGTACAGTAAGTGTCTGTGGATTGAGCAGAACAGAATGAATAGCTTCAGTGGATGCATTACCCACGCCGGGCCTTCCCAGAGTGCAGGAGGTGAGGCCAGCCTGTCTTCCCCATCACTTTCATCTATCTGTGTCTTCATTTTAAAGCGCAAAGGCAGCACAGGGGCAGTGCAGGTGCTAATGTCTTACATTTAGCTTTCTATTTTAAAAAGCGTGCCCTCCAAATAGTGTCTTTCAATCCGTAAAAATCTTTCAGCTCGGGCAAAATTGTCTCGCTTTGACAGGCTAAAAAGTGTTTGTGCCATGTATTCTGCCTGGGTCAAGGAAGTCGTTCTTATTCGGTCTTGCTTTCATTTAGAGTTGCCTTTACACAAACATCCAATTATGTGCACATATGCACAAATGCTCAAACGCTCTCAGATATAGACACCCCCTCAGTGACCACATCCCTCTGCATCCCCTGCTTGCAGCTCTCTGTGATAAATAACCCTATTAATTAGGTATTATTTTAATATCCCCACCCTTATTCAGAATTTTAAAGCATTGTATTTCCTTCAATAAAATCAAGAGGTTTTCATTTGCATTCTCGGTAGCGCAATTCAGAAACCCTGTTTGTGTCTTACTGGCCTTAACTGATATGTTTAATTTGCGCTCTCACCTTTGCATCTCAACTTCTGTTGTGTTTATTAGCCTTTACATAATAAAATAAGCTAGTCTAATGTGCACAAGATTTAGCACAAGCAGTCAATGTGAGTTGTGACTTCAAATCAACTCAGACAAAAGCCAAACTGTGCCCGAGTCTCTCTCTCTGGCTATTCTCTGTACCTCAGCACTGCTCTGCTCTGAAAGGAGCTCTTTGATACGGCAGCAGTCAGGAAGGATGCAGGGAAGCAGTCAGAGACATTAGGACTGTGTGTATATAATGTTAATTCTGCTTTCTTTTCATACACATTTTTTGTCATTATTTTTAAGGGTCTAAAAGTTCCATGAGTACTAAAAGTGATCTACTCATTTGTTCTTGAGCTCTGTTTTTTTTCTGCCATTTATTTGTTAGTTTGTTTTCCAACCATTAGCGCTTAAGAGGCTCCAATCCTTTTTGTCTTGTGCACTTTATTTGGTTGCCATGACAAACATGAATGCAAGAGAATCCATTTGAGACCCTTTCTAGTACGGACGGTTAGTGCGTAATCTTCAGTAGGTGGGGATATGAGTCCTCTTGCTCTCTCTCTTTCTTGCAGCACTGGGCTCCCGACAGCACACAGATCAGAGGCTAAATAAACATGCATCACTTTCTGTCCTACAGTATGCATCACTCCATTACTTCTTTACTTTCACACTCATCACAAGAGTTTTGTACTAAAGGTCCTGGTCAGATCAATCAAATTATTTTAAGAGCAGTTCATGTACAGTAGGATTTAGCATCACTTGGTATATATATATATATATATGAACAAATTATACAAGGATTGATTGTAGTTTTTCTATCATGGTGGATTAGAAGAAATAATTTTTATATCAAGAAATATCCTTTAAACACATATATTGCTGCATTCAGGGTTGAAACAGGGTTTTCACAAACTGAGTTCCCAAAGGAATGTGAACATACAGACATGTGCGTCCAGTGAATTCTTGAAAAAGATCATTAGATCACTGTGTCAAACTGCAGTATGAACGCTTGCAGTCCCCTCCCAATAAATGTCACAATGCCTTCCTCTTTTCAATCACACTTCTTTTACTGAACCCATCAATGGCAATGAAAACATCATCAGGTCGTATATTACCCCAATGCTAAGACCGGTGAGTCCTCGGGGTCATCAACGTCTCCCTTTCTTGCCTTTCAGTTGTTCTCGCAATCTATTGGCATCTCTATCTTTCATTGCTCCTTTATTTCTCGCCTTCCCTTGACGGTTTACTCTCATAGCCTGAAAGTCTTTTTCTTTCATTTCTGACTAAATAGTGAAGTAGTCAATATTACACAGATTTCACTTTTGGTTTTGTCACTTCTGCACACTTTGAAACCTTAACAAAAACCTCATCCTTAGTCACATCACACTCCTGCTGTAATTTAAGATCATATGACATGTCCAGAATCCTGCGGCTCTTCTGCCAGCGACCAGCGCTTTGCGTAGAAATGTCAGCTGTCTAGTATGAGCCATAGAGATGGATTTTTTTTTTTTTTTTCTCCACACAGGACCCTTAATTCAATCAAAGGATCAGATCAATAGACACCATGCTCAAAAACGCAACAGGCCAATAACAAACCATATCTGAGCAGGAGGAGAGGGAGGGGACTTTATTGGCAGCCAAGGAAAAAAGTAAGTGAAATACAATAAGACTATATGACATACACTCAAAGTCAAAGACACATACAGAGAGGACTGGCCATGAATTTGCTCCTTAAATTATTAATTTCTATCTAAAATAATCAATAACCGCATACTTATGTGTTTGTATTTTTTCTTCGTTTGTATTCGCCACCTCGTAAAATATGTACTAATTGGTTATGAGACTGCGTTGGGATTTGCAGAGAAGCAGGTTTTACACACAACCGGGAATAGCACAATACTTGATTGTCTTTTTCCAACACAGTCTTATGACAATTCAGAACTTTTTTTTCATTTTTGCTTATTTGTAAGCATTTGTTATTTGTTAAATCTTATTTTTGTATTTTGCCCCAGTGGTGATTATGTTTTAGGGGTGGACCATCATTGCCAGCTAGTAAAATTTTCCTGTGAGATTGGGTTGTGTAAAAAGCATTTTACCAATGGCCCTTTTTAAAACCTTTTGCACAATGGAAGGTTTCCATTGATTGAGGTTATAGATGTCAGCAAAGAAACTTTATTTTAAAGAATGTTTATTAAAAAATTGATTTTTCACGCTAAGAGTCCCTTTGAAAGGATAATTTTTAATCTAGTCTGTGTCAGACATCAAATCTTATGTTCGCTGTGAGCTTTATTTTTGTGGGATATATTTTTACCTTTCCCACTGTATTCTTTGTACCCTTTTACCCTGTGCAGTCCCCACCTCTCCTCTTGGTTACTTTTCTTCCTTTCCCCAGGCTGTATCGCTGTGACACAGAGAGGGAGAAGAGAGGAAGAGAGGGTGGGTGTGTGTGATGGGGTGGGGGGTGGGGGGGTTACTCAGTATAAAACCCTCAGACTGAGAAAACGCCTCTGCAAACATACCCTGTCTCTCCTCTATATCTGCTCTCTCTCTCTCTCTCTCTCTCCCTCGCGCTGTCCTTCACTCCCATGCGCACACTAGCTCACTTCATCCTCTCTTCCTCTTTGCTACCTCTGCCATCCCTCATTCTCTTCATTACCGTGTGCAACTCTGTCCACCAGACAATGGGATCGACTTTTGGGGAGAGCGCGTGAGCGCGTGAGCATGCATGCGCGTGCGTGTGTGTGAGAGTGTGTATGCGTGCGAGTGAGACAGAGCGGATGTGGGATCTGTGTGAAAGCGCTTTCCTGCCAGCCCACCGGATCCATTGAGCCAGCTTAGCAAGCCGGGTGTGCACGGAGCCGGGCAAGCGTGTGCGAGCGTATGCATGTGGGTCTCTTTCACCCTCACACGCTCCTCCACACGCTTGGGATCCTAGGGCTTGGTGCCTTTCCCCCGGGACCCCCCCTGCACCCCTCTGTCTGTCTCTCTCTCTCTGCGGTCTCCTCTTCTCCAGCAGTCACCATTTCGGCTCCCGGCAGACCCACGCTGGCTGCCCAGCCACTCCCGCGCCTCAGCCTGGGCAGGAAGACCCTGGTGGCGGCCGCCGTAGGGGTCATGCTGGTGCTGGTGCTGGTGGTGCTCATCCCCGTGCTGGTCAGCTCCGTGAGCAATGACAACAGCCACTACGAGATGCTGGGCACCTGTCGAATGGTGTGCGACCCGTACCAGAACAAGGGCACCAGCACGGGCATCGCCAGCACTGGCTCTTCTGTGCAGGCCGAGGCCGAGGCTCTGGCCGACCACAGCAACATGCCTCCACCCTCCACGCTCCTCCAGGGGCCACAGGGGAAGCCGGGCCGGCCAGGCAAACCCGGACCTCCGGGGCCACCAGGGGAGCCAGGGCCCCCGGGTCCGATGGGGCCCCCGGGGGACCGGGGGGACAGGGGCCGAAGCGGGGTTCTGAGTCTGGGCAATGATGGACCTATCAGCACCGTTACATACAACACACACCCACGGGTGGCTTTCTACGCTGGACTGAAGAACCCACACGAAGGCTATGAGATCCTCAAGTTCGACGATGTGGTCACCAACCTTGGCAACAACTATGATGGCACTTTGGGCAAGTTCATCTGCAGCGTGCCAGGCACGTATTTCTTCATCTACCACGTCCTGATGAGAGGAGGTGACGGAACCAGCATGTGGGCTGACCTGTGCAAGAACGGACAGGTGAGTGCCACATCCTTCCTCTTTGCATAAAAGTTATTTGTGAACCTTTATTGAAAGTCTTAGTTATTACATTACACATTACATTACGCATTATGTATGTATACAAGCCTACATAAGTTAATCTTACTGTTACTGTCAGTGTTTTTTCCCCTTCGTTTTCGTATATATATTTCCTGACCATTTTCAAGTGTTTCTAAAATCGTGTTACATATCTGTGAAGCACATTTCTTCATCTCGTGTTAGGTGCTCGTGGTTTGCGCCGGTATTCACAGAGCAGATCTAAAATTAATTAAGCTGTTAATAATGACCCCACAGAGGACAAACGAGACTGTCGTTTCGCTCTCTCCCATGTATTTTTTTTTTTTTGGTGTGAAACTGGTGGGAGACGCAGTAACATCTGCTGTGAGTTTCTCGTCCCCCAGAGCACGCGGGTGAAGTTCGCACAGCTGCGGCGCAACAAACCCGGGGAGAAGACACGCGCTGAATGCGCTTAATGCGTGCTGACACTGTGCGCGTGTCCCCATTAACAGAGGACAGAGATTCTCTCTATTTTATGCGCTTGTCTTTGCATGGGACACTTAAAAGTTTGCCAGTCCAAACTTTTTTTATGAAGTATCCATTATGTTTTAAAGGGGGTGAAAGGATTTTTCTTTCTTTTTTGCATCTTAGGTTCATATATTTCAGCAGGACTTTTATCATTGCAGATAAGGGAGAAAATAAAATACAAGCTGCTATCCCATCTGTTTACTCTAAGCCATACTCATTTATTGTTTTAAAGTAAATATTTCACCGCATTTTGCCCACAAAGCTCGAATCAGTTAATGTAAGACTCCTTAATTAGAGTGCGCGAACGAAAACGCCACGATCTGACAGAAACCGGCAGCGCATGCAAAATCGTTCAACTTCATGAAGTTGTAATCAGTGCCATGAAGACAAGCTACAGCCACAAACACACCTTATTATCTCAGCATGTTTTTAGGGAACGAACACAGCGCTTTTTCCCCCTTTTTCTTTCTATCTGCGCCTTCCGATATTGCATGCTCGCCATCGGGTCAGTGTTGTTTTATTTTTATTTTTTTGCTCTTTTCAATGAGAAAATGTGCAGTTGTGTGCTATATTCACCGGCGTCAGTGCAGACAGAAACATGAGTGGAACGTGCAATGTTTAGAGATCTGGCTTACGATTAGGGTTTGTTGCCACGATTGTAATTTCTGATTCAGTATTTATTAGAAACCCGTTATATATTTATATTGCGATGTTAGAGTGGTTTTGGCACGCGAGACTAACTCTCAGGTGGGAGAAAAGCGCACGTGCAGCGTCAACCACTGAGTTTCTGCAGCGCGCGCAACGGGGGAGTTGGACAGATGGAATAAAATTAGACAGTAGACTTTAGAGTCTCTCCAGGATCTAGTGAATTAGAAATAACAATATCATGTAATGAAATATTACATCTAAAGCTAGAATTGAGTTTTAAAATTAATTTATGTCCTGTCAGACATTGACAGAATCTTTCACAAACGTGACGTGTTTAATCACATGTATATGTATATATATATAGAGAGAGAGAGAGAGAGAGAGAGAGAGAGCGAGCGCTCAATAACAACATATCAAAGTTTACATTATTTCAAATAATTAAGTTTTAAGTGAATATCATATTTGCTTTAACTAATCTAAGCTTTACCTGCTCAGATGCTTCTTTAAATTTAGACTGTGCTCTTCGTTCAGTGCTTATAAACTGGGACAATTTTACTGAGTGTGTGCATGTTTAATTGATAGCCTTTAATTGATATCATTTAATGCACACATATCAATTAAACATTTTTCAGGTACGGTCTGCGATGTTCACTTTTAATACAGTTCAAGCTCTTTGTAGGCTCAAGTATTTCAGTTAATATAAATTTCTTAAATGTATCCGATTTGCCACGCACCAACACCAACAAAGCGACCCATAAAAGTATGTTTTTCAACATTTATTTTTAACACTTTACTTGGAATTGCACCTGGAATTGGAAATGGGGTGAGGAGAGCAGCACCTGAGGGCGCTTGTGTTTTTAGTCTTTGCTTGGCCCGGAGGTCAGCGCGAGCAGGACTCGGCGTTGCCGCAGCAACCGGAGCTTTTGCGAGGCAGCCGATATTTCAGTCAGATAAATACAATTACCGAGGGTTATCCGACTGCCGCCACGATCATCCAGTAGCCTCTTTTAAAGGAAATAGTTCAACTCCCATAAAAAAATTGTCACAGCAGAAGGGCCGCCAGACGTTGCCCAGAGGGTAAGCGGAAGAATGAAAGAGATAATAAAAGGAACCACAGTCACTGTAATATCTGGAATTGAAATATTTTTTCCCCCGTTCTCAACATGTCTCCATCTACTTCTTTCTCAGCTCATATGTGCCTCACTACCCCATCGTCTCTGTCTTTTTTTAAACCTTATTCAAAGTTAATCGTGTTCTTCATTAGATCTAACCATGCTGAGACAGAGTCCTTGTAAGAGCTGCCTGTCTTTTATACTCTAGTTGCCATATTAATTCAACTTGTCTGGTCCCTTTGTGCACTGACAATGTGGGCAGATTACATCCTCTTAATTGAGATGAACACTTGCTTCCATCACAAACACATCTTTGATATGATTAAGTATGTTTTCATCTGAACCCAGGCATAGCAAGCAAGAGAAACGCATTCACAGCAGGAGGCTGAGGCTGTACCTTTGTGAACTTCTCTGTTGTACAGCTGAAAAAGTTTGCCTGCTAACTTGCAATCTTCCCATGTGCTGTTTTAAGGTTTCTTTGTTTTCCCTGTACCCTAACTAGATTGCCTAAGCAAAACCATTAAAGAAGTACACTAATGGCAAAGGCAAGAGCAGGCAAAAACTGCTGGGAGCAAAGTACAGCATTTATGGAGTGTGTGAAGGAAGAGCATTGGGGAGGGAGAGCATATGTTGTCGTAAAGCACCGTCTGTTGAACACAATGGGTCCTGATCTCTAGAGACCCTCCTCACAGACACTTGAGGCAGACATGGGCGACGAGCCTTCCTCCCGAGAGCAAGCTAATCTTTATAAAGTGGTTACCGCCTCACTAATTAAACCGCTATTCCAGATCAGAAGAATTGCAGCAGCGTGTGTTTGAGAGAGAGAGAGGTAGAGAGAGAGTGGGCATATAGGACCTCAGGCGAGCCGCTGTTGGATGTGCTGTTTTCAGAGAGTCTCACGTCGTTCCCTAACAGTTTAAAAGAAACTTTTACTATTTAACTTTGTTGTAACCCTCTTACTCTCAGAATGTGTGTGGAAGCAGTACAGTGTTTCTCAATGGCAGTGATGGAGTGCTAACAGACTTTTAGCTAGTCTGCTGCATCCCTGTGGACTTGCTCTATTCTTCAAGCGGCCACTGACCATACCGCAGTACAAACCCAAGCAGCTGGTGTGCAATGCGTATACGTGGAAGAACGCGAAATAATATTTTCGTCCTGGTGAGACTGCAGTCTGTGTGGGAAAATATCAGCGCTCTTTTTATTACCATCACATTGCGTATGCTTAATGGATTTTTCACTTTTACACACACTTGCGTTCCTTTTCATCCATTTCCACTCCTCTGCCCAAGATCCTTCTGTTTATTCCTCACCATCTCAGCTTTCTTTTCTTGATTTGCCAAATTTTCTTCGAAAAAATCCCATTTTTGCCAGATGAAACTCCACCGGCTTTACAAGGAATTCCACTTCAAATGTGATGGAGTGAGAAAGAATGAAAGGCTAGGAAAAGAAAAGGCATTTGTTGTGTGCCAGAGAGTCTTTTTAATCGTAATTAAAAACTTTGAACTGCATCCAGATTGCGCTGGCACCTGTCCTCGTGTTCCTTCTGTTGATATTGTCATTAATCCACCCAAACCCATTCTGACTTCATTATAAGCAAATGCATCCAGGCACTCTTTGTGTTTCTCAAGAGGCTCCTTCGGGATAATCTTGCTGTCTCAGACCACACTTGCACAAGCGCACACACTCACGCATGCGCAGATGGTCGAACACACAGTGATCTAAAGATTCAAGTTTAGAAAGTTTTGGATTTCAGTTTTTTTTCCCCATGATGTTTTCCAATGAGTTAAGGGTGTAAAAGTAAGTGTAGTGAGTAAATATAAATTCTGTCATATTACTCACCCTTGTGTACCTTTAAGAAAATTTCTGTTGCCTTGCACACAATAACCTTTTTTTTGTCCACATAATGAAAGTAAGTGCGGTCTAATAAAACTCCTTCCTTAAGATATCTTTGGGAACAGTGTATGCGTTTATGTAATTGCATGCATAAAATGTGCTAATATAACATGACAGGAAGCATTACATATACAGTATGTGTAGCACTGTTTGTGTGTGGAAAAGCAGCAGACCTCACCATCTGGAACAGAAAAAAACATGTTTTTAATTACAGAGTTCAGTGTTCAATTATTAGAGTCAAACAAATTGCTCATGTTTAATTACACAGCGCTCATAAATGCAAGTGTTGTTCATTGGTATTTGCATGAAGAGAGAGACAAGTAACATGCTGCTAGAGCGAAAAAACAGCCCCTGGATCAATACTATTTTTGCAGGAAACAGGACAAAAGAACACACAGTACAGCTTATGCAATAATCCTTTTTGGTGGAAATCTTTCACTCGACTTTTCAGTCACGAAACAAACTTATTATCCTTAAAATAATCTCCTGAAAAAGTCTCCAGCATCTTTTAACAAGTCCAATAAGCAGTCCTCTTCAATAACAGCTTGTTAATTTGCGTCGGAGTTGGAGGGTGTGCTTGTGTTTCAGTCAAACACACTCTTCCCGCTCTCCACTCGTCTAATCAGCTGTTGAGGCGCTCGGGGCGGGGCCTTTGCCCCTGATGCGCTGTTTAATTGGACACTAAATTTGCCACCCAGTGGAGCACAACATTAAAACCAGTCTAATTGGGTGCTGTAGGGTTATTAGCACTGGATATACGCGTGCTGCGAAGAAATGCCACACATGTCAGATGTGTCTGGGTGTAACGGAGCAAGAGCTGAGAAGGAATCCATTATTTATTTATAGGAGGGGAACTATACTCTTAAAGCACAGTCCTCCTGCACCTCAGCTCTATCAGTCAAATATCCAGCCCGGAGAGACTTCAGCAGTACTGTTGTGAGCGCGTATGTGGAATACATGCACTAAAATAGCTGCCGCCTCACTGTTTGAATGACTGTGGCCTGGCTGGTGACTCAGGAGGACACCCTCTTCTTCTTTTAATGAGCAGAAATCAACACTCGCACTGATACCCTAGTCATGTTTTCATGTGTTCGACACACAGACGCATACACACACACACTCGTGCATGCTCTCCGTTGGGAATAACAACTAGCCCCTCGGCGAAGTCCTTCTGTAAACATCTTGATGCTTTGATGATATTTTCAATGACTCCTTGGACTCACTTCCACTCAGATGCTACAAACCTATGTAGGTACGCTGCGACTCCCTCGCTCAGCCCACTTACTCGGCCGAATTAGTCAGTGCGTGTACGTGCGTGTTTAACACATCGATCACCTCGGAAAATAAACAACAGCTACTGTAAGAGAACAACTATCCGCCCGGCGCCAAATGATGAATAGGGCAATTCATGAAAAATGTATGCTGCAGCAAAAAGCATGCGTTTATCCCTCGCTCCCTCTCCTCATCTTTCTCCCCCTTTCCTTCAGTCTCCCCCAAGACTAGAATTACTGCACTCTCCTCATTATGGTGCTGAGAGGAGGTGAGGCTACTCTATCACACCATAATGCGTTATAATGCAGCGGGATGTTTGATTATGCAGCTGCACTCCTCAAAGACTTCAGGGGGGCTTGGCGCAGAGGTCAGGGCAGTGTGTGCACACCACGAGCGAATCTAAGAGTTCAGCTTCAGGGTGAAACGCCAATTTCCCTTCAGGGGAATATTTTTTGCTGTACTGTAAGTGTGAGGTTTCGTTTTAAATTGAGGTTGACTGACAGTTCTTTTAAACAAACCAAATTAAAGGCATCTGTTTGTCAGTGACAGCAGCGTGTGCTTTAGTTTGGGATTGCTTGCATTAGTTTGTCACTTTCTAGGAACTATTGATGTATCAAGCTTGTTTTAACGACTGTTAAAAACTACAAGTATGAGCTTTGGAAGGACTCTCAAATATGATGTAAACACAAACAAAGGCAGGAATCTATATATATATATATATATATATATATACTTTTTTTGCCGTAAGAGTGGATGCAGCCATTTATACATTTTGTGTGTCTGGCTCCCGGTCTCATCCACTTCCAGCTATTTTTAATTGTACAAAACAGCTCATTTTGCAACTTGATATCGCAAACTGGTGTGTCTTGCCATATTATTTTAATGCGTTATCTTAATTATGAACACGGTGGATTGTAATGCAAACAGTTTTACTGCACTTTGTTATTCTTCTCATTATTCCCCATACAGCGGATAATGAACCAGAAGTCTCGCACATTCAGAAAATGAGGTGGATATAAAAGCAAAAATCCTAAAAATAGAAATACTGGAATGCTGTATTTATTTGAATGTATAATGGCTCATTTATACTGTGGTAAAAGAAGTATTTGTATGCTAAATATAATCATTCTTTAGTTTGTATTAAACTTACACTTGCATCTTTTCATCCATATATTATGTATTTATTTCCATTTTATATGAATTCAAATTTTATTTGTATAGCACTTTTTAAGTAACTTTGTTCCAAAGCAGAGAATTGTTTCAGTCAACTACAGTTTTGTGTGTGTGTGAGCTGATATGACAGAAACACCTCACAAATACTATCAAGTGGCTTTTCTAAGCAGTCTAAAAAATCTCTGAAAATCTCTTTTTTCCCCTTCAGAATTTCTTTTTGCGGGGGTTATTTTGCAAACTGTCTTCCTCGACTTCAGCTACTTAAACTGTGTATGAATCAGCCTGTTTAGATGTCTTTTAGAAGCACAAGTGTGAGTAACGGATGGAAAGCTGCTCTGGCATTAGCTGATGGCTGCTGGCATCTTCTTCTCTAGCCAGCTGGCCCTCGTCTATCATGGCCATCAGCAGACGACATTATTATTTAAACTCCTTCTGAGTAATATCTTCATTAGGAGTACTTCAGAAGTTTCATGAATACATTTCTCTTTCAGCGCTGTCCATCGTTCATTCTCAATGCAAACACCACTGCCCGGTCGTCTCAAACAGTTTTAATCATTGTTTAAACATTATATCAGTGTTATTTAAGTATTCCAGAAGATCGCTGACAAGACAAAGAGCAGCTGGGTAGATTAATCTCTCCGGCTTTCTCTGCATGGTGGTGCGACAGATGGAAATGAAAGCGTGGCACCTTCACTTTTGTTCTCCACTACTTATCTTGTCCATAATCAGGTTTGCTTTGCTAATAAACCCAAGTGAGAAAGGAGCACATGGATGTCTCTAATGTCCTCAGGAATTTCACACAAGCAGCGAGCATCTGGCTCCACGAGGGGATTTTTCTCCAAGGGCTGCATGAAGTGCTCCACTAAGCCTCGATCAGAAATGCAGCTCACAGTCCACCTTTTAAGTATAATTAGAGCCAGGCGCATGCCTCAATTGAACCACACTACCGTTAACTGACTAAGAGCCTCTAATGCGGTATAGGAGAAGTCAACTGGTGTCGGTCTCAGTAAAAAAAAAAAAAAAGAAAGCCAGAAAGAGAGAAGGAAACGGGGGACATGGAGACAGCAGGATATGTCCTTCAGGATTAGGTTGCTTTTCATAGATGAAATGTTTCATATCGTTCCGAGACAGATCAGTCTCTGGCAGGGAGATGCTGCTGACATCTGTAAGAATATCCACTGGCTACTACTGCGTTTCAGCTGCAGCGCGCTTAATCTCTCCATTGACCGTATTAAGAAATTGAGGCAAGGATAAGGTGTAAGGTTTGGTTTGCTGAGGTGTAGTTTTATGTGTGTATGTTTAGTTTTAATAAACCAATTTTTCAGCCAGATTTTAGAATGGATCAGATGTTCTGAAAGAAACAGGCAATAAACTGGAGTTTGATAAATAAGAAAAGTGTTCATGTGTAATGTACAGTACTAGTACTGGTTGAATCAGCCTATTATATTGGCATATTATATTCTTAATGCTGTTCCTTTATACCTTCTTTTCATTAAAGAATCCTGGGACAAAAATAGCAGGTAGCACATTAAAATATTAAGCAGCAAACACTGTTTTCAGCATTGATAATAAAAAGCCATTGCTAATAATTGAGTAATAATAGTAATTGAGTAGTAATAATTATTACTAAGTAAAATAGTAATAATGAGACACTGAAGATTGTAGTAATAACTGCTTAAATTTGTTTGAACAATCAGGAATAAAATACATTTTAAAATATATTAAAATAGAAAACTAAACATCATAATATATGTTTTAGTATATTTTCTATCAAATAATTGAAGTCTTGTTGTGGAGAAAAGTACAAATCACAATTATCCCAAGCGTGACTGTAAACATGACACATTAAAAAAAGCAACAGTGATTATTTAGTGGTTTCTTGACTAGGTCAATGTCTTAACCCAAATCTATGCATGCTTAAAATCTAACAAATACATAATTATGCAAGATAATGTACTACGTTTAGGCATTTGGATATGTGATCCATCGCATAAATTGTACAGAGAGGTCACACTTTCAAAGTCAAAAATGATCCATGATGAAGTCTATAAACATACGGCATGTATGTGCTCTGAGCACTCACCGACTGTTTTCCGAAACAGGGATAAACAGATGTGTGTCGGAGTACGGCCGCGGGTTTCCTCTGTTTGAAATGCTAAATGCAGACTGTCTGTCCCCTTAACCCAGCCCTAAAGCCCTGCAATATCTTTGGACTTACATTCTTTGACTTTGCCCAACTCCACCGCCTCCCTCTTTCATTTGTTCCCCATAGACCTGGCTTCCAGCTATTCCACTCCTTGTTAGAGCAACAATCTGGGTTAAATATACTATAAGCATATGCTGTTGATTAAATACAACATTATTTTAATTTGAAAACAAAACATAATGATAATTATAAATTTGGTAAGAAAGTAAATGCACAACAGTTGCCTTGTAGGCTTTCATTTTAATATACTCATATACACACGTTTTTAGTTTTTTTTTTACTACTGAGGTAAGAATTACAATTATTTTTTGTTTTTAGTTGACAAAATCGAAAGAAAGCGCCCTGAATATTCCTTTAAATCTCAATGTTTACTGCAATGACTGTCTTTGTTAATGATTTTGTTTGGGACTCTGCTAACAGAGATGCTCCGGGGGCATCATAAAGAAAGGATTTATCGTGAACCTCTAAGAGGCAATTGATACATCCATCTATTTGATTTCTATTTACACAAAGTTTGAAATGCCTTGTGGTGTCTTCTCGTTGCTTTGGATATCATTAATAATCACAGTGGCTTTACCAATGAAATCAGTTTTATAGTATTGTCAATCAGAACACAGTTTCTGTCTTCATTTAAGTTTTTAGAGCTTAGATTTCGGCTGCAGTTCAATTGCTTTTTAATTACCCTGAAATGATATCCAAACGCAGCCAACAACGGAAGTCCAGCCTCCCAAAGGAGGCTAATATATTAAAAAAAAAGAAGATTAAAACGTGTTTCATTGAAATCCCCTCCAACAAATCCCACGCACTCCCCGGGCACTAAGAGCACACCCTTTAATAAGTCCGCTGTGCAGGCTGTGTGTGCTAAAGGCGGATTATTTGATATTAATATGCACTGGACGATCGTCACCATGGATTCAGAATAGCAGACTTTGTTTGCACATCGATATTAGGCTCACCAGATTTAATCAAGAAGGTAAACAATGAATTGAAAAAAGATAGAGAATAAAAAGAGAGACAGAGCGACACAGAGTCATCGGGGTTGAGTGATGGGCAAGTCCTCTTCCATTTGACTGACAGAGCCTTTATGCGACGATAAGGCTTTATTGTGTTAAATGTGCCATCCACAGCAAACGGTAATTCTTAAAAAGTCACTTAAAATGGCGTAGAAACTCAGAAATTACAAAGAAACAGTAAGTAACACATAGAATAAGATGCAAGAATTGTCTTACAGAATGCACTCCAATAATCTTGTTGTACTTACAACTTAAAAAAAGTCATTGTTTATAGTATGCATGGCGGCAAAAAAATTTTTAATGCTAGTTTTATTATTGTTTTATAAATATTAGCTCTATATATAATGACAAATTTATTTTTAACATTATTAACGATAGAAATATGAAAAACTGACTCATATAGTTATAAGACACAAACTTTAAATACAAATCCGCTTTCTTTGCTCTAATTAACATGTTTTCATTCATGTCAGTGGGTCAAAGCAAAGTGTAATTTATTCTTTTCACACTATTTGTTATATCAAGGTTGTTGGTGGGAAGAATGTTTCGGTTCATCTCACTATAATCGTCTATTTAAAGCTGATATAAAGACTGACAGAACACCTTAACTGTAGAAAACATTGACAAAGCAATTCACAGCTTCAGGGTGGCAGACAAACATTAAGAATAATATCGTAGTGTTGGTAATGTTTTTAAGCTTAGAGATGATGGCAGAAGAGTAACACATGGAGAATTTACTGTACAGTACAGTACATTTTTTAAAGTAATCAATCAATCAAAGGTTAAAAATGTACAGAAAGTATTTTTTACAAATATAAATTGTACATTTACTAGACGGGAGGAGGGACAGTGAAGATGGCGGACAGATGGTCACAAGGTCAGGGTCTCTCTGTCTCTCTCAAGCCATTCTCATCTACATCACCGGCCGTCTGCTCCTCTTAACTGAGCTATTGATCGTCTGCTCTCGGCCTCTCAGACCTCGAGATATGGACAGAGATTGAAAGAGAAAAAAGGAAAGATAGACAGAGAACTGAACGTCCTAAGATGATTAAGAAAACAAATTGGATGGACGACAAGCATGTGAAGAGATTTATTAAAGAGAACATAGTATATGACAAGAGAGAGTTAAATAGATGAGAAAAAGTTCCTTTTCTGAGAAGAAGGATGTTAACCACACAGATTATACAGGGTTTGCAAAAAAAGGTTTGGAAATTTTGACATATTTAAAAAGTATGAATTCATTAGAATTCATTTTAAAAGAAATACTGCACAAGCACATTTTTAAGCACAACATTTTTTATTTATTTTTTTGAGAAAAACAAAGCTAACAAAAGATACATTGTTTGAAATTTAGTATTGCAACAATTTCTGGTTGTCAAACATATCTGGGGGAATATTTGGTTCGGTGTTGTAGTTTTCTCAGGCTTTCAGCCAAACCTGGTAGACGATATAAGAATTTTTAATTAATATTTCAATAATTTGACAACACTTCTAAGTTTTTATGGTTCTCTAAGGTTAATGGTTAAATGACAGGCAGGTACGGATAAAATATTTAAATCCTTTTTTTCAGTAAATGTGTTGTTTTGAAGAATTATTTTGTCTTTGTGTGTTGATTTTAACAATGACATTTTATGCTTGAAATTTTCTAAATGAATAAATAAAGGTATTAACTTTTCTCTACTCACAAAACTGTAGTTCCCTTGCAACCCCTCATTTATAAGAAACGCTAGTCTAATGCAGATTCCAGTCTAGTCACTGTAAATATACAGATGTACCAGAGACTTCATCCAAGGATTCTGGAGCTCTCTGATGGTTGTAGAGCTGCAAAATCTCACTCTTTTTGTCACATTTCTCTCCATTCCGTCTTGCTCTGCGCTCTGTCCATCATAATTAAAGAACACATTACAGTCTCAGGCTGACAAACTCACTGCCATTCAGCCCGAAATGAAAAGTAGTGAGAAGGCTCCGCTGTGTTTGTTGATCCTACCACATCCCTAAGGAGGACTGGTCCAGCTCTCCAGATGATGGAAACTCCAGATCTGTCTTTCTCTGGCTCAGAAAGTGGACACTAAAAGAGGAGGGTGAATTTCGGGCAATGTCACTCAAACAGCATAGCACTCGAGCGCTGGCACATTCGGTAAACAATGTGTCCGATCAATAAGGAATGATTCTGGCAAGAGCTGCCTCAGCATAAAACCCAGAAAACACAGCAGAATTATTTGAAGGAATTGACAGCTCTTTTCAAGAGAGCTTCATAATATTCTCTCTCTCTTTGTTTCTTTATTGCATTTTTTTCCATTTTCTTCGTCGCTAAAACTGATACGGCCCTATAGAGATTTTAGTAGCTATCTCTGCTGAAATTCAGAGCTGATTTAGCTAAATTTAATCAATCCAGTTCACAGTCCTCACACTGTTTTCCTTTTGCTTTTACTTTTTTTTTTTGACTATTTACCAAATAAATGCACTTTTAAAGATTTTAAGAATATATTATCAGAATCAGACCTATTCCATATTTAATAAACCTTGATATTCATACATTTCTGCTTAAGCCCAGAGAAGAGTATCTGCAGATTGCGCTAAAGTAAAGTGTATTCAGCAGCAGCTGGTCAAATCAGCGCTCCACCTCTACCCCTTACACATCAGCACCACAACCTCATGTGTCCCTCTACAGCCACCATACCACAGCCCAAAGATCCATATGGCCTTGACCTCAGGGAATCCCCCCTGCCAGGATCTTTATAGGGTGTTTGTGTGGACCAACGAAATCAGACAGCTACACACACTCATGCAAACACTGGCCAACATTTCAATCGGACAGGTGGTGATATGTGCCTGGCTAATCAATCCAGCCATTTACTCAAGCAACACAAACATAGTACCTCCAATCCAAAACCTAGAGAGCAGCTCACCGTCTACATAAGCAGCTGCCTTCTAAGGCAAATTCTCAAAGGCAGAGATTCCTCACAAATAGTTCCACACATGTATGACTCAAGCAGCCGATTTCAATAGATTCTGACCAAAGTACTATTTTAAGGAAAGTCAGTTCTCTCAGCGGCAATATTTGCAATTCCTCCTCACATCTATTTCAGGCATGCAAAAAGACCAACCTATCCTCTCGAGTAGGTAAATAAACGCAAAAACTGCTTGCCAAACATTTATACAGCATATTTTGAATACGCAACTAATTATTATGTAAAATGAACACAATCGTTAAATTATTATTTTTTTTAAACAGAAAGGTATATCGGTTCCAAACAAACACCGCTCTCTCTATACATATACAGTAGTCAGCATTTTAAGTGGATCAAAAACATTCACCAAAGTAGTCCTAAAACATAAAACCAAAATGTAGTATTGTCTTAGGGCAACTTAAAAGATAAATGCAGTGATATTTTAAAATGTGGCTGAAATTTGGTATAAAAAGAGACCTTTCAAAAATGAAACTTCTGGCATTACCAAACTTTGACTTTATTTCTTGTATGGAACTCAAAAACAGATTACAAAAAACAAACAAACAAAAAAAACATATCAGTGTATCAGCGGTCCAGTCAGTTGGGTCCTTTGTTGTTTTAAAACCCATTGACTTTCTCTGTATAATCTTCTGAATATCTTTTTTTGGGTTTCACAGCATAAAGAAAATTGTACATGCTTGGAATGCCATGAACTACTGTGGGTGGCCTGTTAAAATTCCCTTTCATACAAAATACAAAAAAAAAGTATTTATCAGAATGTGTAAATGCAACATGCTGCAAAGCGTATGTACATTTTACTTACACAAAAGAAGCAAAGTGAATTCATTCCCGACCCTTCCCCTTCCAGAAACCCTCTTCCCTTTACAGTATATTTCTTATCAGTATTGCCAATGAGTGCCAGCCACATCGTGTGGGAGGGACACACATACACACTCCAACTCCGCCGCACACACACTGGTGTTGATTATAATAGTGTATCGGGGTTTGCTCTAACACCTCTGCCTACGGAGCTCTCCCTCGAGTCTGCAAAAACCTTTCAAACAGAACTCTTAATTAGATGGAACAGAGGTCATCTAGAACCAGAACACAAGGACACACAAATACACTCCCACACAAACACTTCTTCCTTCCTTCTTTTTCTCTAATAAATAACATAGACATTAGCATTTGTCAGAAGCTGCTTTCTGTCTGATAATGAACTGGGGAATAAAAAAGTCGGCCTATCACATTCATTGCTTTTAAAACGCGTTCGCATTACACAGCTTGATGTGAGATCCAGGCAGTACATATTCATGCCTTCACCACCAGCTCAAACGTTCATTCACCAGACAGATTACAGAAATCCTCAGCAATTTCCCTAACGCTGTTGTGAGGTACTCAAACAAATCCACACATATTAAATCCATCTGTGTCTCAATCTTTTCCCATCACGCTCAGGTGAGCGAGAACAGTTGTCATAAATCTGTAGCCAATCTGAATGTGTTTCAATGCTTGCATGTTTTCATGCATCCACATGCTTATGTGTTGGTGCTTCCTGTGTAATGAGGGAGATTTAACCTTTGCAGACATTGCGTATTTTAAGTGTCAGAGTCAGAAAAGGAGACCGTCACTAAATTAAAACTCTCTCAAAACATGATTTGTCTTTAATACCTGGAGAAAGCTATCCATTGGTGTTCCAATACATCTCAATAGCAGTTGCTTGGCTGGTGCAAGACCTTTTCAGTATGGCAAGTGAAATCGGTCATCTTTGCCATTTTTTGAGCCAATCAACTATGATGTTACTTGCATGAATCGTTTTGTACAGTTTAAGATGTTTTTGGATGTAGATGGTGTAGTTACAGCATCTGCCAACCATCGAGATCTATCCAGAGCTTGCTACTGTAACTACTAACTCTCAGCCAAATGTGTCAGACAGACATTGTTTTCTATTATTAATGCCCCTTGTTCGTTGTCTTTCTCTTTCTCATGTAGGTGCGAGCCAGCGCAATCGCTCAAGATGCTGATCAGAACTATGACTACGCTTCAAACAGTGTGATTCTGCATCTAGACGCTGGTGATGAAGTCTACATCAAACTGGATGGTGGCAAAGCCCACGGGGGCAACAACAACAAATACAGCACATTCTCTGGCTTCATTCTTTACGCCGACTGAATATGTGAGCGCAGAGGAAAAGCAGTCGGAAAGAAAGAAATATATAGCGAGCGTAAAGTGGAAGTGAAGGAAGGAGCATTTAACATCCCAGCGCTTTATTTTACCAGGATCTCTCCATCGCTTCAGCACACATTCTTACAGAAAGAGACTCGGTGGTGGTTCAGTAGCTTCTCTTCGAATCACCTTTTTGATCGATTAAAGACAAGGAAATAAAGTGATAAGAAAGTGACGGTTTTCTCTTTCTGTGCTGAAAGGGCATTTTTGGTCGTACTTGTTTTAAGACTCCAAGAGTGACTGGCAGAGATCTTTAACCTCACCCTCATGTGCTTTTCCTCAGTAAAACTCCCACAGATATCTAATGTTAAAAACATCCCTGACAACCTTTGGGAAAAAGTATGTTGCTTTTGAAGGATATGTGGATCTGATGACAACTTAATATATTCATATAATTCTAACGCTTGTGTCCGATTTCTCCTTACCTCTACATTGGACACAGCACCCCCTGTTGGCTATTGTTGGTAACTGGTTTCCATCTGCATTCTCTTCGTATGTGTTGTACTCTGTTGGGACAGCAGTAGCTGATGAGCGTTGTGAATGAATGTTATTCCTTACGAGAACTTAATACTCAATTTAGACGCTTCATACTCCTACAACTCTTTTCCTCCCCTGTCAATTAGCACTCGACCCTAATCTCGCTCCTCTCAGTCACCTCCTGCCCCTCCAGAAACACCAGATGACTTATAATAGTCGAAACTCTTTTCGGCTTAAAGGATGCTTATGTATGTTTTAGTTTTAGTAGACTTACTGTAGAGGAGAGATGGAGAGCATGTGATGGACGCATAAACGGGATATTTTTCTGAAGCTAAATTGAAAAAAGTACAAAAAAGTGGTATTTTAACCAACTAACCACAGTATTACTGCTTTATAGCGATTCAAATTTATAAGCGGCAAAATTCAGACATTAGAAGTGTTCGCTTAAAAAAGCAAGTGATTTTGAATGGGCTGGAGGATGAGTTGAGGTGCTGTTGAGGGGCTTCACTTGTTACTCAATCATTCCTGCTAACAAATGCAACAACATGCAGTGCCAATATTTACAATATTACAATATTGTAATATTTTATTCCAGTGGGTCGAATGAATGTGAGAAAATGAGGTTTATTTGTAAGTTTGTGAGAGAGTGTGTGTGTGAGTGTGTATCTGTACCAACACCAGAGCATGAACTATATTTCGTCTTCGCCACATTATTGGTTTGAGAAATGTTCTATGCTTTAGCCGGTCAAAGATGTGATATAGAGCCAATGAGATTGCATCAGACACGTGTAGCTAAGCCTCTACAGAGAAGATATAAAAGAAACAATAAAGCTGTAAATTAAATAAATCTATGCTATGTTTGTCAGTCCTACTCTATCTTTTGGAAATGTTGAATAAATTTAAATAACAAATGAGATTTTTGGAGTCATTTGTGCTGTTATGATTTTTTTGTTCAATGCGAGAAAACAGTTTTTGGGAAACAGAAACCATTTGCATAAATCTTCCTATTTATCTAATACCTCCCATAATAGGCTATTTAAAACACGCTTTAGTTATTCAAATTACATCAGAATAAATAAGAAGGCAGCGAAGATTCACGTTTGTGCCTTTGCTTCTTTTCCATCCACTGCTTTTTCTTCCTCCCATCTCTCTATTTTTATCTCGTACCTGTCACCTGGCCTGACTCACAAAAGCACATAGGGAAAAAACACAGCTGTAGACTTAACAAAAGCTTTCATTAAGCGTGCCTCATTGCTTGATTCACGTTGTCACCTCTGTTACATCTCAGGACACTTTCTTCCAGAGGACACATTCAAACAGCCAGGGCTGGTGTTCAGAGCAGTCACTCCCACTGAGGCAGGAGAAGCAGAGAAAGAGAGAAAGAGAGAGATGTTGGCAGATATTTGCAAAATACATAACTTCAAGTGATATTCTGAGAGGCATTTAAAAAGCTTTGCTCATAAACTGATGGCAACTGCAAGATGTTTACCTTTAAAAAAAAAGAAGATAAAAGGCATCCTAAAAAAGTGCAGTTTTATATTCCACAAGACAACCGATTGCAAAGATAGCATCTTGTTCAAACGTTTACATGCAAGAGTTTTTGTTTAGTCCTGAGCAGGGAAGGTGTCTACTGTTCTTAAGAAAAATCCTCCAAAAACTGCAAGTTATTCGGTATCTGAGTATTTTTTTCACTGAATGTTTTCATATAATCGCTATTTGATACTGAGCTTTGCCACTTTGCAAAGTTTTTAGAAGCGCATTAAGAGGATATAAACTAAGATTTAAAAAGACAAAACAGTATAAAGTAGGTTATCTTAAGGTACAGTAAAAATATATATTGAGCTTCTTCAGGGTAGTACTATTTATTATCATGATTTCATGAAAATAGTTTCTATAATTTAACTGAAAAAAATATATTGTCACATCTTTTTCAAATCATCACATCTACTTTTGTGGAGGGAGTGTAAACTTGACAGAAGCAGTGTAAATCATGAAATCTTTTCATTAAAGTAACTCATGATGCCGACTGAGATTGCAAATCCCCCAACCGCATAATCTCAATTCCTATGTTTAGTTCCAGCATTTATTTAATTTTTGTTGTCTTGTTGTCTTGTTGCTCTCAGTTTCCCCGCTCTGAGAGTCTTTTCTCATTCTAAACTCTCTTTACTGAACATCAGCACAGATGTCTGACAATATCATGGGTCAGAAGACCCTTTTATTCTCCCTCCATTTTTCTCTCTCTGAAAGAAGCGGCGCTATTCACACACACCATGTACTTGGGCACCTCTAGGGAGCTGCTGGAAAACAAGATAAAACAACAGCAACAGACATCCTGTGCTCCTCTCTACCTTCATGATCTCTAACCTTCTAGAGCTTCGACACCTCCAGACTATTGTCCTGGGATCTGTCCTGCTCCAAACTGCCATCAAAGAGCTTCTGAGTTTAGTCTGATCACAGAGCAGTTTAAAGACTGTAAGATAGACAGCAATCCAGCTCAGAGGAATTCAGCACACCTGTTTGACAGGAACTGAAGCATTCGCTGATTTCCTGCAGCATCCACACAGGAAGTGATGCTGTATCAAAACAGGTTACTTTCAGTTTTACGCAATATTTAAAAAATAGCTCAATAACAGTTCCAACAATTATTGTTTAGATAATTAGTTAGTTATATTGTCATTATACAGTTTATTTATAAACAAGAAGAACTATTCATTAAAAATTTAACTTTTAAAAACTTTCAGAAATAACATTTTCAGTTAGTTTCCCTTACATTTGCATAACCAAGATCTGGTTTGCATAACGTTTGCTAAAACATTACTTTCTCAGAACATAGTATAATATCGTTCATGAATAAATCATTAACTAAATTAATGCTTAACATATCATCATTTAATACATATTTACATTGAAATAATAAGAAATTAGAAATAAGAGATATGCTTGTTAATGTTTATTAATGTACTTATTAAACATTATCTGATGATTAACATTATTTAAGGTGAACGGAAATGCTTACAGATATCATTAAACATTCAATGAATCTGATTTTGCACTTTTAAAAAAAATCTTCAAATAAGTTTTATAAATAATTAACAAACAGCTTAATGCTTAAAGAAACACTCCACGTTTTTGGAAATAGGCTCATTCTCCGACTCCCCCAGAGTTAATAAGTTGAGTTTTACCGTTTTTTAATCTATTTAGCCGATCTCCGATCATTTAATCCAATTAGAAAAGTAGCATCATGTTCAAAAATGACCAAAGTGTTCAAAAATGTTCCTTTTTAAAACTTGACTCTTCTATAGTTATATTGTGTACTATTGTGTTACCGGCTGAAAATAAAAAGTTGAGATTTTCTGGACTGATATGACTAGGAACTATTTAACTGTATGCCGTAACATGGCGCACGAGGCACAGTGATATCATGCAGTGTCTGTGGAAAATAGTCCCCAGCCTGCAAGACACACTCCCTGTGCAAGCAAGAGGGTCGGGCTGTTTTCATGTGCTATCTGATATCACTGCACCTGCTGCAGCCATGGTACAGCAGCAAAGTTCCTTGATTATTATGCGGGAATGAGATTAAAGTTCCCAATCGTATCGGCACAGAAAATCACAACTTTTCATTTTTCTGCCAGTCTTATTACATGATATAACTATAGAAGAGTCAAGTTTTAAATAGGAAAAATATCTAAACTCTTTGGTCATTTTTAAACAACATGCTTCTGGTCTGATTGGGTTCAATTATCTATGCTAAGCTATGCTAAAAGTGCTATCGCCAAAAATAATAATAGATTCAAAAATGGTAAAACTCAACTTACTAACTCTGGGGGAGTTGAAGAATGAGCCTATTTCCAAAAAAAGTAAAGTGTTTCTTTCAAATTTTTAATTCATATGAACATGCCCTTTTTAAAAATTTAAACTATTTTATTACATTTTATTAAAATTAAGTTAATTTTTGAATGCTAACAAATGTCATTCAACTTCAGTTCACATATTAACTAATGCTCAATACTCAATCTCAAAGTTGAAATTATTTGTAAATATTAAATGGCATATGGTTTATTGTAGCCTATAAAAATGTGATGTTGTAAAATAATTATTTTTGCTGACTAAATACAATTATGTTTATTTATTGTTGTATGAATGTTGCAGTTGACCAATCATAATTAAGTATTCCAATGAGCTGGACTGTGGAACACATACCCCGCAAAATATGAAAAATCCAGCAGATCTTCAGTGAAGGAGCTCAGATTGGAAAGTCATGACCTATGACAAAAAAAATAAATAAACAACAACAATGGTCTCAAACAATCCTGCAGCCTAGAGGGAACTTATGTACTTAGACTGATTCTCAGAAGTGCAAACCTTCAGGCATCCTTTCATATGAACAGATGGAGGTTTATCTCTGGGAGATAAAATAAGGGCTGATGAGGCAGACAAAAGGGGAAATGGTAATCGCGTGTGCGCATGTGTGATAGGAGAGGTGTTGTCGTGTCTGTATGAGTGTGTATGTTTTGTTTAAAGTCCACCGCATCACTGAGGGAGACTCACTGAGCCATCTGCCCAATTAAGCAATGCACCCGCCGCAACTCACTTCTTCAATTACCACACTGATCTCAAACACACACACCTGCACAGGAACAATAGAAGAGGGAACATCATCCACAAATATATTTGTGTGTACTCCAGCACAGACACACATACACTGGTGACTTTCTTCAGAGTTTCTGACTCAAAGGTCAAAGCCACACAAGTCGAAGGCTCCTAAATGTCGAGAAGTCACTGGTATCCATGATGATGGCTGATGTTTGGTCATCAATTTCTTGCAAGCTAAAAAGGCCACATTGCCCTGACATTCTGGATAGTTAAAGAACTAGTTTTTTAATGTGTATGTACATCTGTGTGTGTGTGTGGGGGGTGTCGGTGGTGGTGGAGGAGAGCTCAGCTCCTGATATTAAACCCTTTTAAACACATTTTCAAGGAAATTTGCACCTTTAAAGTTCAGTGTATTTAATATACTAAAGTAACTTTCCAACTGCTGGCAAAGGTAAATATTAATGCAGTCTTTGTGTAATATTAGAAAACTGTATTTATAGAGCTTAGATATTAACTGACATTTCACAAGAGAGAACCTTATGACAATAAACAGCTGATTGGCCATGACTCTGCATTACATCATTCTCAAATATTCCTATTCCAATCTAATCTTGTTCTTCTTCGAAACAGTCTTGGGCCATAATATTTTTGTGGAAACCATGATATTTTTTAAGACACTTTGAAGAAAGTTCAAAAGAACAGCATTTATTTGAAAAAAAAAAAAAATTGTAACATTATAAATGTCCTATAAATAACATTATATACTCAACTCAAGCAGATACTCCCTATCGAGTGTGTAGGGGAGCAGTGAACACTGTAGACGGGAACACGGCTTGGGTGATGAATACTCTAACAATGCACTCCATTGGAAACCTGAACGCAAAAGAGACAGATAAACAGAGAGAGAGTGAGATCCGGTGCTGTGACTATGAGTGTCATACATCCGCTCCACACACCTCCTAAACCCAATGTGATTATGGCACATCCCTCTGTAAACACAAATGCTGATAACCACACAGAGCAGAAGTGTTTGCCTCTGGCTTCTTGACAGATGGGTCATCACAAAAGCATTCGTCTGTATTTGGGCACCACCAAGGAAGGCATCATGGATCACAGCAGCACTGCACAAACATGCTTGCAGCTACTAGGAGAGAGAGATGGGAGAAGGGGTATTAATAATTTGTTTTAATTGATAGTCAAATGTGTTGATTATCATGCAGGATCCGAAATGTGTTTTTAATAAAGCTAATCCACACCTAATCCATCTTTTTTTATAATGAATCTACTGTGCCAAAAGAAAAAAACAACCAAACAAAACTGTGACTTGAACTAGATTCAATGTAACACAGTAGCCTGGTTTATGCTCTTGATGCAACCGAAGCTCATTGGGATATTGTACATTTGAAATGAACACTAGTGATTAGAGTAAAACATCAACAACTTTTATTCCTGTTCACACAAATTATGATTAGCATATTAGCAACGAGTGGATTTTTATCATATCTTTGCACAACACTGTTATCACCCCCAAAAAACCTTTAGAGCATGATTTGTAAAATAATACATTTTAACATTTGCATTACATACCCAGCTCCATATGGCTTTTACAACTTAGTAAACGTGCTCGGTAGCGCACCTGGTACAGCATTAGGCTTAATGATATGAGTCCAGCGAGACACGGTTTGACAAAAGACTTCATGACCAAGTATAAAAATGTTAAAATTGCTTGGTTACCTCAGCAAATGCATGTCTAACTACCATTGGTTGGGTTTAGTATGGGCAGTGCAGTATTTTAGCATCAGCCTTTTAGTACTAATCACGAGCCACTGGATTCCCAAACTGCTGTGATAAGTGCATCAACCAACACTATAAAACGCCACTTCTGTTTATATGTTTTGGAGAAAACTGAACATACTTTTTAGTGGTACTCAAAGGATATTTCATACTGAAACTGTTACAAAACATACAAAAATCAATGTAAAAGGCGTCACAGGAGCAAATTTTTCATGAGCCTGGATTTCTGTTATTTGTGTCCAACAACTCCATCCATTTCTCTATAACCTAGTGTTAATTTGATTCATTGGCTCTTTTGTGTTTCATTATTGTATCTGTGTTCAGGCAACAGAGAACAGCAACCCCACACAAAGGCATAATATTCAGTTTGACCCTACTTTGATTTGATTTGACATTACTAGAGTGCAAGCAATTATGGACATTTGCCTGTTTGCAGCGTTTCTGGCTGGCTGCAAAGGGACAAAACCCGATGTCTTTACCCTGCCGCTCGGCCTCGTACGCTCATAATGGAGGTCAACATCAAATACAGCCTCTCAGCATCCATGCCTGATGAAAACAAGTGTGCGCACGAGTGTTTGAAGTGCGTGAAAGCCCTATCACATGCCATAATCCAAACACATCCTGAATTCCGCATGCACTGCCAACAGACTTAAGCAGAGTGCACAGCAGAGTGCACACAATACACTGAAGGAGAAAAGGGCAGCCTTTGACTTTGATAAAGGCCAGCCTAATCTCGCTCTCTGCTTCTCTTTCTCTCGCCTTCTCATTCTCGTTTGTACATGTTGCCCTTAATCTTGCTGTTACACAATGGCATCCAAAGACACATTTGATAATGCTTGATGGCAGTTTAATGCCAAGGAGATCATACAAAAATATGTATGAATTTCTTCTAAGGGCTGTGTTTAAAGTTATGATGTCATAATCAGGAAGATTTCAGAATGAACCAAAAAAAAAGGAGAAAAAGAAAGAGTTGGCTGGTGAGCAAGCCCCTGCTGGTAGATGCTGTAACTACACCATGTGGTTCCAAAAGTCATCTTTTTCGATTAACATATTTTCAAAATTAGCAGTATATTCTGACTAAATACTTTTACAATTTAAGATATAAGTTAAAAAAAAGTATTTCTGTGATGGTAAAGCCAATTTTTCAGCATCTTTACTCCAGTCTTTAGTGTCACATGATCCTTATGATTCTAAAAACACTTATTTGCTGTTTATTAATATCAATGATGAAAACAGTAATTAATTAAGAAATGCATCATGATGGTAAATAAATATCCTGAATCCTATTCATTGCAATAAATCATTTGACAACACTAATTGTTGTCAAATATAAACTATATAACCTGCTATATGCAACTAGGCATAAAGATATAATAAACATTAATATCATGAATTTTAGAAAAGCAACAATAAAATGTCTGTTGTGACAGTGTTCACTTTGAATATTATATTATACATTCAAAGTTTTTTCAGTGCCTGATTGTTTTTCAAGGATACCTTACCATTACGACCATTTTAATAATATAATGCAATATGATATAATATAATATAAGGAAATTACATTCTGAGTGAATGGCATGCATGTCAAGTGGCCGTAGAGTAAAGTGTTGACCTCCTCTAAGAACATGTAACTGTCCATCCACTCTGTGCTTGCTTTAGCCCCAGGATAAGGCTAAATCACATTAGTGTTTGCCAGCAGAAATGCTGAGTTGGACATTTGACTGACCCACTGACTGACTCCAACACACACACAATACAACTTCCAAGATGGCTCACAAACGCACACACTCACAGCTGGTGTCAGATTTAACACAATGACCTTTGTGGCATGGTTTGTCACGGAATCCTAACACAGTGTGCTCTGGAATCAATGCATGACTTGTCAGTCTGACACTAAATATTGCTCTAGTACTTTCTTTTTACCTTTCTTTGTACCGGTGCACAAAGGCCAAGGACGTGTCTCAGAAAGGTCAGCGCTTCAGTACCATTCTGAAGACCATAACTTATTCTTCTGTAGCTGCAGACTTCTGCTATAGCATATCGATACTGCCAAACTACTAGCTCAGCTTAGTCTCAAAATGTAGCATTCAAAGTTGTTACAGATTCAGCTTTTTATATATATGTATATTTATCGGTACTGAAACCATAATAATAACACCACTGCAGACTAGAGACTTTCAGCACCATGGACAGCAACAAAACTGAATTGCTCACTATGTGTCTAACACTGAATCCATCTATCAGGCAAGCTCAGTAAAAAGACATCACGTACAATTAGAGTCAGAGAAACAGCAGCAGTTCTGTGACTGTGTTAGTGTGTGTGTGTTTGCACTCATTAAAAGTAGAGAGGGGCTTCTTATGCATCAGTGTCCAGAACAGAAGCGAGTGAGTCAGTCAGAGCAGCACAGCTATTTTAATGCATGCATTTCTTGTGTAAATCACAGTCCTACACACACACACACACACACACACATTCATTTTTGTAAAAAGTAGGGACATTCCATGGGCTTAATGATTTTTATACTGTACAGACTGTATGTGCTATTGCCCTACCTCAAACATACACCTAACCCTACCCCTTACAGGACAATTTTTAGATTTTCCAAAAAATCTATTCTGTGTGATTTATAAGTGTTTTGAAAAGTGGGGACATGGGGCAATGTCCTGAAAAGTCATCTTCTCCTTGTGATACCTACTGTACAGTGGGTATGAAAAGTATTCAGACCCTAATCTTTGTTATATTGCAGCCATTTGCTAAAATCACTCATTAATGTACACACAACACCCCATATTGACAGAAAAACACAGAATTGTTGACATTTTTGCAGATTTCCTAAAAAAGAAAAACTGAAATATCACATGGTGCTAATTATTCAGTGTTCAATATTTAGTAGAAGCACCCTTTTGATCTAATACAGCCATTAGTCTTTTCAGTAAAAATGTCCTCGTAGATCCTCTCCAGTTCTGTCAGGTTGGATGGTAAACGTTGGTGGACAGCTATTTTTAGGTCTCTCCAGAGATGTTCAATTGGGTTTAAGTCACAGTGTTGTTGTGAAGCCACTCCTTCATTATTTTAGCTGTGTGTTCAGGGTCATTGTCTTGTTGGAAGGTAAACCTTCGGCCCAGTCTGAGGTCATGAGCACTCTGGAGAAGGTTTTGGTCCAGGATATCTCTGTACTTGGCCGTATTTATCTTTCCCTCGATTGCGACAAAATTGTCGTCCTGTCCCTGCAGCTGAAAAACACCCCCACAGCATGTTGCTGCCACCACCGTGCTTCACTGTTGGGACTGTATTGGACAGGTGATGAGCAGTGACTGGTTTTCTCCACACATACCGCTTACAATTAAGCCCAAAAAGCTCCATCTTGGTCTCTTCAGACCAGAGAATCTTATTTCTCACCATCTTGGAGTCCTTCAGGTGTTTTTTTAGCAAACTCCATGCAGGTTTTCA
>JAUCMU010000063.1:7733801-7754131 GCA_032275025.1 Enteromius treurensis
AACGTTTTTTGACTTAGAGACACTGATGTTGATGTGTCTGCATTCATTTCAGTGGACTTAAATAGATCACCCTTCACACCAGTGTAACAAACTGACAATTTTTACCTAAATATGATTTTCAGTCAAACTTAGTAACTTTATGCATCATCAGTCGCGCGCGCCAGTTGTTCTTGTGAGTTCGGTTCACTGGAGACTCGCTCTGAACGGATCGTTTGAATCAGTGACCTGTCGAATCACGAATAGCTGCAATCGGATCCTTCCAATTCGAGAATGAATTGTTTAGTGCGATTTCTGAACCGATTGAACCGGTTCATTAAAAAGAATCAGCTCGTCTGCATCTGCAATGTAGTGAAGTAAAAAGTAAGATCCTTTGCCTAGGAATGTAGTGAAGTAAAAGTAAAAGTTGCTAAAATAAAACTACTCCAGTAAAGTACAGATACTTGAAAAATGTACTTAAGTACAGTAACTATTACAACTACTTCGTTACTGTCCACCACTGGTCCCACAGAATAATGGCATGAGTAAATAATGACAGACTTTTCATATTTAGTAGAACTATTAATTTAAAACTAACAACTAACGTCTCTAGAGGAAAAGAAAACTGATGGAAACTCCACCCACATTATTGCACTTGTGACAAGTTAATGAAATAATACTGAGAACGAGAGATGTGATACTGACAGAACACTGCATCTTTCTGACTGCATTCATTGATTGTTGAACCTCACGCCTCTCTTCTCTCTGTCTCTGGCGCACTCAAACATAGTCGCAGTCAAGCATTCCCCAATGTTTGTCTCTCTTCAATTTCCATTTCCTACTCCCTGACATCTCTGTCTCTCCAACTTTCACTTTGTCTTAATTCTTCCTCTTTGTTTCTCCCCCCTTCTCCCTCCCTTCTTCTCCCCCACACCTTCCAGTGCTTGCCTGGGGATGCTTATCATTGACGTGCACAACATCTTTTCCTGCACCCCATCGATCCTGTTATTGAAACAAGCCTCATTTGCAGTCTCCTTCCTGTTTTGGCCCCCTCCCCTCAACCAGCCCCCTGCTCTCTCTTTCTTTTCTTCGTTTGCTCTGTCAAGAGAGAGCCACCTCAATAGCTTGACAATTACCCATAATCCCTCACATCAGCCTCACTGCCATTTCAAGTCAAATGAAAGATGCTGCTATAAATTTAGTCCAATCTGACCACTAGTTAAGACAAACTGGTCAATGTACTTAGGTTGTCAGGTATGCAATTATGAAGAGCATATGCTTATGAAAGAGGAATTATAAAGGAGTCTCATAGGAACTCTGTAGCTAGATCAATACAGGGATAAATTGAGTGGGTCTGGTGCTAAACCTAACTCACTAAAAGTGGTAACACTTCTAACATAACGGAGCATGACTGTGAATCAGAACAATAGTGGTGTAGGTGCATGCAGACAGACTGATTAATTGATTGATTTATGGTTGGACGGACAGATGGATGGATGGATGGATGGATGAATTGACAGACAGGTGGATGTACATACGGACAGACAGAGACAGATTGGCAGACAGACAAATGGAAGGATGAATGAACAAATTGACATACAGATGGATAGACAGATGGAAGGATAGACGGAATGACAGATGAACAGATGGCTTGACAGACGGATCGTTGAATTGGCAGACGTACAACAGACAGATAGAGACTGATTGACAGACAGATGGATGGATAAATGGATGAATTCACAGACAGATGGACAAATTGACAGACAGATGGATGGATGGATGGATGGATGAACTAACAGACAGATGGACAGATGGTTGGACGAACTGATGGATGAATTGACAGGCAGATGGACAGATGGTTGGATGGACGGATGGATGAATTGACAGATGGATGGACAGACAGACAGAGACAGACTGACAGACCAATGGATGGATAAATGGACAGACAAACAGATGGATGGATAGATGAATAGATGAATGGACAGACATTTGCTAGCTTGCTGTATTGTAACTAACTACTGTTTAAAAAGTTTTACTTATGTTTTATTGCGAACACTTTGTAGCTCAGGAAGCTTCACTGCTGGTGAAGGGCTCATAACCCTCAAAAGCCTCTAACTGGCTGAGTGGAGGAAAATACGAAAATAAGAGAAGTTACAAAAAGTAACTTTTCCTCAGTGTTGAAGGCTCAAGTGTCACAACATCAAGTATTCCCCATCGGGAGGTGAGATTGTTCAAATCCACAAGCCAGCACATTTAGGGTAACATCTTAAGTCCAGGGCCAAGAAGAGCAGACAGCTTTCACACATACACACACACACAGACGCACACACACAGCTACCTCTTGGGATGAAAGAGCTTTTGTTTCACTGATTCCTCAGTTGAGGTGCCATACACCAGGAGTCTGGGGAAAAGAGCAAGTCTTCTATCCCACTCTCCTTCTCTCTCTTCCACTCCACATCTCTTCATTCTTTTCACTAATCCCAAAGACGCCGATTCAGAGAAAGAGTAAATGGCAACAGAGAAAGAGCAGAAGAAATGTCTTGCCTTTTGTCTCCCTTGAGATCAATTGCACAAACTAATCCATGAGGACCCTCCTTTCTCCAGTGCAAGCTCGGACACATGCAATCAATGCTACTGTGTATGTGTGTGTATGGTAATGCAGCTTGCAGATATAAAGCAGGTGAGGGAACGAAACTAGTTGAAGGGATAAAGAAAAGAGGTGCAGAAGTGGCAGGAGTAGATAAGAAATTCTTCAGATCTGATTTTCCCTAAATGTCACTAGCTTGAGGAGTGTCTTTCCATGCTAGCCAGAGGCATATAAAGAGATCTCTACCCCCATTCCTCTCTCCCACCGTCTCTGTCCTACTCTGTCAGGTGGAGGCACTGTGCTGGGATACAAAGGGTCTTTTTATCCATCATTCAGCACTCATAACACTCAATCCATCAGCAAATAAAAATGGTAGGTATCACCCTGAGCTCTGGGAATCATGGGTAAGCAGCTCCGAAATTACTAAGTCAAAAGGTAAAACTGTAAAATATGAATGAGCAGGTTGGTGGATTTCTGTTATAGTTCTTCAAAATCCTCACTATGTTATACCTATGCATACACTTAAGAAAAATGACCCGCAGGCAGCATTCGATGATTCTGCATTAGGCTTTGATTTCAAAAAGCTTCACGGGGACTCCTGGAAATGCTTAATCTTAGTTTAACAGGATCTTTTTTTTTTAATAGTCATCTCTTGATGTGTGTGTGGAATTCAGCTGCCTCTAAATGTGTTAAGTGTCTCTTCTCTTAGTGTGTGAAGCGTCTCAGTATATTTCAAGTACCTCTGCTTCATTTAGTGTCTTAAGTGGCCTCTTCTATATCAGCATCTGTTAACCATGTCCTTATCTGGGTCTTCCCAAAGTAGGCGAGCAAATTCTAGCAAACTATTCATCATTTTTTGTCAAGTGAAAATATATTTTAAATAAGCTCATCATATACAGCTGCCTGCAATTGAAATATTCATAAATGAGAAAAAGTGCTAAATGCTTTCAGTGGCTTGTATGTCTAAGCAAGGTCTAAACACATGTATATTGTAAAAATTGGTGGACATTTTGTTCTTAAGTATGAACACTTACTCATTCACACTCCAAAATGTCTTATCTAGTTACTTACTAAAAACATAAGAAAAAAAATAAACATTACTGCTTTAAAATGTGTGTTTTCAGTATGGATGTGTGCAGTTTATGTTGAAGAGCAAAACATCTAGTTATGTTTACCATAGGTTTTATTTGACTCATAAATACAACCTTCACTACATGGGGCATTGGCAACATTTTTAAGAGTTTAACTATGCAAACAAATAACAACTTTCAGAATCTAAAATTAAAATCATATACTGTACAGTGCTGTGCAGCACTTTACATGGGTCCTATATGATTATGAGCCAATGCCAGTTAAGCTGACACAGTGTACCCCATTGTCCCTCATGTTAGCAGCCCCTGCCTTCTTTTTTCCAAGATGTCTGTTGACTTTTAACACTTTCACTGTATTTGATTCGCTGTCACAGATTTACCATGCTAACTCCGCCTTGGACAGTTTATCTCATCAACTAAGGACTGGCACGTCATTAGTCATTTCTGCACTATTTACCTCTTGTACCATCCATCCGTCCATCTTCGTCTCTGTCCATCATGTTCACTTGCGTTCATTTCCTACCTCATCTGCTCTTAGGTTCAAGTGTTAGCACATTCCTGAGGATGACAGTAAAGAGAGGCTCATTATTTTCGCAACATAAACAATAGCAGCTACTGCAACACCTGTAACCTTAAAAAAAAAAAAAGACAGAGTGACAGAGTGCATAGGGAGCACTGAGAAATCTTTTACTGGCCATAGGGAGCATTCCATTCAAGAAGTGTTTTTAAATTACAGTGCATGCCAAACCTCATAAAGCAATACTCCAAAAGTGTAAAGCAGTGCTACCTGATGTATCCGCCAGCCACGCGCTAAAGCAGGAAAGGATCAGTCACCCTCACAGTGCTGTGCCACTGCAACGATTTATACAATATAAATGGTGCAGGTCGCTTGATCCATTCAGATGTGACACAAAACGGTTTGACAGTGGTGTGATATGAGAACATTAAAGGTTCTGTAATGATGCTGGCTGAAAACAGCAATGAAAATGAGGTATACTGGAAAATACAGTTTTGTCAGTTCAGCACCATAGTAATTTACTTTGAAGACTGTAGAAATGTATTTATTATAAATGTTACCGTTGTTATTATATATTGGGAATATTTTAATTTTATTATTGCTTCTTTGTGTGTAGTTTTATCTTGCAAATTTTTATTGTTTAGTATTACTTATTTATTTAAAAAAAACAAATAACTATATAATGAAGGACCATCCTACTAATATTAGTCAGTTAAACTCTGGATTTAAACTAAGAACTTATTTCTTTTGATGTTTCAATTTATGCAAAATGTTACATTTAACAAAGGGCCTGATTTAAGATAAATAATAAATATAAATTAGGTGTTTTTTGTTTAATATAAAGTTCTATAAGGGAGATTCACCCTGTCAATAAAGTAGAAATCAAGACTAACCAAATTGGTTTGGTAACATTGTACAAAATCTTCTTTTGTGTTCAACCGAAGAAAGTTGTTAGGAACGACATGAGAGTGAGAAAATGATGACAGAATTTATTAACATTAACTTTCCAATGCTTTACTGTCAGTCATATCTGTATTTGTTTCTGTCCTGTTTGTTTATTTATTTATTTACTTCAGTTGAAGGCCCTATGACCCATCAAAACATTAAAGGGGCAATTTCTGGGCCGGATGGGCTAAATTTGAACCTCAGTCCAGCCCAAGACACACACACAGAGAGAAGGTGATTTTAAAGCTCAGGGCCCAGAATTTCTAGCAACAGCCCTGTTTCTAGCTATAATGATCAGTTAAAGAGGGTCAGTAAGAGTTAGGTAATTCTCCAAAACCACCCAGCCAGTTTAAAGAGAAGCAGCATCCTGAAGAAGCAAAGTGAACATGGGAAGTGTGAAAGAAACAAGAACAGACAGAAAACTCCAAAGAGAGTCAAAGAATAAGAGACGGTGTTTGATACAGAGCGGTAAGTTGATATAATAGGGGCCTGTCTCTCGTGGTTTTAAATGGAGGATTTGGCCTTCACGCCTCTCAGTGCCATTCTTAAGGAAAGCGGATTTCCGCTGCCGTGACGACCATTATCCTGGTTTCCTGGCAGTAATCCGCCATACTAGGGCCGTAATAGGACAGAGCGTTGCAGAAAGTCAGGGGGCTGTTGCTGCTAGTCACTGCCGCAGGGATCACGCTTCCAGATCTGCCACAGAGAAACAAAAGCTGATCTGATACAGCTGAAGAAACAGTCATGCACAGCAGGCCTGGAGAGACAACACCACAAAGTCTGCCGTTTATACTTCTAACTTCAGACTGGAGATAAGGAGCATCAATCTATCTATCTATCTATCTATCTATCAAATAATGACAAAATTAAACAACGAATTCTTGCAAGACATGTTGTTTACAGATTTTTTTACAGTGACTTTTAAATGACTTGTAAAAAAAAATTTGTTCATGAATGTCCTTGAATATATTAAAAAACAAATGTAAGCGAACAAAAGATGTGGTAGCATATTTCTTTTTTTCTTTTCTTTTATGAAACACTACTCACAATGTGCTTCTTGTAATTACTTGTATTAACTACACGCTGTCATCTTAACAACCAGTAATTTCACTGATCAGGTCTCACAGCTGAAAGCTGTATATGGTTGATTTACTAAAAAGAGTCATTTATTAATAAATCAGACTGCACTGATTGTGCTGTATGTTTTGGATTCACTGATAAAAACATACAGGTATGTGTTGTTACTTTAGAATACAACATAAACTACTACTAAAATATCTAGTTTTGTGTTCTTTGCCCCTGTTTCTACAGTAGGCTGAATTGTAAACAATTTTTCCAGTTCATCTAGCTTCACACAATCTCCTCTGAGCTGCTGATGTTAAAACATCTGTAGTTACAGCAGTTGCACTTCAGGCTCAGGTAATCAACCAATTTCAGAGACTTATGACTCGAATGAACTTGTTTTCAGGACACTCTTCACCGTGTGACCTCGGTTTCATCCTCCAGATTGTTAATTTAATAAAGGTGTTTGAAAATCTTGACCAGAATGATTTAAATGACCATTACATTTTTTGATAAGTAAGTGTTACATTTGTTGATCTACAGTAGGCTACTGCTTCGGACTTAATTGACAGTACTGAACTCCTCTTACATATATTACATTTCTGAGTGCGGTTCAAATGTATATTGGAACACAAATCATACTGTATAAATAATTATTGAATATTCATAGAAAATTCTAAATTCTAAATCTACACATCACCTTTATTCTCAGTAAATATATTTCTAAAGGTGCTGTTGACATGAAACTTTCACCAGATGTTGATAACAATCCAAGTGACCCCATATATACAAAGAAAGCAAAACAAATAAATTCAGAAATGAAGTTTAGTGGAATAAAGTGGAATAACACAGGGTAAAAGCATTGAGCACATGAAGACAGAGAAGTGCAAAAAGGCCCGGAAACAAAGACACCAGCTTAAATCTATCAGTAATTAGAAAACAATCCTGCCCCTTGTCAGTGGAAATTAATATTAGCTGATTCAGTCCCAACTGGTGGCCTATAAAAAGGTGTTTCATTACCAATGTGTCACAGAAGAAACGATGAGTAAAAAGCAAAGAGCTCTCTCAACACCTTTCGCTACCTTGTTGTTGCAAAAAAATATTGATGGCATTATTGATGGTTTATTATCATTTCCTAATAAACAGGCCATGGCCAAGTGCTCCTAACAAGATTTCTGACAGAGAAGGAAAAAGAATTATCAGAAGAGTTATCCAAGAGCCAAGGACCACTTGTAGAGAGTTTCAGAAAGACTTGAATTTAGCATGTAGAGTTGTTGACCACACTATGCTCTGTAGCTGAAGAATATAATCTGGTCAGAACACAGAACTTAATATCTGAAATTATTTGTATTGTTTTCTTTGTATGTATGTATTGCGTATACTGTACTTTCTAAAGGCAAATCTTAAAATGATCTAGTGGTTTTCCATAAACACCGGCAGGGTGGTTTAGTGGAGCAGCCATTATTCATTGAATCTAGACATGTATACCAACCAAAACAAAACAGTGAAGCATGTTTTGTAAGTGTCCAATTTATATTTTCATTAATACCGAAAAAAGTTCAATTAAACTTGTCTAAAATCTTTACAGGGATTGTCACAAATTGCCTTAGCATACACATCTCTAAGGAATAAAAAAAACAACGTATTCTAGTTTGATCCTGTGAACACACACATTCAGACTCACATATGCATACAGTACATACCTCTCTCTCTCTCTCTCTCTCTCTCTCTCTCTCATCACCGCAGTCCAGGGAGGGCCGTCCCAGCCAGGCAGACTGTGAATATTCATGATCAGGAGTGAGTTGCAGTGGAGGTTGCCATGGAGGTGTTGAGTTATTCATCATTCTTCAGGAGAAGAGACACAGGAGTCGTCCCTCAGTGCTGGAATATTAACGAGACACATTAATAAAATATCCACCCTCTTTCTCCTGCCTCTCCTTTACCCACAGATCACAGGAACACAGTTTTCAGCCGGAGTCCCCATTTAAGACCACCATGCAAACTGCACACACATATGTACAGTATTTACGGTGTGTATACGTTACACGCAAATACGCAGCTGTTCAAATACAGTAGAGCTTTTTTGCATGCTGTGAGAAAAAACTAAACTTCTCTTGTTTCACTGAAACACTGTGACACATATACTTCTTAAATCATTTAAGAATCACAAAAAAAGTCACATTCATCAACACAGAAATAAAATAATACATCGAATCCCAGCAGCTCGACTCACATTTCACAGAGATGACAAAGCGTTTGATGGCAATGACACAATGCAGACTTCCAAGAAAGAACTAGTGGTAGTTCTGGGATGTTTTTTTTTTTTTTTTTTTTTGAAGCAAAAATAGAAAACATAATATTAAAGTAAAGCATGATGATGTAAAAAGAGAGAGATAAGAAAGAATAGGCCGGCATTCAGGGGAACGGTATGTTTAATTCACAGAGTGGCATTTGGGCTGTGGTATTATCAGGCTAAGGTACAGAAGGCCAGGCCAGACACTGAGCTGAAATGTGCATCAGTGGTCGTGTAATATTAAAACAGCCAACTGTGCTTTCTTTCACACTCTCTCTGTCTCTCATGCTCCCTGCTCACACCTTCTTTCTGAATGCATATTTCTGCTCTCAAGATAACCACAAAAAGCCTTCGATTTGCCCCTATTTTAGTCTCAGTTGTACAGCACACACCATTTCACAGCATGAGACAGCAACTCACGTCTTATCCCCATAGTCGTCACCACTGCTGAAGTACGAATAATAAATGTACATAATTACTCTGTAATAATCATAAAAGTATTAGTTTTAATTATATTTGTGATTATGCTTGTCTCCGATGAGCATTTTTTCATTGCTAATAAATGCACTTTTTCATTATCAAGTTCATATGAATCTTATATATATTTGAAAACCATGAGAATTAAAAAAAAAAATTATAAAAAATAAATAAATAATTGTTATAAAATATAGCTGAAAATTAACAATTAGTTTCTTGCTTGGAACAGATTTGAAGAAAGAGTTCAGACAGATAATAATAACCTCATTAATCTATAAATAATCCAGCAATAAACTCTAGTCAATAAAAAGTGAAAGGTTGCATGTTTTCAAACTACCGTTTTTGATCCGTAATCTATAATAAGACTTCTTGCATTCAAAAGACTGATCTGTACATATTCCTCTCAGATGAGACAAAACTTTTTCACTGGAGAAAGCAATATTATTGACTGAAATCACATGGATTACTTATTACTTATTGTCAGTGGCGGTTTTAGGCATGGGCAAACGGGGAAGCGGCATTTTTTTCATGACACATGGGGGACGGCACAAGCATCTACACTCCTAAGCGGTTTTCTATTATCTATCATAGCCTACCTTTGCAGCACCTGTTTATCAAACTGATGAAGATGTTTTCTTTTATGTGTTGTTGTTTTTCCCTGTTTGCATGTGTTTTTTTCTGTTTGCATGTGTTTTTTCTGTTTGCATGTGTTTTTTTCTGTTTGCATGTGTTTTTTTTCTGTTTGCATGTGTTTTTTTCTGTTTGCATGTGTTTTTTTTTCTGTTGACATGTGTTTTCTTAAGTTTCCAGCGCTCTCTCGGCCACCATACTATGGTATTTAAATAGTTTAGTTTCCGATCTAGCGTACATAAAAACAAGACGTGCACGTATTCGTGAGTGGAAAACCATTCTCTTGAAGAAGCATTTCTTCACCTTCAGAGCACACAACACTATGCTCGTGCAAAAGAGCGCTCTCGCAAGAATGGCGCTAAGCAGCGCTCGCTCGACCCTCTGCGCTCTCTTAACTGCTCAACCCCTGCTCTCTCGTCAAGTATACTTTTGTGACTTTAGTAGTAACTCAATGTAGAACCACCACTGCTTATTGTGATATATTTATCAGTAGATTTGACTCTTATTATGATGACACTAATTCACTGTAAAGGATCAGTTGGTGAGTAAGTGATCCAAATCTGTTCTGATGAAGAAACAAACTTTTGGATGGCTTGTGCTTGAATAAATGATCAGCAAAATTTTTATTTTTGGATGAACTACTCCTTTTGTTTTAAACTTTATTTTTGTTATTCTTACCCAGCTAACAACAGGAGTAGCTAGCTGACAGATTAACACATTTTTGATCTTACTTTAAATGTTGATGATACTTTATTTCACACATACTGCTAAGGTTAGACAGTTTGCAATTCAAAAGCATATACTGTAAAGTGCATTGCTGATATTCCCACGATGCATGCCTCCACCTATTTTTAAGAACGTTTCTTACACTTAAGCATGAATGACAGAGTACAAGAGTAAAACCAGGGTGAAACCCACTTATCCTTAATAAGTGGATTTTCTATTTTATTTTTCTCTTTACTCGCCATTTTCCCTTTTGATCTTTACCACTTATGCAATCTGCCTCTTTATTGGCATTTAACACAGAGTACAAAAATACACACAATTAATTTGCATGTGTCTGTGAGATATTATGCCTGCCATTCTCTTCACATAATTAAACGTAATGAATGTGGGAGGCAGGTTTGTTTCTGCAGTTCAGAGACAACAGCCCACTCTGGGCTCAAAGGTACGTGTATAAAGCACAGATTAAAGTTTTGGTTAGCCAGCAATTAAATTTCATTCACACAAACATATGCAGAGATATCATTGCCTTTATAGATATCACAATAATGATAATAATGAATGTAAACACCAGTTTCATCATGAGGTTCAGAACGGCTGAGAGGGAGGTCAAAGAAAGAGAAGTAAACAAGACAGGTGAGGTAAACACAGCACTAATAATAACAACAAACAAACAGCAGGGTGAGGCTGGAGTAAGGCTGGAAAACAAAACCCTCAATCTAGACTTTTCTCTCTTTCATCTAACTGCATTACAGTGTGTGCATACTTAAACAAGTGACAGAGAGGAAGCGTGGAAAGATGGATGAGGGGGTGGAGACATGAGATGACTGGGGTCACCTACCTGTCAAAGTCTGACTGCTAGTGGGCTCAATCTGTTTGCTGAACTAGAGCGAGCAAGAAAGTCTGTGTTAGTTTGAGAGAAAACGCAATTATATTAATTGTTATACGGTGAGGAGAGTTTAACAAGTGCACTGTATATGATATTAATTTTGTTGGTTATTAACGGAAACAGCGTTGGGTTTTACCAAAGATCATGGCGCTCAATGTGGAGACTGTAAAGCAGGGATGGGGAACCTTGGCCCTAATCCGGCAAGGTTTCCATGTTTCCCTGCGCAAACATACCTGATTCTAGTTAACTAGTGATTGTACAGAACTTCATTGGCTGTTGGATCCGTTTGATTTGAGTCAGGTGTTGTGAAGCAGGGTTGTATGAAAAACTTGCTGGAATGCGGCCCTCGAGGACCAGGGTTCCCCACCCCTGATCTAAAGGCATCTACAAAGCCAAATTAAGGTTGCTCTGAGGAAACTAGATTCACCCAAGCTTTCAGTATCAAAGATGTTGATGCTGCTTTGGTTCTATGTAAATGAAGTGCCTCGTCAATGCTTCCTTTATTTTCCTGTCAGCTCTCTTGGCCATGAGGAGCAAGCGGTAGCCAAGACTAATAGCCTAATAGCTGTTTGTTTTGAGCATATGTCTAGCAATAGGGGTAATGAGAAAGGTAAAAGCATTTTAATCAGATGAAGGTGCCTTTACACTGAAGTGCACACAGGAATAAGAAACAGGTGACGACCATCCCCGTAAGTTTAGCGACTCCAAATTCATATGATGGAAAAACAAGTTCAATATAAAAAGAATAAAAGATACTCAACTTCATTAATTTCCTAACATGTGCAATCACTTTAATGCTGTCTGCACAGGTGCACCTTTTGTGGTGTATATGCGTCTTTGTTGTATTTAAATGGGAAAAGTTTACCACTTTGTCAAAAACTCTTGGGTAGATACGTGGAGAGGTTTTTGGAAAGAAGGTGCAGTCATTTTGACAGAAATTAAACAATTTTCTCTCTCAACATCACTGTGATTTTCTGAATAAGATAAACCATTTATGAAGGGTTGAGGAGAACAATAGGTATTCTGAGATATTCTTTATGCAAATGAAAAGGGCTGATTAGCTACAGAGAACAAAATTTCTAATTTTAAAAAATCATTTGCAAATGCACAGTGGAAATGAGGCTTTAGTTTTCATTTTAGGATTGTACTTACATATGCTTCAATGTTTATTTCCTAAAGTATTCTGGTCTACGGCAGTATGGACACAGCCGCCCAATGTCTTGTGACTCTCCGTAACCCAGAGGGCTGTCCAGTTCTGTGTCTCAAACATTCCAGGAACTTCCTGTTCGCTGGCCTGCGGGATGGAGCGCTGATGGTGTACGGGAGACATCACGGAGGTACGAGTTGCATAACTCTTGATTCCTCGTTATATTGTACGCTCATGTTGCCTTCAAGTACACCAGAGAAGGTCATGTTAAGTTAGTTTCCAGCTGTCACGCAAGTTGTTCTTCATTTCCATTGCCGTTCTAATGTCCCAGTTCAGATATCAAAGTGAACAAAACTTGTAATATTTTTTGCGTTTAATTCAGTCCCCCGTAATTTATGCAAGGCTTGTTTCTCTTTTGCTTTTATGCAAAACAAAGCTGATTTATTCTACGTACATTGCTGGTGTTCGTTTAGGATTTTGGATAATCACTTCGGATTTAAACGTCTATGTTATTTCTATCCTATTAGGCTTGTTTTTTCCTCTTTATCACATTAACACAGAAATGGACAGTTACATTCAGTATGTTTTCTCTTTCCTTTTTCTCACTAATGGGATTAAACACTAAATGGGTGGAATAATTAAGAAGGGTAATTATTAGTATGTCCCCAAATGAAAGGGACTCAATAGAGTGAAAGGGTAATCAAATCAAATTAATAGTGCAAATGAATCTGATTGTCCCTGTGTTCAATTTGCTCTTTCATCAACCTTCTATTCAAAAATCCAGGGATGTTTTTTCCAGTCCCTCCTCTGTTAGCTGAATGCCTCAGCGAGTATGTGAAAGATATTAGTTCTGTCATGTATTCCGAATGCATTCAGAGATGAGACAGGGGTGATAAGATTGTTCTGGGTATGTATTAGTTAGATGCAATGCCAATGGATTCGGGATTACCTTGAAAGCAATTTATGATTTCACAAGTCTGTCCTCTGCCCGCGCCTGCGCCTTATTCATTTGCAGTGCGTAAGTGTGGGCTAATGACAACAGAAGACAGGCAGGCATGCATAACTCTTGCATTCGGAGACGTGATAGATAGCGAGGGACTGCGCTGTGTATGTTGGGGGTGGTGCAAGGCAGACAACCCTGGCACAATGGGTTTATCAGAAGGCACTACTTACCTGGCTGTCAACAAGAAATTACCTCCAGTGAAGTGGAAAGTAAGATTAATTATGCTGATGTGCAATGTGGCGATTGAATATTACTGTTCATATAGAGGAAAGAAATGAATTACAAGCAGATCTATTCCCTGGGAATGTATTTCTTTGATTTTTGTTTATTTTTTAGTCCAAATAAATTCTACAAATTATTCTGGAGCAATATGTTTCCCTCAAAACACATAATATTGTAATAAACACTGGGGTCTCACATGAGATTAATCAAAAAAGTTTTTAAGAAACATATGAGCCACAGTTGCTTGGGGGGGGGGGGCTAGCTACATTGAGAGGGCAGGATCATTTTGTTGTGTTTAATCAACAGTTTGCAGAATTTATAAGGATAATAATGAGGTGTCTAACTTTCCAAATAAAAAATACATAAATATATTACACCCAGAAGCAATAAGTGCCCATCTGAATGAGATTGCGTCTCTCCTCCTTCCACTTTATTACTTTTGGAGCAATAAAGTAAAGACTGCATCTGCAGATGCTTTGAGTGTCCAGATAAGTCCTCTCCGCCCCAAAGGTCCTCACTGGGCTTTGCAAGAGGCAGCCCTCGTTTGAGTATGAGGGGTTACAGAGTAGCTGAGGGGGTGTTTTCAAAGCGTATGCACGAAAAAAAAGTGCGAAGACTGACATTTTGAATATGCCATGCAATTAACCTGAGGAAGTCGGAAGTCATTGTGAGCTATTCTGGTTTCAACGGCAAAAATAAACAACTCAAAATGTTAATTAAACGGCTTGCTGTGGTTCGCTCTCTAATTTTGCTTCATTAACACACTGTGATGGGGGCGAAAAGAGAAATGCTTATGTAATGCATCCCATAATGGTGTCCATGGTGGCTACAGTGCAAACCCTGAGTTTAAAACCCAAGGAAAAAGTCTGGCATGTTCTGAGCCCACTGGAGAGAAGTGTATAAATTGGATTACACAACACGCTGCAGTTATTAACATGGCACTGTTAGCGCATTAGCATAGAAATCGCTAGTTTCAATGAGGGAGATATGCGGTCCTCAAACATGCTTTGCAGTGCTTGCTCTAGCTGTAGGTTTTTAAGACGTAGCCAGAAATTATACAGTTCCACCACCAGTTATACATATTTGTCTTGCAAACACAAGGATTTACTCTTGAGTATTAATGAAGCCAATTTACTTTAAGTGACTTGCTTAGGGCAAAGCAGTGGAATTTACATGCAGCACATTTTTGTAGCTCTGCTTTTTGAAGCATTCATTTATAAGGAAAATAATATACAAGTTTACTAGCTTTTAATATCTTAGGCCATATTTATAATGTTCCACCGGATAGGATTAGCGATTTGCCTTCAAGCAAGGTATTTCACAAGCCTAACTGTATTTGCTACTCATGTACTTTTACTTCGTTTTTCTGTTTTCTCTGTCATAAAACTCAGAATATGCAAAGTGATATATTTCGGGCTGTTTTCTGGGTATTACATTTTTAAAGCTCATTAGGATCAAAACAAACGTAAACCATTTTTGTATTTATTGTGTGAAAGTAATTAATTAATAATGAAATAAATAATGAATAATTAAGATTAATATTATTTTTTAAATGTTTGCGTTACTTTTTTTTCTTAGAAGGACACAGCGCTATCAGCGTATGATTTATGAAATGCATTCGAAAAAAAGGGCTATAGTTTAAAGATACATTTTATGACCACTTTTATTAGTAATATTAATGTCAAATTAATGATTATTAATATCAGTTATTAGGATCCATGAAAAAAATCCAGCTCTAACCACACAAATTAGAAGAACAAGAATTTACATTGGATATTTTAGTAGCATTAAAAAGAAAACTTATTTTTCAATTATTAGTTATTATTCTACAATGCTCAATTCTCAAAGTGCACGTTACCTATTATTAACTTATTAGCTTTAGCTTTATTCACCAGGTGTGCTCAAACACAAGGAGTTTGTTGTTTTTTAGTGGGCTCCTGGTACATACATACATTCATACATACATACAGTACATACATAGGTACATAGGTAGTTTACATATCAATGGGACCTTGTTGTAGATTTTTGCCCCAAGCCACTACTGTATACATAAAAATGAAGCATCCCTGGGCCTTTAGCATGCACATAGTTGAAGCTCAAATGTCTTGATAAGCAAAAGTCTACTAACAGTGAGGTTTACTGTGTCTTTTTGTGTTTCTGTCTTGTAGGGGAACTGTGGAACCAGGACTCCTGTAGGAAAGTAACAGTTGGTTCAGAACCCATCAGGACACTACTTGCCTTGGAGGACTCAGTCTGGGCTAGCTGTGCTAACACAGTAACTGTAGTTGATGGCTCCAGTTTGTCCACTCAGGTAGACTCATCATTTTAAAGGTTTACTCATGCTGATATGCTTTCATACCAAACTTTAGCAAATAGAAGAGCACACACTATGTTTCACAGGCAGTTGGCCAACACTGACTGATGAATTAGCCTGTGTGTAAAGATCAATAATCCTACCGAGGAGCTGCAATCCATATGGCTGGGGTGTCTCCACCAGGGTCTCTTTTTTCCTCTTCTTACTTTTAAACCACACAGGATGAGTAAATAGTTCTGACATACTCATAATCTTCTCCGGCTGTCTCAAATATGGAGGAGCTTGTACCCCAGGGATCTACCCCATGGGCCTCCATAACCCTGAGCCTTCCTTTAGTTCTGCCTTCCTGGGTTTTATCTCTGGAATCAAACATCTCTTTTATCCTTTGAGATTTCTTTGGATGCGCCCATCAGAGAGGAGATTTGAGCTAGTGGTAGGTGAGTGAGCCCCTGCTGCTTTTCGGTTGATCCTCCACGGTTCAGGCCAGTGCTCTGTTTTGTTCGACTGATTACATTGTATCCCTTTCCCTGCGGAGCCATACAGGCCCAGCAGCTGGAGGGGGAAGCATCTCCTCTACAGCTGTAAATCTGCCTCCTTGGGACTCGTGGCAAAGTGGCGTACAATGATGTGTGTCGGTGGGATAAGCCATGTAGCCTGTGCGAATTTGTCTCTCTCGTCACCGTTTTTTTAGGGAAGAATTCCACACTACGCAGCATGCCACCTTGTTCCCCTGACCCGAAACGATTGAGGGTGCTGGATTGCTATTGATGTAGAATGACGAAAGCCGTTCATCCATGGTACTGTGGAGAAAACAAACAGTGTTTGTTTTTGGAACAGTTTTCCGAACTACAACCAACTGGATTTTCAAATTTGGCTCATTAAAGGGTTAGTTCACCCAAAAAAGGAAAATTCTCATTAATTACTCACCCATGTCGTACCAAAAAGATATTTTTGATAAAATCTGAGAGCCATCTGACCCTCCATTGACAGTTATACAACTGAAATGATCCCAGGTCCAGAAACTTTCGTTTAGTAAAACAGTCCTTGTGACATCAGTGACTAAACTTCAAACAAGGCTGATTATGTCAAATGCGTATACATTGCATTATGACACTCTCTAAAATGGCGGGAGAAAAAAAAATATTTTTGTAGCAATGCAAAACTGAAGTTTGAGTCACTGATGTCACATGGACTATTTTACTGACGTCTTTACTGTGTTCCTGGACCTGGAATGATTTGAGTTGTATTGCCATCTATGGAGGGTCTGATGGCTCTCTGATATCATCAAAAATATAATTTGTGTTGTGAAGATGAACAAAGGTCTTACAGGTCTGGAACGACATGAGGGTGACCCATACACCCATTGGCCAACTAGTATGTACTTTCTGAGAAAATAATTGTCTTTATCAATAGGTGGCAGCAGTTTATATGAGTTACTCAAAAAGGAAAATAATCTAGAACTGACAGCTAGCTGGATCCGACTAGTGTGGACAGTCAGAAAACAACCCAAAAAGCTGAAAGACGCTCCAAGGTTGGCCTCCCACTGTAATGGCTTTAAGATGTGTCAATCAATCAACTTTACCTAATGTGAGCATTACGGGTGTGTTTTGAGAAAGCACATGAAAACAATATATTCAAATTTCCAAAATACAAAGACTACAATGGAAGTACTTAGCATTTGCTTCATTTTCCAAGTAACATAATGGTTCAATTTAGTGGGCCATCCACTGTGCTCCCTTAAAAAGTGTTGTGTAATTCTACAAAACAAGAGGGGAGGGTCTGAACAGACCCAAGTGGAAATGATGATGCTTCCTAATATCAGGTGGAAGCAGGGCTATATAAATCCTTTCAGAACAGTAAAAGTGTGAAGTCCCACACACGTTTAAATGTGTGGTTGTTTCAACATGTTGCCCTCGTAAGCATTGTCACCTAGTATTACAGTGAACTAATGAGGGGTTAGATGGTAGGTGGAGGCGTGCTGTGTTTTGTCCGCTGGTAAAACAGTCCGCTCCTGCTGTGATATACTGATGTAGTGTCTTAGGGTGAATCGGTGGAGGCAACCTTCATCTCTGTGTGAGACTCAGTGACCCAGAGTCCTGAGGCTGAATTTATACACACATGTGGAGTCATTATAACTGTGAATATATACAGATTTTCTGGATAATAATAATTATATATATATATATATATATATATATATACAGTATATAATCATGTTATTATATACAGTATATGGAGAATGTGGTGACATTTTTATTAGAAATTAAGAAAGAAATAATGTGCATCAGTATATCTATCTTAAATCGATCTCCTATGACTTACTGTAACAGTGTGAGTGATATATGTGGATAAATGCTTTATTTAATCACATCGCAAACATCAAATATGATGTTGCCAACTAAAAGCTCATTGTTACTTATTTCAGCAAGCATCTGTGATAAATTGACTTAGGATATTTGTGCTTCTCGTGGTCATTTATTCACTAGATGGTCTTATTCAAATCAAATGTGTGTAGATGCCAGGCACGTACAGTATATGTATGATATTCGTCCACATTTTCCAGTCATGTGGTTGTTTTATTATCACTGTAAAGCAATGGGTCTGGTATGCTATACAAGTTACATTTTGCACACCGTTTACTCTTAAAATTGTATTTAGCTCTGTCCACATAAGACAACTGAAAATTGGAACCTTCCAATGGTTTTATTTATTTTTCACATTTTTTTATTTCTTACTGTGAGCCCACCAGTTGCGCTGAGAGATTTATAGGCTTAGTATGAAGGTATTAGGTCCATAAATTGGTGGGGGGGGGATACAGTTTAATTAAACATTTGTTAAAAATAATCATATAGCAATAAAATCAACATGTTATTTTATTTAAAAAAAACTATTCTAATATGCTCATTTTCATATTGTTTTATCAAGAAACATTTATTACCATGATCAGTGTTCTAATTATCAAAAACAGTTGTGCTGCTTTGTTTTGTGAAAACCATAATGCATTTCCAGAATCATTTGATGAATAGAAAGTTCAAAAGAACAGTTTTTATTTGAAAAACAAATCTTTTGTAACAGTGTAAACAAATATATACGTGCACAACAGTATTATAGATGGAAATAACCAGTTGATAGAAGTATTCTGGTGTCTTGTCTCCGAAGAAAAAGTCCAAGCAAAATAAAATGAAAACCGAGAAGGAACAAGAGCAAAGGCAAGCACTGCCGACAAGTCAATTAAAAACGAAAACACATCAAAGGCAGTTTCAGTCGTCTCCCTTGCTCTCAAACAAAAGAAGCTCCCTTTGGCAAGGGCACGCAAACAGGTGCTAATCCCTGTCCGCTAGTGTGCAGAGGAGAGAACAGTCTCTCGCACCCACCTCACCCCCTCCAACTAATCTGCCTCAACCCCAGACTGAAGAACTAGCTGTTTGTAAGGGTTTTTAGGGCTCCTCGGTAGCACCACAGACCTCAGGGGGCTGCGTGCAAACCCTCGATAAGGAGCGCAGCTCCCTCATGCCTCATTAGAGGATCAGGCATGAAATGGCTCCTCTTTCCCTGTGGACTTTTAAAAAGGTGTTTGGGAGGGGGTGTATTGTTTTGTGAGACAGTGGAGCAAGGCTCCGCTGTGAATCACTTTGAAATCAAAGAAAATGGATCCTGAGTCATTGAAGCCTTCGTGATGTGTGGCCCTTGAACCCACCGATCGGATGGTGATTTTGAAAGCACAATAATGCTGTGCATTGCAAGAAAAGATAAAGGAAGTAAGGTGTTCATTTGCATTGGATTTTGCTTTTGTGCAACTGAATTTCTTTTTATAACAAATAAAATAAGACGGTAAGCAGAAATGCAGATTACAAACATATTCAAAGTGAATAATTTTCTTGCACATAATAGTAGAAACAAGAAACAACTAATAGTGTTGTGCAAAGTAGCGCTAAGCTAAAGTATGCTTTTTGACATTGTGTTATGGTTGCAACAGTTTTAGATCTTCTGGAATGATATTCTGTTTGAGAACCTTAGACACTGAATGCTGGATCCTCATAAAACAAGTTTCGCAGCGTTAGGAGTCTTTTTAGAATAAGCCCTATGAAGGATTACAGCATTTTCAAATTTTAGTCTAGCAAGGACTTTTCCAGGAAGATTAGACAGGATAGTAGTATCTAGTGTGCCTTTGACACTATGGAATCCTGTTTCCTCTTTAATTTCAGACTTTTAATTTATATTTCATATCTCACAATTACTTGGGTCTTAATACATGCCTTCATATCTCATATTAATTACTTTATATCACAGAATGTGTCATTATCCGTCTTTCGGATGAGACGTTAAACCGAGGTCCTGACTCTCTGTGGTCATTAAAAATCCCATGACACATATAGATGTAAAGAGTAGGGGTGTAACCCCGGTGTCCTGGCCAAATTCCCACTGGCCCTTGTCTATCATGGCCTCCCAATAAT
>JAUCMU010000063.1:7793152-7803322 GCA_032275025.1 Enteromius treurensis
CTTTGCAAAACAACTCTTGCAAAATTAAGCACTGCATTCGAAAAATAATCTCAAAAGCAAAAAAAAAAAAAACATTTGCCATAATATTAATTCCTGTTAGATTTTTGAGTTACATAGATAATTCTTTGTTGTGTTTTGAAAAAGAATTGTTTTTCTAAATTGAAAATTGAGTCAAATGCCGAGAATTACATGATTTTGCAGATTTGTTGTGGGATTCTGGTGTCAAATTGTGTGACAAGATTTTGTGTGAACACAAAAACAACAACAGTTGTTTATTTCTCTTTTGCTCTGCTTCTAAACATTTTTTTTTCCTTAATTAACCTTGTCTTTTATTATGTCCTGTCAATTCAGACAGAACAGCTGTCACTACTTTAAATGTTATATATTTTAATTCAAAACGTAAAAGAAAGATTACAAAGGATAAATGTTACTAACAACATATTGCCACAAGATGTCCCCACTATCCATCTCATAGATAGATAGATAGATAGATAGATAGATTTTTTTGTGTTATTTTGTATAAGACGTGTTTTGTTTTTGTTTTTTTCAGAAAACAGAATTTGTAAAGGCAGGTTCCCTCGTTCTTTCATACTACAACTTCTCTCTCGAATAAAAAGTGTTTGTTTTTTTAATGCTCTATGTTTTCAGATGACTAATGGCATATGGTGTTGATATGGGTCCACAACGATTCAATTGGTCTGAAGACCTTGTGATGGGGGCTTAGGGTAGAGAAATCTGTTTCAAGACCCCCGAAACCCCTCCTCCTTCTTGTGCTCCCTTCAAAGTCAGCGAGAGGCAACCCAGGGGGAACTTGAAACAGTCTGACGGACAAAGGGGGAAAAGTGACGAAGTCGCTCCTGCGCGCAACAGATATTCCTCACAAAGTATGCGATTTACACAAGTTCGCGAGACTTTTTGTTTTCGATTAGCAAATAGCATGTCGCCAAAAGCGTAGTTTGCGGACTCCCGTTGTGTTCAGTGAAAGTTAGGCGGAACTTTCCGGGACAATGCAGGCGAGTGGAAGTTTGTATCTGCTTTTGGCACTGATGTTGCCCTGCTGTTTCGTGGCGTCTGGACAGTATCACGGAGATAGTGGGATAGCCGTTCCCGACCACGGCTTCTGTCAGCCCATAACCATCCCCCTGTGCACGGATATCGCTTACAACCAAACCATAATGCCAAATCTGGTCGGACACTACAACCAAGAGGATGCAGGGCTGGAGGTTCACCAGTTTTACCCACTGGTCAAGGTACAGTGCTCTCCTGAACTCAAGTTCTTCCTGTGCTCCATGTATGCACCAGTGTGCACGGTTCTGGAGAAAGCCATCCCGCCGTGCCGCTCCATTTGCGAGAGGGCAAAGCACGGCTGCGAGGCCCTCATGAACAAGTTTGGCTTCCAGTGGCCAGAGCGTCTGAGATGTGAACATTTCCCAGTGCTGGGAGACGGTCACATCTGTGTGGGCCAGAACGACTCCGTGGCTACAGTGTCGCCCGTTCACATGCCCGTTCCAGGAACGCCCGGCGTTCAGCTGTACTCCTCGCCCGACAAGCCCTTCCGCTGCCCGTCAGTGCTCAAAGTGCCTTCCTACCTCAGTTATAAGTTCCTGGGTGAGCTGGACTGCGGCGCTCCATGCGAATCCTCCAGAACACATGGAGCTTACATGTTCTTCACGGACCAGGAGATTGAGTTTGCTCGGATTTGGATCCTCATCTGGTCCTCTCTCTGCTGTGCATCCACGTTTTTCACCGTAACCACGTATTTAGTGGACATGCAGCGTTTCAAATACCCAGAACGTCCGATTATTTTCTTGTCCGGCTGCTATACCATGGTTTCCATTGCGTATATCGCTGGTTACTTTCTCGGGGACAGAGTAGTGTGCAACGAGAACTTTTTTCCCGACAGCTATAAAACCATTGTGCAAGGTACAAAGAAAGAAGGGTGCACGATTCTGTTCATGATGTTGTATTTCTTCAGTATGGCGTCTTCGATTTGGTGGGTCATCCTGTCTCTCACTTGGTTCCTGGCGGCTGGTATGAAATGGGGCCATGAGGCCATTGAAGCCAATTCCCAGTACTTTCACCTGGCTGCCTGGGCCGTTCCGGCTGTAAAGACTATTAGCATCCTGGCCATGGGGCAAATCGATGGAGACGTGTTAAGTGGTGTCTGCTTTGTGGGCCTGAACAATCTGGACCCCTTGAGGGGCTTTGTGTTGGCCCCTCTGTTCATCTACCTCTTCATTGGCACCTCGTTCCTGCTTGCAGGCTTTGTGTCCCTGTTTCGCATCCGCACCATCATGAAGCACGACGGCACCAAGACCGAGAAGCTGGAGCGCTTGATGGTCCGCATCGGTGTGTTTTCGGTTCTCTACACCGTCCCGGCCACCATCGTCATCGCTTGCTTTTTTTATGAGCAGGCCTTCAGGCAGCACTGGGAGAAGAGCTGGATCAGTACGAACTGTAAGAGCCTGGCCATCCCCTGCCCCATGCAACCCGCTCCTCACATGACCCCCGACTTCACCGTCTTCATGATCAAGTACCTCATGACTCTCATCGTAGGGATCACTTCAGGATTCTGGATCTGGTCGGGGAAGACGCTGCACTCTTGGAGGAAGTTCTACACCCGTCTGACCAGTAGCGGACAAGGGGAGACCACCGTCTGAAACAGGGCATCGGGGTCCACATTTTCATGCAATAATGATTTTAGAACTACAAAAACATACTAAAGTGCCTTCGATTGTCAGTATTTTGAAAAAGCGGTTACACTTATTTGAACTGGCAGAGACTTTCAAGTGGAAAGAGAAATGGGACGTAAACCACTTGACTTCCTCAAACAAACATGGCCAATTTGATACCAAGTGCAGAAATGTTTTCCTCCCCCATTCTGTTGCCCCCCTGTTTTTTCTCATAAGCTGCTGGCCATAAAAACTCAACTTGGAAAGTGAGATACCAGCTGGGAATTCAACAAACGACAGAGCCATGGGGGGAGGAGAGCTGGAAAGCTTGCTATCTAATATACGGCAGCAGGCAGTTGTGTTAAATGTAATTAAAACATTGTACATAATATTTGTAAAAATCTGTATTTGAACATTATTATATATTTGTATTTAAACAAGTCTGCGGTTTAGCTTCAAAATTTGGTGCTCTGTAGTATGTAGAATTTCTCTCTTTCATATCTTCTGTACTCATGTTCGCTCTGTTTCTAATTAAAGTTGTTGTAAATAATACTCCTATTCTTTTTAAAACTTGATTTAGTTTTAGAGAAACATTTTTGTCCTTAAAGCCACTGCAGTGGCCAATAAAAGGCTAAAAATATCTCCATTTTTGTATGTGTGTTCCACAGATTAAAGGTCATAGGTGTGGAAAAACATGAGGGAGAGTAATTATGACAGAATTTTCATTTTCATTTTTTTCATTATATTTATGATAATTCATACCCATATGTCTGTAATTGACCATTCTTTATGTTTCTACCAGATCTTAAGACTCTTTTTCCACAAACTCTATGCTAAGCTCAGAGTTTGGTTGTATGTGAGACAGAGAGAGAGAGCGTGCTGCATTTTTTTCTCTTTTGATTGTAGTGTGAAACAGGCAACCGTTGAGGAGCAAATGGTTCTCGCATGGTCCTGAGAGCTAAGGCATGCAGGGAAAAAATGGAAAGCACATGATGAAACGATTGTGTGTGTGTGTGTGCTTGTCACAAACCAACATGCTTTACTAAAATGGTGGAGTAGTGTGTTAGTGATCAGAGCAAAATGTAATTTTTTTTTGTTAGGGTGCAGGTTTTTATTCCACTAACTTTGTCTGAATCCATGTACGGCTGATTGATTTTCATGTCTTCCTTGCTTTGGCCTGTGAGTGTATGTTTTTGAGCTCAGGTTTCTAATCTAATGCATGCCCCTGGGCAGCCAATTTCATGCTCTACTCCTCATACAATGTTTGCCTTTTCCCTTTATGCCAAATCCTGCTCATTTAACATGCACCCCTTTCCGGGTGTGCACTTCAAACCCTGTTTTTATTTTCACCACTTTGTACACCCTAGAATTTATACGTAAAAATGTCAACGAGTTAAGAATCCGTGTTTAACATTTAATTCAACGTATTGTGGAAAGCGCCTATATGTTTATTAGAGAGGTTTGTTATGCTTACCAAAGCTAGATTTATTTAATTTTTTGAAGTACAGGTTCTCAGCTGGTGGGCTGTGACTAAACATGCTTTATGGTGAGTATTATAATAGATCAAATACTTGAAAATGTATTTCTGTGATGGCAAAGCTAAATTGTCAGCAGCCCTTAGTTCAGTCTTTAATGTCACATGATCCTTCAGAAAAAAATATTTGATGCTCAAAAAAACATTTCTTTTAATAGCATTGTTGCTTAGTATTTTTGTGTAAGCATGTTATTTTTTTCTGATTCAATACATTCAAAAGAACAGCATTTATTTCCAATCTAAATCATTTATTTAATACATCCGAACTGAAATCAAAGTATTTATTTTCAAAGAGAAATAAATGCTGTTTCAAACAGTATTAAATGCAGTTTCTCATTGAGCTTTATAGTCATGTTCTCAGCAGATGCATGCTTGCTTACTAAAGCAGCTAAGTATAAGTTGTAAATCGCATCAGCTGAGAAGGTACAAGTGCTTAAGCCCGAAAATCCAATGAATCCCAAAATAACAGCAAATACATGTTCCTCTTTCTACATTATCATTTAATCATCTGTGTTCTGAATGAATAAATAGCCATTATGATACTGTACTGTATTTTGGTTCGTTCAGAGAAGCATTTGGCTGGCATTTTTCACAACCATTTGGTGTCTTCAACAAAATGTACTTTACATCAGTGATTCTCAGCTGGTTTTGCATCAGAATCCAGACTTTACAGTGGACTTCAAATGGCGACCAAACCTAAATTGTTTGATGTATAAGAATAACAAAAATCAATCTTTAACATTTATTTATACCACTCATGACATGCAGCTAACAATTCACCGCACAAAACACAATGTAGTCAGCATAAACCATGTTTAGTCACAGCCCACCAGCTGAGAACCGCTGCTGTGCACATACACGCTCTCCATTACATCTGTTAAATTCACACACATAATCCTGCTAGCCGAGCTGATGGAGGACACAGATACCTTAAATAGTACGATGGAGACTAGAAACCTGTGTGTTAATGGAAAATGTTGTGTGTAGGTATGTATTTTTATGAGTGTTAACAGTAAAATGATATGTCCTCTCCTTCAGAATAATCTCTCCGAACATGTAGTCATACAGTGCACACACACTCGCAACGCTGGAATCCCCCGAAAGATATAGACTAGTAATTCAACTCCCCTGGAGATGATGTCATGACACAGATGAAGGGAAATGAAAGTAGATCCACCCTAAAAATCTCATCTTTTTTTTTTTAACCAGTAAAAATATCCAAGATAGAAAACAATTAAATAAATAAGTTTCTATTTCTTAGCCCACTGCATTTTAAAAAGTAACATGTAGTTGTTGTCTTAATAGGTACCCAGAAATGTTAATGTTGTTCACTCTCAGTTTATTCCAAAGCTGTATGAGTTTCTTTATTCTGTTGAGCACAAAAGATAATTTGGAGAATATGGATAACCAAACATTTGATGGTTCACATTGACATCCATGATATGCAAACAAAATACTATGCAATACTATGCTTTTTACTCTTTTATTGCGTTCAACAGAAAAATTTAACTTATACAGGGTTCAAACAACTTGAGGGAGTAAATGATGACAGGATTTAAATATGGGGGTGAATTGACCTCTTAAATAGCCATTTATATAAAAAAAAATGTATACCTTTTTTGTAGGTTAACCTTTTTTTTTTTTTTTTTTTTTTTACTGTTTCAAACTTTAGCATTTTTCATAACAGGGAAAAGCACAGCTCCCCAATAAATAAAAAAATGCAAAATGTCAAATGAATGCTTTTTCTTCTAAATTTGATAATCAGCATTAATTATACATATAAACTCGCCTCAATAAAACGTTTAGTTTCCTCTAAATCATACATATTATTTTTTTTTGCTGACTTCTCAGAAAACTTCAGAGATAGTTGTTTTACTGTTGACAGCTCAACCGTGCTTTCGAATTTGTGCAGAAGGTATTCATGTCTCTCTAAAGATACTCCTGCAGAGTCTGTCATCACTTTCATTCTTCTTGTGGCAGATGCCTTGATCCCTCAGGGGAGACGAGAGAGGTGTAAGTTAGAGAGAGCACATGTACCAGATTAGTTACAGGTGATATAAGTGTGTCTTATGACATTGGACACAGATGATATAAATGGTAATGTGTTGGTGTGGATAGAAAATAATGAATCCCTTTGTGTCTTTTTGATTTGTATTATTATATTCCTAGCTTCCTTCAAATTGCAATCCACTCCCAATTCTCTCTCTTGCTGAGATGAAAGTAGGGAATGCAGTGAGCCAGTGGCCAAGTATAGAGCAGCACTCTCTGAGTTTGGCTGGCTCAGAGACAGCTTATATCCTGTGTGTTGTGTGTGTGTGTGTGTGCGAGGGCTGACTAGCCTAGGGGCTTGATTTTTGAGTATGGTTCAACTTGATGACAATCACTGTTTGCCTTTCCTACCAAAGAAGGAGGTGGAGGAAGGCGCAAATGCAACAAAGAAACAATGGAGCAATAAAAAGTTGGATAGGGCTGCTGGAGTGGAGGGTAAAGTGTGCTTTCCATGATGGGTTTGTGCGATCGGTTGAGATGATAATGTGGAAAGTTCAGCAATACTGGAATGAGCTCTTTTCCCACTGTATATTTTGTCCAGGATAAACAAGAAGCAAAATCTTGTGGAGAACAGAACGTATAGCCTTTAACAGGAAATAATGAAAACATGAGTGCTTTGCTGTTGATAGAAATACAACTGTTCATTCTTCATGTGAGCTCGAGTCCATAAAATATTATCAGAAACAAATTTCAATTTAATAATGGATTAATAAATGATGAAAATGCCATTACCTTTATACATATATACATTTTAAAGTTAGTTGATGTTAGCTCAGGTCTATTAAATAACACTAACAAAAACTTTTGATTTTAACAATGTATTAATAAATGTTTTTATGAACTTTCAAATTGTATAGGCATATCTAAAACGTATGGAGTATCTATATAATGACATCAAAGCAAAAAAGACATGGACTTGAATTCTCATCACAGTGATATTTTTAATTTGTGTTCTTTAGTTCTTCCTGTTGGAGGAATAGTGGATTGGCTCCATGCTGTTGGCATGTGTTACAAATGTTGATAGTTTGCCAAAGTAGAAGCTTTAGCTCAGTGTTAATACTGATCTTCACTCTTCCCAGACATCCGCTGTCTTCACTCACAGCTTCTGTAAAAAAAAGACACACGCCGATCAAAGCTTTTTCTCAGAACTCGAACAGGTTTGAGAATGCAGATGTTTTTAAACATGTTATGCTATGATGCACGCTAAATGTGAGAGCAGACATAACAAGGGAGAAGCTAGACAAAGCTAACATTTATCAGCTTATTAAAGAGAAAAAACGATGTTGGGTTTAGATCTTCTGATGTGTGCGTGCCTGTTTGTGTGTGTGTTCACTCTTTTTTTAAGCTTGTTGAATTAAATAGCCTTTATCTCCTTCACTGGGACATGAAGGGACAGGCTAAATAGTGGGCAGAGGAATGCTAACCATCAGATCACCTACTGATTATATCACATACACACACACATATAGACGCATTAAAGGAAGTTTAGATTTTGCAAGACATTTTAAAAAACTATGTTGTCTGTTCAATAATCTTTATTTCTTTAAATATGTCAGTGTATATGGTGGAAGTCCAGTATTGTTTCCCAGCCACTGACCACTTTACTGCTCTTCTATCAGCATCCCTCCATCTTTCCACAAACAGGAAGAAGTTTGTTTTCCTGTTTTCACCTTCCTCTGTGAGAATTACTTCCTGTGTAGCAATGGAGCTGTTTTTAAAAGAAAAAACTGCTTTTTAAAAGAAAAGAAAAAAAGGAAAAGAAAGATGTTTTAAAAGAAGTTGGTACTTTTTTACATCAATTATGCATTAAACAGATTAATAGCGACAGTAAAGATAACTATATTGTTTCAAAAATATTTATTTTTCAAATTAACGCTTTTATTTGAACAGTCATCAAAGAATCCTTTAAAATGTACGATTTCTATATAACATATATATATATATATATATATATATATATATATATACCTATATCTTAACATACTTATAAGTACGAATTCCAGTGATTTCCAGTTTTGATAAATTCTAGAAATGATATCTGTATGTGTCTAGTGCTTGTGTGCTAGCTCGCATCTATGCATGAATATTTGTCTTTTTCTTAAAGTAAGCCTGGGTGTGTGGGTGGATTTGCCAAAGGGAAGAATTGAGAAGTGTATGTGTGTGTGTGTGTGTGGCAACAACAACTTCTGCTAACAGCTGCTGTTCAAAAAAGTGACGACAGCTGTGTTATGACTGTGTGCCTGTGTGTGATGGCTATTTACAGAGCAGGACACCCAGAGAGGATAATGATGGCCTTCTGTGTGAGCTTGCATGTTTGGGAGCTAAAGATACAGCACTGGCAACAAATTAAGATGGACCGGAACAGAGATTGAGAGATTTCAGCGGATGATTCAGTCCCGGATGCCAAATGTGTAGAAATGGCCATTGGTCACAAAAATTGCATGACTGTATTGATTATTGCATCCCATTTCAACTTCATAACTCAAGTAAATCTACACAAATAAAAATCATCTATTATAACTGGAAAACTTCAGTTCAGTTGATGCCTTAATTTTGTTTAGGTATGAACAACAAGTCATAGTTTTAGAATTTGTTTTAGAACTGACAGAAACATTTTAAGTGATTCATTTTATGTTGGTTTTGCACAACGCATTAATCTAAAGATAGAAATGAAAGACAAAAATAAAGTTTTCGACTTGTTAAAGAGTTGCAAAAATGGCATCCCTCATGTCATTCCAAACCTGCATCACTTCTTTCTTCTGCAAATCCTGAAAGAGGTCATCATAATAAATGCCTCATTGTTCTATTTGTCTGTACAATTATAGTCAAAAGGGCCAAAACAAAACAAACAACAGTCAAAACATGCATTAAATAATCTTCTTTTGTGTTCTGCAGAAGAAGGCAAGTCATACAGGTTAAGGATGAGGATAAATAAACGATGACGGAACTTCCGTATGAATGAACTATCACTTCAAAAACAGAGAATTTAATATTGCTTAAATTAATGTTAGCATGCCAATATGCACAAATGCCGTTTTCTGGAAGGTGCCTCTAGAAATGTTTGTTGTTTCAGTGGTCAAGTTGCGGTGATCATGCACTTTCGCACAAATAGTTAACTGTGTTAACTGTGAAAGCTGAATGGCAGTTTGGTGTGAAGTGCCTGTATTTGTTGACTGTGTTGCATTGTGGATATGCGTCCTGTAGCCTGGCGCGGGCTGACCCAGGGGCCGGGGCGGAGGTTTGGGCTCAGGGTGGAGCTGAAATGTGAATCCTATCACCCTCTCCTCAGGTAATGAGTTACGGCCCTGGCTCCTGACAGGCGAGTCACTTTGCGTCAGGGCTTTAATAGAGGCCTTTAGAATGGCTCATCCTTAGGAATTTACAATCCCATTCCCACCCACACATGCTCTCTGAGAGCATAGGAGGAGAGACAAGGTGGCTAGCATGGCGTTGTCCCGACAGAGAGCCGAGCGGAAATGTACCGCTGGAGGCAAAATGACGGCAGCGAGAGCCATGTGCGAGTTCTACCGAGAGTGAGGGGGAGTTTTGCCGCTTTTGCCTTTGTCGTCTGTATGTCTGTGTGTATGTGTGTGTGTAAAGTTGATGGGCTGTACATTTGCTCTGTAATTTCCCCCTCCCAGAGTAATCACTTCCATCTGGGACCTGCCCAGAGAGAGGCCCCAGATTGGAGGTAAGAGTTAGTCTACACACACAGCATTACAATATGAGTTTCTACTCTCAGATCTCTGAAAACTAGTTCGGTCAGACATCTTGATTAAATGAGAGCTCATGCTTTAGTTAGAGGAAAAGCGTGAACTCAAAGACAAGAAGTTATAAGTAGAAGAGGGAGAAAGAGATGAAGAAAAAGCATGTTTGTGTAACAGGAAGTAAGCACGGGGGGGGGGGGGGGGGTTA
>JAUCMU010000063.1:7806242-7820883 GCA_032275025.1 Enteromius treurensis
TGCCAATTGGTAAGTCATGAAATTACCAATAATGACAAATATGTTACGTAACTGTTACGTCGTGTGTTAGCTGGGTAGCAGATCTATTTCCCCAAGACCAAAACATTTTCATATCCATTAGCATGCTAAAATCTTCAGAGAGTTGTCATGATACTGTAGATAACATGGATAAACGATACTACCTCCAGAGCAGTCAAATAACCACAGAACTGTTCAAAAGTATTGTTTCTGTATTTTCTGTAAATTAAGCAATTAATTTATCAAGTGACAGTAAAGACATACATTTATATATATTTTAAATATTTTTATTTCAAATAAATTAAGTTCTTTTGAACTTTTCTTTGAAATATGTATCAAGGTTTCTTCAAAAATATTAAGCAGCACGACTGTTTTTAACATTGATGATATGTTTGTTGAGCAGCAAATCAGTATATTACAATGATTCCTGAAGGAGTATTCGACATCACAGGAAAAAAGACATTTGTAAATATGTCAAAATAGAAAACAATAGAAAGCAATTTTTTAAAAGTGTAATAATATTTAACAATTTTTATGGTATTTCTAATTAAATCAATGCATTCTTGGTGAGCCTAAGGAATTTCTGGCAAAAAAAAAACGTTTTCATCTTTAAATGTACTTGCGGACTCAGTGAGACCGGTGAGATTTTTATTTCTTGTATTGTAAACAAACAGAAAACCAAAGTTCAACTGATAACGTGACAGCAATAACAGAGGGAAAAGGAATGGGGAATGCCTTTGACCTTTGATTCAGTTTCTAATCTGTTACTTGTGTATCTTTGTCCCCCTTTTCACAAAAACATTCAAATAAACATCACTGACATGACACACAATCGTTTACTTTTCAGAAGTACTAGTAAATATAGCACACGCTGGCTCTCTTTTATCACCAGATCTCTTTCTCTTTTACACAGTCACACTTCGTGTGAAAAGAAACCGTGTTAAAGAAGGTGAAACGTTGTGATAGTTGCGGGTGGGGTTTGTGACATGGCGAACCCAACAAGCAGACAGTGATCTGCAGACCGACTCAATGAGGAGGAGCCAGAAACTAAAGAGACGCAGAGAACAACTCAGGACAGAGGACATGTGTGCATAGCAGAGACTCAAGAGACACAGGAAAATACTAGCCACCTGATAAGAACGCTGGGAAATGACTTGGATTTTATGAAACTGGTATGCTGAAATGAGTATTGCTGATGGGAAGACACGTTATGTGTCCACATTCAGGATACAACTGTCAAGCTCCCAGTCAAAGGGGACCAACGGACAAGTGTCCCAAACCGCACAGATCCCCACAATCACCACAGCCGTCAAGAAGCCTGGAGAGACTTCCAATGCAGGCAAGTTTGGACATCATTTCTTACAGCTAAACACTGGTGTTTGTGAGTGAGTGAGTGAGTGAGTGTGTCTGTCAGTATTTGCATACTTGAGAGAGCTTATTTGTGTTAGTATATGCAGGATGGTTGGATTCTTGTCTGAAAAAACATGTTAAGGTTAACATGGTCTGTACTTGCAGTGATCTTTGCAGGCAGCATTGTTCTTGAAATAAGCCCTCTCAAGAGCTGTCATGGTTAATAATCAGTGTTCGTGCAGCAGACATCAGAGAATGACAGGCACTTTGTTTTGACTTTCACTGCATTTGGATAATTATCAAGTGGTGGAGGAGTTCATGTGCAACTGCATTCAGTCAGATTTAGACGGAAAAACCTGACTTCCCTGTGGTTTGTTTACGCCGAATGATATGCCTGAATGGATTTGTATGTTACTGTCAGGCTGATATCTGATATTTTAGGGTCAAAAATGCATCATTTTTTATTTTTTGATACCTCATATATCTATTTGAACTTCATCTAATCCAGGGACTCTCAATCTAAACTGTAATAGTTTGTTTCTGGTATGTTCTGCTGTAGATTTTTCATTTTGACAGAAATAGGGAATTCATTAACCACAAATGTTATTGTGACTGCAGACGTTTCTTATGTGTATTTAATTAAAAACAAAGTTCAACAGTTGTTGAGAGGAATAATAATAAAATAGGTTTATGATTTTACGTTTTCTTTTATTACATTAAGATTAGGGTAGACGTAATTAGAACGTAGATACATTTTATGTAACTTTACTTTTAATTTAAAGTGATCTAGCAGTCGCAAATTATTTGTTACTGTAACTTGAAGCACATTTAGGTTAAGAATTTTTTTCATTTTACATTTGCTTTGGTTTTAGGAAACATTTCCTGTTAAACAAAGTTTCTGTGCACTTTCAAGTTTAAATAGGAAAAACATCACACATTTTTAAAGAGGTATCAGACTTTGGAACCCCACTGTATCTTATCTGTCTCAGGATGCAAATTACTGACCAGGCAAGGGGTCACTATTGGCAGGAAATTCCTTCCTTGCTAATTTGAACAGCAGAATTTTGTTTTGTTTTCTGCACTGGTTTGTGGGGGACATGTATGTTCGATAGCAGTACTCTACTCTAACTGCACAATTACAACACTGCAGTTCCTTCCTTTCATTTCTTAGATCTTATCACCTGACACAAGACAGCTGTAGTGCAAACACTAAAACGTCAACATTTCAGTTTGTTCTTAATAGAACTGAAGTCACCATTTGATTTTTTACAATGCAGCGAGTTGCCAGAACAACCAGAAGAAAAAAACAAAAACTTGTTTGCATGAACAAACAAGGATTACATGGTTACATTAGGTCAGGGGAAAATACAGCAGGTCATGTGATCTACCAGGTCAGTGAGAACTAAAGTGTTTGGTCCAGTGATGTTAATATCGAAAAGAGGACTGGAATGACATGTCATGTGTCTCTTAGCTGAATGAGATTAAGGAGACCACATCAATTATGTGTACATGAGGCAGTATCACAAATACAAGATACAAAAGAGGCCTGTGGCATTTTAAAGTTACTAAGCACAAATGCTTAAGGGAGGGCAACTGTACTCTACAAGGCTCCACCCATAGCCCTGAATGAAAGGTAAGTGGCAGTATTTAAAACAGAAACAGGTTTGTTAGAGTATGAGATCACTGCTCAAGCCTGTTGTCTGATTTCAGTCCAGTGATTTTATTATTTTTTTTGAGTCACAATTCCCTTTAATTTGTTGCTTTTAGTCATTTTTACATGGTGCTTCTATTTCCAGACAGAAGGTGTGATAGCGAGGATGTTAAAACATACAGCTGCTCTTTACAAACATGCGCCTTGTTTCTTCCTGTGTGAACTTATCATTAAACACTATACAAGTCTATGATTCACAAGTCCATATGAATGTTATTTGCCATGGCAAAAATAATCATCATCTTCATAAGATTTAAAAGGTATTAAAACCTTGCCCATATATTAAGGTTTTAAATTAATTTACTAAATAAATAGCATTACTCATTTTGTTTAACATAATAACATGGTTATTAGTAATGCATAAAACATGAGACCAATGTGCAGCTGGATCAGAACACCGCTGAGAAGTGGAAGTGTATTAGTGTATTATATTTAAGCAATATCACCCTCAGGACTGCAACCGCACTTGTATGTGTGATGCTGCTTTTATGCAAGAGTTCAATAAGTGATATTGAGAAACTTACATTTTGCTCCCCAATGAAAAGCTACTGAATGAAGCAACAGAGTCTCCAAGCAACTAATACTGTAGCACTGGTGTTCCTCATTTAGTTCAGCTTTATTTTTCTTTTGTAATTTTGCAAATTTGTCTTGTGCTCTTAATTTGCTTAACACAAATTTCTCCTTACGTAGATAATAAATGATTGATGATGATAAATCAGTGTTTTAAACATATTCATTGAGTACACAATTTAACAATCTATTCATAGAATTATTTGGCACCTTGTATGTGTTAGAATAAATCAGATTAATAAATAAAATAATGACTCATTAAAAATAAAAACAGCACTTTGATGCCCACTATACTATGAGTCACCATTCAAAAATCATACTTGTAGTATAATAAATACATACCACTAATCTCATTCTGCTTTCTTCTGTCAAGCTAGTGAGTAGTAAACACAGTCTGGATCCACCGCTTTTCACTGAGCCCGTTGAGGACTGTATAGTGGATGAAGGAAATGACATCACACTGAAAGGTACTATCACAGGGAGCCAGCCAATAAGTGTTTCCTGGCTTCATAATGGTGAGTTCAGTTTTTCTATATATTGATTTAGATGAGTCTGAGTATGCAGTGAAAAACTTAAGCAATTAATTTTATCTACAGTTAAAATCAATGTTGAAGGTTAGCCAACTAAATTAGTTTATTTAAATACCTAAAATAACTTGATTGCAACCACTTACCTAAAAGGAATTTTGTAAATTCAATGAATCATTTTTCTTCATTGTACATATACGACTCATGTTCTGATTTTATATGCTGTAGTTAGTCATTTGAATTGTTAAATAAAATTCAAATGCACAGCTACACACAATTGAATTTAATTCTAAAGTTTTTAAAACATTTATTTTGTCTTTTTTTAATGCCACAATGCCTCTTCCTTTGTCTCCCTCTTTCTTCACATTTGCACCGCAACCATTTCAGGTGAGCCTGTGCTGTTTGGAAAATCCTCGTTAGTGGGAGCAGAGGTGACTTTGACAGTCAGGGAATGTCTCCCAGAGGATGCTGGGGCTTATACGTGTGTGGCCGAAAACGCAGCAGGAAAAACATCCAGCAGCGCAGCAGTGTGTGTGAGAGGCAAGTATGCTCTCAAATTACATTGTGTTTGTCTCATATACAGATGTGTGAACTGAAAGAGTTATCGATGTTAATTACCTCGTCTGATGTCATTCTCTCTCTCTCTCTGATCAAATTATTTACTTCCCCTTTGCTCCTCATGCAACCACTCCATATGGACCAAATTAATCGCAGACTATGAAACAATCACTGGGGTCCGTAACAATATTGCCAACACATCTCAGTCTCATCCTAATTCCTCTCATACCCCTGCCATGGTCTTAAACTTATCTCAAAGCGTTACAGATGACATCAGTGTTTTTAAAGGCCCAGAATCACTACAGACAGGAAGTCCTGTAACAAGCTCTCCAACACTCAAGAGAGGTATGTCACAAACAATGGCCATTTAAGCATAGGAAATGTCATTTAATACATAGAACATTTTTGTTTCTCTAAAGCTCCCATGTCACCGTCATTACGGTGGTGTCATAAGCTAATACTGTTTTATTCCAAATCGAATGATTTCATGTAATTATTATGCATAGTTTATGTATTATAGAATAAGCTCTGTACAAAAATATAAAACAATGAACATACTAAGGGTTTTATGTTAAGCATTTCCTCCTTAATCTGTTGAATATTGTTTTTTAGAGACGCACACTTGACCATTTGACTCCTCCTTTATATCATAGGCAAAGCTCATGTTATCTCTTGCATGCTCTTTAACACAAAAGCACCCACACCGACAGCTGATTCTTTACATATTTGTGTGTCTTTTCACAGAGGTGCTTGTCAAAAGAAGGAGCAGCTCGGGTACAGGTAAGACCATCATCAAGGCTGTCCTGTGCTTTCAGTTCTGCTTTTGCTCTTTTTTAGTCCTTCATCCTATAACCTAATAGCTGAATTGTAGACTTTCTATTGCTTTTTTTGGGATTATTTCTAGTGCTTCTTGTATATTGAAGGCCGTGTTATCCACAGCCTCCCACAGACCAACCTTCTTGACTTATATTATAATAACACCAGGGTTTTTAATGCATTTTGTCTAGAATTGCGAGTTAAAGTATAACCACTGTGACCTGCTTCAAAAAGGGGTCATTTTCTCCGAGCGATCTGTGTTTTACTCCGTCAATCTTAGCTTCCAGTTTGTCTGGCTCCTTCAGAGTCTGTTGGTGTTGTATACAGTAAACAGGGAGCAGTCTTTTGTGTCCAGATGACTAATGTTTATCTTCGGAATGACTTTTTTTTCCCTTTAAACACTGTAATCCTTGTTGTACAGAAGAAACATTCCTCGAAAAACCTACACTTCTTTAAAAAAACCTAACATTTAACATCCAATCGTTTTATAATTTGAATCCTTTGTGTGTGTATTTATAGCTTACTGAGATCTAAACTTACATACTCATCAGACTGACGCATATAAAACAGGAATTTATCCGATTATAAGCATCAAAACACCCAACGTCACTTTAAGATGTTATGATATTTTTTTGTTTGTAATTGGGCAAGGCATTTAGGCACTGAATGCTGGTTGTTTTCTTTCAGTCATCTGATCTGTCATGTAAAACACACTGCTATCTGTGGTCAGTCTGTATTAATAGGTCTGTTTAAAGACCATTTGATGGTCAAGTTCAGCTCAGTGTGTTGATTTGAATAATTGCCGTTTCAGTTTGCTTTCATATTTATCACATACGCAGAATATGCTACAGCCTTCCTGTAGCTCAAACAGAGCAGGATGACAATATCAAGGTCATGGGATCAATTCCTAGGAAAAGCAATAACTGATAAAAAAATTTTTTTTTAAAAATGATATCTTGAATGCAAAGTAAACTGCTTTGGATAAAAGCACCTGCCTAATGCATGAATGTAAATGTGATCCCAGAGTTAATTCTTAATATCTGTACTGCATGAGAGAAGGAGAAAAACATTGGTTTTCTCTCATATAATGAAAAGTAATGTTTTTTGTGTAAACTAGAATAGTTTTAATGTACACTATGATTATTTATTAATATATAAAAATTATATATTACAAATAATTGTAACTAATTGAAGGTTTGAAGGGGACATTGTTTTTATTGCCCTTTTTTCTTGCATTTTTATTTTCTAATGATAAATTGATAATAACTACATATTAAAATCTGTGAAGCAAAAGCCTCGCTTCTTTTTGTTGTCTAGAGTCTCTAGACAAAACAACTGAGACATTAAAGAGGTCTCGTTTATGATCCTGTATTTTTGTGTTTACAGCACCTCTGCAGTTTGTAGATCCATTAGATCGTCTGGAGGTGCACGTTGGAGAGACGGCGCGTTTGAAGTGTGTGTTCAAAGGCATATCTCACGTAGCTTCTTGCTGGGTCTATAACAAAAAAGAGGTAGATAAGAGCACAGCACAACCCAGACACGTTGCGTTCTGTTTTTGTGTATAATGATGTGTCTTTCTGAAGGTGGTGGAAAGCTCCAGGTTTCATATCGAGTCCTGCAACGAAAGCAGTTCTCTGGTGATTCTCGAAGCCCTTCCTGAGGACTCCGGACGTTACACGTTATTTGTACGAGATCGCAGAAGTTCAGCCCAACACACTGTAACCCTGAATGTCATTGGTAAGGTCAGACAATCCTCAGCTGGTTTTTGTGTTGCAATTTCTTTTGTTAAATAAAAATGTACAGTTCCATTTATTTAAAAAGCTAAATAGTAAACTCAACTGACATTTTTGGAATTATTAAAAAACTGTAGAACCCTTTGATGATTGGTATGTTTTGTGTGTTTTATCCAGACCTGCCTCAGCCGCCAGCCTCCTGTCCTGTGGCATATGTGCTCTCCCCTCACTCTCTGGTTTTGTCCTGGTCTGGGCCGTCCTACGATGGTGGCAGTGCTGTGACGGGATACGTGGTGGAGGTTTGTGAAAGCCCAAGTGCGACTGACCAGTGGAGAGAGCTCACAGCCCAGTGCAAGAGCACCTCGCTCAGGGTGACCTCAGGACTCCAGCCTCAAGAAGAATACTGTTTCCGGGTCAGGGCCTATAACGCTGTGGGGGTGAGCGAACCCAGCCAAGAGTCCCAGCCAATCAGGATGGACAGCCCAGGTGAGAATGTTTTGAAACATTTCTGAAATGTTTTGATGACTCAAAAATTACTATTTGCTAAAAAAGTATTCACCCTCGGGTCATGCAAGACGTAGATCAGTGTATTTCTTCATCAGAACAGATTTGGACAAGTTTATCATTGCATCCCTTGCTCACCAACGGATGCTCTGCAGTGAATGGGTAGCTTCAGAGTCCAAACAGCTATGAAAACATCCGTAATATCTTGTAAAGCAAAAGGTGGCATGTTTTTAAGAAATCCATCAAGATGTTTCTAACTTCAAACATTTGCCACAGGCTAAATGACGAGTCCTCTAAAATTGCTTCCAGTCAACTTATCTCAGTCAGCAGAGAAATATGCACAGATCAAGTTTGCAGTTTACAAGCAAAAACAAGTATGTCAGTGAATTGTAATGTGAAAGGGCAGCAGGGGGTGAACTTGGAGGAAGCATTATTATGGATTATTAAGTTAAACTCTCTCAAGTCAATTACCTGTGATTTTTTGATTATTGGGATGTAATGCTATATTTCTCCAAATCTTTTCCGTTGAAGAAACAAGCTCATCTTATATCTTGGATAGTCTGAGGAATAGTCTAAATTCCTTTAATGTATCTTTTATGCTAGATCAGTTGCTCTTTATTATATTTGTTAATGCAGCCCTCTATTTGCTTGTAATTGTAAACTAATCTCTTCCTACAATTTATGGGAACAAGGCTCAGCAACCAAATTGTAAACAGGAAGAACATGTTTAAAGTCCAAAGGGTACGCAGTCAAAGAGAGTTAGGCTTTGCATTGAGGTCCCAAAATAAATGAAAGTATGCTGTCTTTCAAAGGAGAGCCCTGTGACGAGAAACCAGTGGAGTATGTGACTGTGACCACCAACACGAAGGACAAACTTACTGACCACTACAGCATCCAGGAAAAACTCGGAGTGTAAGTATCCTTATCAAACACACATCCAGCCGGCCTCATAGCTCACGCTCACAGGACCTGTCAAGAATAACAAAACTTGCACGATTACATGTTCAAACAGGCATGCATACATCAACAAGAGAAAACAACCCATATACTTGACTCTGATTCCCAGAAGAAATAGGATATGTTAGGGTCATGTTTTGCAAATTTAGTTGAAAATGACTCATAACCTATAATTCATACTTTTCAGAGGTGAAAAAATTAAGTTTTTTCTGAAAATACTAGTTTAAGGTTGAATATCAAATTCACTTAATTCTAAAGAACTGGATAAATGGGAAGTTAGGATGTTGAGAAGTAATAATTTGTTAAATATCACGTAAAAAAAAAAAAACATCACGTATGTTGTGTTTGTGACCATGATTTCATGCTAAATTCTGAATCTTTCTCAGAGGGAAGTTTGGCCAGGTGTTTCGGATGACCCATAAAGAGACGGGCCTTGTTTGTGCTGGGAAGTTCTACAAAGGTCGTCGGACAAAGGAGAGAGAGGCTGCGAGGAAAGAAATTGAGCTAATGAATTTCCTACACCACCCAAAACTTGTGCAGTGTCTTGCCGCGTATGATAACAAAGCTGAGATGGTCATGGTGATGGAATAGTGAGTGTCTTACATGTGGGCGTTTTACCGGAAATACCAACCGGTTCAATGCATTCGCTTCAATAGTGTCCTCATAATATTTGGCACCTACACGGGTTCATCTGTGTGTGTATGTGCAGTGTTGCCGGTGGGGAGCTGTTTGAGCGCATTGTGGATGATAGTTTTGAGCACACCGAAGTGTCCAGCGTGGGCTACATGCGTCAGATTCTGGAGGGGATTCAGTACATGCACCAGCAAAACATTGTCCACCTGGACCTCAAGCCTGAGAACATCGTCTGTGTGGACAGAACCGGGATTCAGATCAAAATCATTGACTTCGGACTCGCTAGCAAACTGGGTACGAATGTACTGACGATATTTTCAACACAACAACATATATGGTATAATAAAATATTATAAACAATTAAAGAAATAAACATTATTAACACTGAATAACATATATAACAACACAATTAATGTGGCACGATGTATCAATACCATAGTAATCATAAAATTAAAACAATAATAAAGTGCTTTCATATGTGAAAGTTTGTGCACAATAATACCATGACTTTATACGTAATACCATAGTATTTTTCATAGTATCATCTATAAAAATTTTCCTATGGTAAACGTTCGTTTCCGTGGTATATAGCAAAGTACCATGGTATGCTGATACACAGAACATTTTGTAATAGATCTCTGAATTATTGTCATTATAACTAACAAACTTTTTCTTTGTAGTTAATTTAAATAAAGGTCAAATAAAATAAAACAAAATATGCATATTTCTTGAAAAGCCTAGACTTGACAAAAATTAGTTTAAGTTTAAGTGTTTGTTTTACCTCTCAGACCCCAACACACCTATGAAGGTGATGCACGGCACTCCAGAGTTTGTTGCTCCAGAGGTCATCAACTATGAGCCCATCTGTCTGGCCACTGATATGTGGAGCATCGGGGTCATCTGCTACATCCTGTGAGTGCAAACACCGCCGGTCTCGCAAGCGTTTTCTGCCCTCTTGTGGTGACAAATGCGCTTACATTATCTGAATCTGATTGTCTCTCGAAGGTTGAGCGGTGAATCTCCGTTCCAGGGGGAAAGTGACTCAGAGACTCTGGCTCTTGTGACAGCAGCGCAGTGGGAGTTTGATGAGGAGAGCTTTGAAGACATCACCGACCTGGCGAAGGATTTCATTAGCTCTCTGCTCAGCAAAGATGCCAGGTGCATTCATATACTCCGGGCACACGTCACACAAACGTGTCCGCACAGACTCGTAACTCTGCGTTGAATTTTGTTACAGGCGCAGGATGTCTTGTGAAGAAGGCTTGGCTCATTCCTGGTTGGTGCACACTTGTGTAGACAACAGCAGCAGCACCACCAAAAACCTTTCCAAAGACAAGATGAAGAAATTCCTGACTAGGCAGAAGTGGAAGGTAATTCAGAAATGCGATGGGGGAAAAGAACACAGAGCAGTCATCTCTGGTTTAACTTGACTCGTTTTTAAGCGTGGTTGTTACTTGTGCAACTAGTTAAGAGTTTATACATACTTAGAAATTCGATCAAGGAATATTTCTTATTTTTAAAATATAATGTAATCATATTTAGGCACAACTGAATTTTGGTCAGCTAGCCTCGGCGTATATGTGTGTATATATATATATATATAATTTTTTTTATTTTTTTTTAATTAACCTGTGAAGCCTACTGTATCGGCTTTAACACATAGCCCCTAAAATATCAACCTAACTTTGACGAAAAACATTTACTCAATTTTCTACCTTTTGAATTCTTATAGATATTTCGTAATTTTTAGCAATTAAAAGCAAGGCTATTTGTACATCTCCCAGACATTGTCCTGTTGGATTGCATGATATAATCCAATTACAACTACAGAGCTTTGATTATAAATTTAGGCATTACCTTACTAAAACATATTACTGGGTGATAAAAAGGGACAACTCGCATCCATCTGCATTGTATGTAAGTGGTCTGGTATACCAAATCACATTGATTTACAAGTGATAAGAATTTAATCTCACTTCTTAGCTGTATAAATAACACCGTCTGCATTGTTTGAATGTTTATTCACCATGTTCTTCACTGATTAGTCATGTGTGAACAATTCATTTGAACGGCTGACTCATAGGAGCCATGCCATCATTCATCAAACTCCACTGCATTGTTTTTGTGTGCACATAAACTTCATTCTCTTCTTTTATGATTTTGTTTTTAGAAAACAGGCAAAGCTTTGTTGGCTCTGAAGAGGATGGCTATACTGTCTAAACCAGAGGCTTCTGCGAGCTTGAGCCCTGTGGACGGTGAGAAGAAAATCGAAGCTAAAAGAAAAATCAATGTGCTTCAGAAACCTGTGTAAAACACTGTATCGCGGGCAGAAATAGTTTGTGACATCTCTGACAAGCTGTGGGTTGTGATATGTCTGACTAAAGATGTCAGACATCTTTTTTATATAGCGATGGAGGTTTTTACAGTTCAATAATAGATTTTTCTTGCTCTTTGTAGTTATAGAGACAGAGAAGGCACTGCAGTCTCTGGAGCTAAAGCTTCAGAGTAAGCCTGAGTTCAGTAAGACTCCATCTGACCTGACTGTCACACAGGGCTCCAGCGTCCAGCTCTCCTGTCTCATCACAGGTCAGGACACACCGATGCATGTTCTCTACAGACATCATAATGAGTCTCTCTTGAAATCACAGCTTCTTCTCTCCATGTTTCAGGCTATCCTGACCCTGAGGTGGTGTGGCTGAAGGACGGAGAGCTGCTGGAGCTGCAGGAGGAGTCTGTGCAGGTGGACTATGAGGAGGATGGCAGCTGTACTCTCACCTTAAAGAGCATCTCTCAGAACCACAGAGGCCTGTATTCCTGCAAAGCCACTAATGTACTCGGGGACGCACTGTGCTCTGCTATTCTGACGGTCCAGGAGAAAGACTAACACATGAATTCATAATGGCATAAAAAAATCATATAAATACACACACACACACCACAGATTAAAATACACTGATTGCAGTCAGTATATTTGTGAAATTATTAAAACTGTAATTAAAAAAATATATAATTGATGCTGTTGTCATTTTTTATCATTTATATTTGTGATTATTGTTTTTTGTTTTTTTTGTTTTTTGCAGACTATTATTGGACTCAGAATAGGTGGAATAGTTTTTAGCACTGTATGACCTTTTAGGCATCATTGGAAGGGGAGTCTAAATACATTAAGTGAATTGTTTAAAGTGAACATGAAATGAATATTCAACTATTTTATAAATGCATTATTATTATTTATTTTATATATTAATATTGATGTGAACGTTTCTGCATATTTTTATTTTTTTCCTTATAATATTTAATCAAACTGTAATAACTCTTCAGCTTTTCAGTGAAACATCAAACATGTTCGGTCAGTTGGAGAGAGAGTCGGGGAGAGCCGGCTCTTCTGCCGGAACGGGGGCGGGGCTTCATTTGGGAACACCATGCGGCTAATCACATGGGAGGACCCACTAGAATCGTACAATTATATGAAAGAAGGAAAGGGAGTGCATGCTTTAGAGATAGCGAGTGTAGTAACAGAGAGAAAGAGTCTTCTCAAAAACAGGACAAATAATTACAGAGAGGAGAAATCACATCAGCCCATTCAAGCTAAGGCATCTCATATTTCTCAATGTCAACCTGCACTAAAGACATAAGTGTTTTGTTATATATGTTTATTATATTTGTTAAGACTTTTCCCTGTATTGAGGTTAATTGATTTGTTTGCTGTGGTTGTGTTCAATTAAAGTTTTATTAGAATGTTAAATAATAGTAACTGTATTTTTTTAATGAAAAATAAGGAATTAAAAAGTTGCTTACCAATACACAAAATTGGGCTAAAATAGAAGGCTCTGAGTGATACTAAATAAAGAGCCATTTGGGAGCCGTGAGAGCTGGCTCTTAAGGGAGCCGAATCTTTGAAGAACCTAACTTCCCATCACTAGTTTGCTTAAATCCACCCACAATGTCATATTCAGATCTTCTCATATTTTTTGTGCAGTTCCCATGTGAAAATCAACTAACAAAGACTGAGTTTTGTTTAGTTTTTTTTCGATAATCTGTTGCACCTGCAGTCCTGTATGTACATCACAATACAGGAAAAAAAACATCTGACCAGTGTTAATTTAGTTGACGAATAATTTTCGTCATAATGTTCGTCAAAGACATTTTTTTTCACTGACGAAAACGAGACGATAACCATTATTTATTGATGTGTATTACTTAATTTTACCATACATGGACAAAATCAGTTGCCTGTGATCGAAGATAGTGTGAGCTTTTATTTTGGATTTTATTTGGATGAATTTGTAATTTTTAAATTTTGTGGCTCCTCCCCTATAGCAGATCAAATCTCACTCCAAACTTTTGCTAAAACTTGAGAGCCCTGGGTTTTCAGATGTGCGTTCATTTTCTGACATGTTGATAAAACTTGAGCCTGCTGACAAAAGGAGTGTAAACACCTTTGGGTCAGAATTCAGAAGGATCACTTTGCCAGGAGCAACCGTTTGGTTTATTTTAATGATCCCTGATCGCCTCGGATGATTAAGGCTAACGTTAGTGAAACAGGGCACCTTTTTGAAAGCAGTTTTGCTTGGGCACATTTCCAGTTAGAATGGTTAACAAATTTCTACCTCTTGGGCTCTGTCTCTCACCTAGTTTCATTTACAGAATCAAAATGTCATAATGTACTCTGGTTATCTGCATTTTCTGATAAAATAGTAGGATTGATAACCGTGTATTTTATGTTCCAGCTCTGGGGCAACGGAGACAGTTGAGCACATCATTCATGGACATCGACTTGTATGTTGGAATACATGTCATGGCTCTCTGGGAACATCACAGGCTGTTTATTAAGATGTTAAGATGTACCTTAATGCTGATTACATGACTAGGAGTGCTTTGACTTAAGTTACTAATGATTATTAAATAATAATAATAAAAAACAATTTAAACACCTTGAACATTTTCTTGTATACATTATCAATCTGAGTGAAATTATGAAAGAAAAGATTGGTCCCTACTTTGCTTTCATTGCAATTTCAAGATCAAAAACCATAAATTTGTATGCTTAGTAACACTTTATTGCTTTTGTAGAACTTGCCAAGATATATCATTGTTCCACAGTGTGTAGTAAAAAAAATATTAAATCTACAAAATCCAAACAAAACTGAGCACAATACGCACTGCAATCACTCAGTGTTTTACGAGAGGATTGATATTCACACAACTAGACATTTTGTTAAAACTACTGTAACTCAAAAAAGCCATTCATAACATAAATACAA